>MNCI01003893.1:227766-259828 GCA_015680685.1 Gnetum montanum | reverse complement strand
GTAACGATTAGCGTTTGGTAGCCACAGTTGCATAGTTCAGGGTGTGTACAGTAAGTGGGAATGGATGCTGACGCTAGTTAATTTAGACTTAGGACATTAGTTAGAGTAGTTAGTTCTCTCAACCCTTCACCCTTTAGCATAGGAGATAAACCTGAAAAGACCAAAAAAATCATATACCTTGGACTTACTTAACCATACACCATGACAACAACAAGTAAGTTTGGGAAGACAACGAACGATTAACCCCAAGTGTTCCATGGGGCATTTAGGCATTTAGTTTGCGGAGTTCGACCGGATCGCGCGTGCTACGCTCGTTTCATATGGTTGAGTGTAGGGGTACCTCGCCACTCATCAATATGGTTGATCATAGGGACTACTTGCTGCTCATCAGCAATGAACAAATAGCAACAAAAGAAGTTGATAGATTTCCTAAATTGATTTCCCAAAACTAAAAGAAATTAATTCTACGTGAAACAAATTAATTGTTTAGCTTTCATTGGAATTTTTTTGCTTAAAGTTGTACCTAAAAAGTGACATTTTTAATAATCATATTTAACTCTTAAAGAAAGGTCATAGTTGTGCCTTGATAGTGGAAAATAACTGCATGCTAAAGCTTCAGAATACAATAGAAAACAAGCAGTCGAAGACACTTCCAAATGCAAAGAAAGGAAGTAGACAAAGCAAGTTGATCATCAAAAATGGTATCATTGATGCTTGGTTGAAAGCTACAAATTCTAGATGCCCATTTCTAAGCAAGCTATGCAACTAAACATTTAAAGAAAACTCTTTATTTTTACAAAGAGGACAATGAGGAGAAGCAATTCCCATATGTTGAAGATGAATATTAATAGGAAGACCTTGATAAATAAGACAACATTAAAAATATAACCTTTTCGAAATATAGGAACTTTCCAAATATTTTCCATTTGCTCATCCAAAAGTGCGATGATAATTGCATTTTTTTAGACCTTATTAAATATTTTACGAATAAAATCATTCTTAGTAATAATCTCATATGCAACTTTGAAGTTAAAAAAGAGCATCCAAACATCATCTTCATCAATGCATTTTCTAATCCATTTTGTTAAGAGAAAAACATCCTTGTTATAACAATTAAAATAATTTAAACATAGATATTGATTAGAAGTGATAATCTCAAACTTGACATTCCCACATGGAATATAAAATCATTATTTCTAGTTTCATATATCATGACTTCAATTTCTTAGATATTAACTTTCATGTCAATGGACAAATAAAAATCTTCCAACAACAAATTGTGTGCAATATTATCATAAGTAATAGATTGAATCAGAGATATTGACTACATCTATGTCTCAAACTCATCAATGAAAAGTTTAAAGAGTGTAAACAACATTGTAAATCTAGTTTTTGCCTTCTGTTGTAATAATGGTTATTTTCGACTTAACAAGTAAATTTATTCCATAGTGTTTGGCCCTACATTTCTCAAAACAAGTTGATTCTTTATGAGTGTTCCTTCATCTCTTTAGCAACACTTACAGGGATGGGTAAATATTTATTGGTTAAATTTTCATCCTCATGTATCATTGCCAACTTCAACAATTATCTCTATACTATTTTCATCATCTCAAGAAGTTACATCCAACATTGTAATTAAACATTACTTTTTGGGCAAAAGTAATGTGAATTCAATATTAATTTCCATAGTTACTTCTTCAACAAGCAATAAATGCCCAAAAATTGACAAAATTGGTAACAAACTCAACCTTTAATTTGTTTTCCAATCAAACAAGGATGATGTAACCAACCAATTAGAAAGATCCTTTCTTCACAAATTTATCTCAAGGAATCCCTCATGTCCTCCATACAATTTCATAGATGAGGAGTTGTGGAATGTAATTATGCGATCTTCCTTTAATGGAAATTCAATTCATGTTAATTAGGATTAGAAAACTATGAGGCCTTCCAAGTTTAGGGGCTCCAGCAATGCAATATATGAGAATAAAGATCCTATGAGGAGGAACCAAGGTCAACATGACTTCTTTAATAGCTCTTCATCATCATCCTCATTTGAAAACTTTGATGAGGAAGATCGTATACAAGTTGAAAGAAACAAAGGAAGAATTCTAGAAAGAAATTTGAAAAACATCCTAAGAAGAAACCTTAAAAAAAACATTGAAAGACACCATGTTTGTGAACCTCACTAGAGGCAAGGTAGAAGGCACCATAGAGAATAAGAGCATGAACATGGTGAAAGGGAGGAATGTGATTCTAACACAAAAATCATAATAGCAAATAGCAAAGATGAACCATTGTTGATCATAATAAGCATGATCCATATTAAATAGGTAGTTCATGTATCTACTAGACACAAAAAAGTAGGTTGTATCAAATGGCTTGACATGAACAAGATGCTAAGATTTAACAGATATTATAATGGGGGGGCATTGGAACCTTAAAATAATTGTAATATAGGTACACCCAAAAATATATAGTCCAATTGGAAATTTATAACTCAACATTAACTATCTGAATCAAACCCATGACTTGGAGCTTTCAAATCAAGAGTCTCACCACTAACACATCATTGTTAAGAGATGCTATAATGCTCATATGGAGAATAATTTATAGGCCTTTCATGATGTTTGTACCTTGGAAAATGTTAAGAGAAAATCATAGAAGCTCATGTTGTTTTCTTGGATACTCATAAAATGAATTAAAAGTTGGTATAGATCACTGAAATCTAACGCCATTCATAGATAAAGCATAATGTTGTAGGTCTTCAATGAAAAATACTAGAGATACTCCCAAGTGTTAAACCTTTCAAAAAAAAATTTAGGAATAGAAGCAAGGGACACATGAGTCACTTGATGTAGTCTTGAGTAGATATTACTTATTACTATGCATAGGCTCAAAGCATGGCTTTTCTCAAAAGGAAGAATTATGTTACATTGTGAATGGACTACAAAACAAAACATGTAAGATTCCTGGGATCTATGCCCAAGGTTAACTATTAGAATTGAAGGTCCAGTGCATTTAAAAGCTCATTAATCAGGTGGTGAAAGAAGAAGATGAGTTACAAAATAGATAAAGTGCTAAGAAGTATAACAAGGATTAACCCATGTAAAAAAGGGATGTACAAGTCTACGATGCTCAAGAAGAGGACTCTTTGCATGACATGGTTTAGTGAAAAAAACCATGTGAATGTAGAGATCAATCTCAAAGATTATAGCAAAGATAAATAAAATGTAAGATTCTATTGATGAGAAATTTGCATCTATGCTTTAAATCATGGAGGAGTTTATTGAGTAAGCTAAAGCAAACTAGGAACAAGACCATATGAAGAAGAAAAAGAAAGAACAATTGTCTACAAGCCAAATAAGAAGGTAGCTACAATGGAAGATATTTTTTATTCCAAACTTGACAACAATGATGATTGTGGCATTTGTTAATATCAACATCCAAATAGTGAATGCCCTATTATGTCACACATGATCGTCTCAATGCAAAAAATAAAGATCTTATGCCCTAAATCCTAAATTTATCACAAAGAATATGGCTAGACAGTTTTCACATCCATAGTGTAACAATCAACACTAGTATCAACCACAATATTACCTAAGTAAAGCTCCACCACCTCCTCAGGAGTAGTACCATTAATCATGATAAAACACATAGTTGGGGGATGTCATCACCCACACAATAATTCTCATGATCTAGATGATGAATCTATTGATGAAAAGTCTAAAATTATGGTAAAATTTAATGAAATTATTCAAAATTTTATTTACCATGAGTCGTGGTATTACAACACAAGTCGTGATCTCTAAACTTTGAGTTAATCATGGGCCATGGTCTTCAAATTTGATGATACCATGAGTGGACCATGAGGGCACTACTAGTCATGGTATAATACAATGATTAAAAATTTGAAATTAAGGGTATCACAAGTCATGGTGTATTCACCATGAATCTTGGAAGAACACCATGAGTCATGGTTGAGTTGTGGTTCATGATTTTAGTGAGCAGGAGTTGTAGTGAGCTCATTGTTTGATACTAATGAAACCTTGAGCTAACCACAGGTACTGGTTAGGTCATGGCGTTGTAGCAAAATTGAATTTTGACGGATTTCAAAATTAGATTTTGATATGAATTGAGTTGTTGATTTGACCTCAAGAAACTGAACACCCAAGATGAAGAATTGATGAAATTGATTTGAGTTTTGAGAGCAAATTGATTGGTTCTACCTTAATGACCTATGATCTTTCTAGTTGAATGTTAACTGAAATGTCAAGAATTTGGTTGAATATTTTTAATGACTTTTATACAACTAATGAATAAGGGTTTTTTGCTCTCTCTAAAGACAAAATAATACATCCATAAGAAATAATGAACAAATAGCAACAAAAGCTGAAAGCTTTCTATCATTAAGTGTTCAAAACAAAAAGAAATTAATTTCTCAAACTTAAAATTTCTTTTCATATTCAAATTATTTAGGCTCAAAGCTTCATTCTATGTAATCTATCTATCATGCATATGTATACAAGAAACTATAGTGATACCAAATTTGCTCCAAGTGGCACACAATCTAGATGAATTAGTAGTCAAAGCTCCTTCATTACAAGGAAGTCACCATGGGCGAGTTTACTTAAGAATAGATTTTGAAATTGCAATATAAATTTTCATTGACAAAGAATAAAAACATAGGATTAATTGCTACCAAGTTATAGAGAAGGAAATAGTATGTGTATCTTACCATGGCACATTCTTACTCATTGCTGAATTTTGTAATGCTTATAAAATATAGAGGAAAGAAGAAAATTAGTTGAAGCATTTTAAACAATATACAATTTATTAAGAAAAATTTAAATATATGCTAGTTGAAATATACATACCAACATTTAAGAGCATGTGATACATATAAAACCCTTGCTTTGCAAATTTCAATTTACCTCTTGTCTTCATTTCCAAAGACATTCTTTGAATTTTCTTTTTTTCTTTTTTGTTATAGATTAGCTTTTAGCTAAACTTTGTTGATGGATGAGTTCTTTTTCAAAATTTGCAAATGTCATAAAGGTGAATGATGAAAAAGTCAACCCCATTTTGTTGGGACAAGGTTAGGATGATGACGATGATGATAGACTAGTTATTTGTTAAGACTTAATATAGAAGTTTCAAAGCTTTCTTCAAATTCCACACATGATCTTAATTTTAGTTTTAACATCCCATCATTTGAACATTAGTATTTCCAAATCTTACCCCCATTACTTCCTTCCCTCTTATCTTGTCATGCTCCAGAGGTTTTTTTTTTCTCATATTTTCATTTAAAAAGCTATTCAATAAAACCATTTTAAGCCACATCTTTTTTATATTGAATCTTTTTGCTATTTTAAGTTCAAGCATAGCTGTTGAATGGTGATGTAAATTTTGTTAGGACTAGGACCTTTCTCCCCAATACTAATATAGTATCTTCACTTATTTATTCAAAGTATGGACCGTAAAGTTGTACATCTAGGTAAACACTAGAAAGTTTTATCTTTCCATATCCTTTTCTTGATGATGTGTACTAAGGGTCAAGCTTGTGATGTAACAATGAGGTGTTAAGCTAGTGTTACAGGTAACTCTAGGTGACAAGTTTGATTCTACTAGGTAGCATTGAGTTATAAACATTTTAAATCTTGGGGTGTACCTATGTTTCAATCATTTTAGGTTCCAACACCCGGTCAAGCTTGTGATGTACTCTAAATTCTTTTGTTTGGCCCCCACTTTAACATAAATGTCAACATGAGGTAGGTATCTATTTTAACAAAATCACATACTTAACATTTGCTCCAATGTATTTCATTGCTCTCCATGTGAGAGACTAAGCACATGACTTAGCAAAATCAAGAACCACAAAACCATGCATAATTAAGGATACATGTGAAAGACTAAGCACATGACTTAGCAAAATCAAGAACCACAAAACCATGCATAATTAAGGATAAGTGCTACTACCGTAGACGGTTGCCCATCTTGCGCCAAATGAAAACGTTGACCTTACTGTCAACTTACTAATCTAATGAAATGGGTATACGGAATCATAAAGCACCAAGTGGCCCACACAAAAAATACAAATTAGAAAGATAAAAAAAAAAAAAAACAGAAAACAAAGATCCCCTTAGTAAAACAAGCTCCGTGGCTGTAAATTTACTCCTTGAATAAAATCCCCAATTCCCCGTAATCATAGCTTTCCCTTTTTACGCTGTTACAAGGTACGAGGGTTTTTTTTTCCTCTTTCTTTTTTTCTCCTTCCGCTCTTTCTTCTCCCTCCTCTTCTCTGCTTTCTTTGTATCCTCCTTTCTCTCTCTCTCACGTACGTTCATGGCGTGGCTGCCTGTCCATGATCAGCTTTCGATTCCGAATTTTAACAGATTAATGGAATCTGGCTTGATTAAGTGACGGCATTGGAATGCTCTTCCCGATTTTTCTTTTTCCTTTTTTTTATTTCTCCTTCATTTGGTTTTCTCCTCCTCCTCCTGGTAGACTGCATCTATATATATCGAAAGCAGCCGATTGATTTGGATGTGATATGGATGCTTCGTTTGCGGTGAATTCCGGCGACATTTCGCTTGCCGAATGTTGTTTTTCCTTTTCTTGTCTGCGGAAGGAAACGCTGCAGTAGCTGGTTTTGTTTGCCTCGTGCTTCTCGGCTTTGTCGTCCGAATTCGTTCGCGCAACTTCGCATGCAAGGAGAGAAAAAACAAAAAACAAAAAACAAAAAAAACCCTGGGCCAGGCATTCAATGCGATTTCTGGAGGTTCAAGGCATAGTCAATTGATGATGGCTCGCTTCAAATTTTTTTTGCTTTATGCGGAAATGAAACCCTAGAGCGAGCACCTTGGGCAATTAATCGACGAAGAAGTGAAAGGTTCCAGGTTGTGTTCCACGAACGTCGGATGCTGTTTTAGGTGCTCTTTTGGAATTTTTATCGGAGAAGGATTCTGAGAAGGTTGATCTATTGCTGCAAATCCGGGCCTGTAGAGCCTTGGTTTTTGTTTGTCTTCGGTTGCAGGCTGCGGTTCTATTTTCATGGTTGTGGTCTAGGGGGTCCTCTGCATAGCATTGTGGAGGATCCCGTGTTATTTTTTGCCAGTTCGTTTGTGGCCGGGAGCGCTGCTACTGCACTGGCATCGGACTTTGCCGGCTTCTCGTTGCTGTGTCTGTAATAACAGACTACGCGAATGTATGTGCTGAATTTGTAAGAGAGTTACCAGTCTCTATGATGTTTGGGATCTAGCAACTCGGTCTTTGAATTTGATCATACTTTGGTAGCAAGACAATACAAGGCAGATGTTTCCGTCTGGAGGGGAGCAGGGCACATCATCTGCAGGAGCCATGCCTTCGGTTTTGGTACCCACGCGGTTTGTCTGGCCACATGGAGGACGCCGTGTATATCTTGTTGGTTCCTTTACAAAGTAAGATTTTTCTTCCAATGTCTTAATTTCATAAAAGTGAAGATTATCAATGTTGCCTCTTTATTTATTTATTTATTTTAGACATTTAACTTGTCTTTAAAGGTCTCTGCAACTGGGTAAGGAATGTGATAGGAACTGTGCACATTTTCAAACAATTATGTATAGATTATATGTTTTCATAGGTAATTTAGGACTGTTTTAGTTCCTCCAATTTTAAGCTTTGAAAACTAATCTTGTTATTTTTATGTGTTGTTATATGCAAAAACAAACCGATGAATTCGTTTTTGTTTTCTTAATTGCATTCATGGTTTTTTATGATTTTTAAATCAGTTTTTACAATCTAACACGTATTCATTTATGGTACACACAAAATGAATGTATTAGAATATGCACTACGACTTTGTATTCCCTCATTTTCATGAGAAAAAATGAATGTATGTTCATGAAAGAGTTCTTTCAAATGTAGCTTTCATGTTTTTCTGAAGAGTATTTGAGCGGGCGTTGAGAGTAATGCTTGTGGTTTATTTTGAGTTTCACAAAGGAATTTGCATATCAGCTAATGCTTATGCGTGTGAACAGTATGCTGGTTACTTTAAATTATTTTCACAATGCTCTTGTGAGTGGCATGAATTGAACATTGTAAAAAAATTATAACTGGTATGAAAACGCTGGGAAGTGCTTTAGACATTAGTTAACCTTGTTATTCCTATCTGAAAAGTACAACCGTTAGATTGAATATTTTGTAAACTGTGAGTAGTTTACATGGATAGAGTTGTTCCTGACTACTAAATTTATGTAGGATAATAGAAACAGTATACATAATTTGGAAATAATGACTAAGTATAGTGCAGTAATAACTTGAAGCATAGGATTATGAAAGAAATTTAGAACAGCATCATTTATTGAGTTTGAGTTACAGGAGGATGTACATGTTCAAATGGAATACTGACTCAAAAAATTGTTGGTCATTTGGAACAGTAAACAGAATAATATATTCTAAATAGTTACAGCAAATAATAAATGGGGCTAGACCAGTTTACGCGTGTCATTTACTTTTTTTCATACAAATGAGTTTGATCTCCAAACAAATGTGTTGGTGGGGAATACATTAATTTTGGTAATGGAGGATATACTATTTGAGAAGCATTAACAGTTTCCCTAAATAAAGAAAGAAGTAGCTTGATGAAGGATTAATCAGTACACATGCATGTGCATCATTCAGCTTGTCATTATTTTTAGCTTACTAGGAACTTTGTCTGTTCTCTGTATGTTGCTTGGTTCCCTTGCCCACTTTTTTATGAATGCAGTAGGTGGTAGGTACAATGCTGTTTTAATGAAAAAGAATTGATGTATTTAAGGGAAAATAATTTCTGACCTGGCACTAACACTGTAAGATGAGGTGATAGAATTGAACTGGATAACCATGTAAACCTAGCTGTAAACAATGGATACCAAGTGTGATGTGTGTAGGTCTATGCAGCACAGTATAGTGCATCACTTTGTATATCGTTTCTTTCTCTTAATTTTTCTTCTCATCATTTTCTTTCCTTTTGATGGTGTTAGGAATCGTTGTTATTGCATCATTAGGTTAATTCCTGATTTAATTGGTCAAGAATGTATTATGTGACTTCATCGGCCAACTGATCCACTTTACTCGCTCACTTTTCATCTTTGTAGGCCCCAATGGTCAACTAGGCAGGTTAGTTATTTAATTCTCAAACAAGAGGTACAAGTTTTATTCTCTTAGTTAATGGGTATTCTGTTTGCAATTAGTCAACTAGAAAAGCGTCTGGTTTGTGTCTTTGAATGTTGTGGATGATAACAGATACTCATCATCATCATCACAGTATGTTTATCCTAACAACCTGGGCTAACTTGTTAAGGTAGGCCAATGAGTTGATGATAAATTTTCATGGCTGGTGGGATGCAACTCAGCATAGCCCCTTGGAATAGAACCAATGACTTGCACAACCATGAGCTACATACTCTCACCAAGTGAGCTATGATTCACTTGTGGATGAAACCAGAAACTAAGATTGAAAATTTAAATTACTGCAGCTGCTTGTGATTGCCCATACCTTTTTGCTATGATCCATTTTAAATGCCTGTCAGCTTGACATTTGCTAAATGTGATTACGTGGAAACATTGTAACTTAAAACAGAGACATTATTCATTGCCGTCGCATGCAAACAGTATTTATAATTTTATGATCTAACTTTAGCTATTTACTTTTCTGTTTTTTGCTGAGAATACAGTTATAGATAAAGATAAAAACATGTTTGTTTTTGTGGGTTTGAAAGCATTGATGAAGTTGTACTTTTATAAGTCATAAAATTTGACTTTATTTTGGGCTGAAGTTTTTGTATGAAGCATTTCATTTTAGTATATCAGTCTGGTGTAGACTCTTATCTTATTTGGTGAGATTAGGTAGAAAGGAACACATTCAACCATCTGCAAAATTAGCAAAAAAATTGTACAACTGTTGAGCAAGATTTTGGAATTTTTATGTGAGTGGTTGAAGTAATGTTGAATGACGTGATACACATGTTAAATTTGTAAGAGATATCTTGATTTATGTGATACACATGTTAATTTTGTAAAAGATATCATGAGATTAGGAATGGAACACTTGCTTGAAACTGTTAAAGACTGACAATGGAAGAGATGCGACAAAAAATCTTAAACCAAAAGGTAAGGGTTTTTCAGATCAGATGTCAGATCTGATGCAATTGAAAAGATTAGGAACAATGATGTGATCAAAAAAGGATAACGGTGATTACATGTTAAAAAGAGGATATTAGTTATGATGCAATTTAAAAAGGATACGAGTTATATGAAAAAACGAATGTAATTCAACCTGATATGATGAGGATATAATCAAGTTTGACTTACAGCGTGATGTTAGAGTTGACTTATCAGCAATGTGATGCAGAAATCATTGGCATTGACTTGTAATGGTCAATAGTGAGCATGTGTCAGGAAGAGTGTTTTGAATGTCAAAGCTTGCTTTTCCGGCCCTTCTCTTCTCCTCTTTATAATGCTATGGCTATGGGCAAGGGAGGCATTTATAGGATGAAAACACTTGAAGTGTTTGTTATTAGTTGCAGTAATGTTGATAGATACACCATAGATGATGTTAATTAAGTGAAGGTATCATGTGATTAGGAAACAACCTGTAAAGTTAATAATAGTTTAATGGAAATTTGTTTGAAGATTTAAAGACCAACAATATAAGTGATTGAATCGGACAACATAAATTGCAATTATGATGAAGCTAAGAGGTGATAGTAAGGAAGGTGATAAAAAAGAGGATAGTAGGAATGATGTTACCAGAAAAAGGATAGAAGTGGTAAAAAAAAAAGGCAAATAACATTCAAAGTGAAAGGATAATACAATAAGTTTGACTTAAAGAGTAATCCAGCTGATGACAACTTGGCCATCTGTGATGTCAATTGGTAATGATCAATTGATAGGATGCATCAGGGATAGTGTTTTGTCAAAGCTTGCTTTCCTCCCCTGTAATGATCAAGGGACGGGTATTGATAGGATGGAAACTTCTAAGGTCTCAGATGAAAGTTTTAAAAGGAAAAGGAATACATATGAGAAGTAACAAAGATAGGCTTTTGCCAATGAGGTGATAGCTCAACTGGTAATTCATTGATTTTTCAACTAACAAATTATGAGTTTGAAATACAACAGAGGCATACTGTTACCTACGCAATTCCTTTCCAAGGCATGCGTGCCTTTTGTAATTGGTTAAATTGGTTGATTTATGGTCAGGTGTACCAGAGTCAGTTATATTAGATTTTCTCTTACTCTGGACTTTGTAACCATTTCTTTAAAGATCATCTTATGAGAGGCTCATGTATTTAAAAAAAGTTTTTTAAAAAGTTTTTTTTATAGAGCCACTAAATTTATTGGACGGAGACTTGAACGCTTGATCAGATCTGAGAGCATAATACATATGATCATGATATATCAATTTTTCATGATTTCACATCATTTTTAAAGGATTTGTTCCAATAAAAAATTAAATACGAAAATTTTCATTATTAGAGGAAGGCCATTGTATAATGATTGAAGCATTTAACCATGCTAACCATTGCTAAATTCACTAATTATTGCAGAAGAAAAATTATCCATAAACCATTCTATTGTTTATTAACACTGTTTCTTTGTTGTTACTTAGAACTGATTCTGAGGGTTCCTTAAAAAACAGAGACTTAAAAGACCTACAGATTTGGTTGATTATGGTAAATTCTTTACCAGATTTATCAATAGCATGGACATGGATACATTTTGGAGTGTATTGCTAACATATGTGATCACTGGAATTTGAAAAGATTAAAGAAATAATCAGCTTTTTGAAGGTAGTAAAAGGAGTCTTGGAAGAAATAATCATATCAATTACTATAAAAGCCACTAGTGACATTAATTAGCTGTAAGTCAAGGTTAGCAATGGGTTAGTGTCATAAAGGCAGTAACAGATTCTACTTTTATTGATATTGTGGTGGAGTGGCATGGATTAGTACTTTAAACATTATAACAATTACTTGTACCTCTGGTTTCTTATATTCTTTGGCAAGGACATATTGTGAATTGTTGTAGTTAAACTTAAATAAATTAACTAAAATGCCCCTTGATTGGGAGATGTTATTTTAGTAACTAGTTAGACACTTGTTTTTTCTGAAGCGTATGATTTTCTTCTGATCTAGAGATTTCAGATTCTTTTTATCTTAATCAAAAACGATTTCAGATTTAATTCAAATTCTATAACAATTTTCCATAATTTATGCTAACTACGAATTTGTTTAGGATACTCTATGTGATGGGCAGCTCACTATAGCTGGTTTTACATCAGTTTTATTCCTTGAAAGATGGCTTACATGTTTTGTAATATGGTTGTCTTCAGGTGGGTTGAAATGATACCGATGTCACCGGTTGAGGGGTGCCCGTCTGTGTTTCAAGCTATTTATACTTTGCCACCAGGTTATCACCAGGTATGTGAAGACTTTAGAGTGAAAAAAATTGAAATTTTCTGTCTTTTAATATAAAGCAAAATATCCGATTGCAGGTGTTTAAGTAAAAAATGTTTTAGTTGATGACTGTTTAAATGTTTAGTTAGCTCCTAAAGCCTTATTATAATATAGACATTTTAGCAACTTATGTTGAGGTGGATGTATGCTAATTAGCTTCAAAAACTTTAGAAAATTCTAGACATTTAGTGTATCGTATTGACACCGATGCTTTATAGTTTCAAATGTGGCTTGACATTTGAGTCAAAGTGATATAAATTTATATATAATTATCTTAAATAAACAGTGCAAGGAATGAATGTATGATGTAAACAGAGAATTTTAGTGTATGCAGCATCAACAAATATAATAATTTCCATTTGAAATCGATGGTAATTCATGAATCAGTAAAATCTACATCACATTGAAAACCAGGATACATAACTTGGAGATGTAATGAAACATTTTATATTACATATTGGAAATGCATTATCTGTGCATATGTAGAACTAAGTAGGTGTTAGTACATACTAAACTCTATTCCCAAGTGTAATGATCACCATGTTTGTAACTTGTTAATAATGCTACATGAGTCTTCGTTGTAGACATAAATCTAAACTAGTTAAGTAAGTTATGTTAAAATTTCAATTATTCTATTTCCAGGTGAGCCGTGTGTTTGGCTATGTGTTTGGGTTATTAAAAGATTATTAAATGTAAATGACTTTTTGTATTGATTACAACAACCTGCACATTAATTCTGTTTACAACTTTCTAAATAGTTACTGAGAATGTTTAAGTTGAACCATATACGATGATCTCTAGGTAATCATAGGGATTTGCAGTTAATAGTCTATTGTGTGATGTGATGCAAGCAATATTTTATTTTATTTCGTAAACTACATTTAATGTCCTTGTCTTCTGTGGTAATCTATTATGGTTTTATTCTTTGTTAAAACTAAATGCTGAAATTACAATGAACTATTTTCTGTTTACCAAAATGCGGAATTCTCTGGTTACAGCTAAAATTGTATGCTTATGCATTTTCCCTGTTATAACTGGAAGCGGTAGTTTCAATCAAACAATCAGCAGATCAGATCTGAAAATACACTAGAGAAGTTCTGGAGAAATTATTAGAATGCTGTAGATCTGAATAAAATGTTAAAAGGCAGAAAATATCGCACTGTAGCAGATTAAATAGATGCTATAAATCACTGAAAAACCGCTGTAAACTCCAGCAAACGTTTGCTGTAAAAGCAGAATGAAAACAGCGAAAGAAAATAGCACAAGAACACAGAGATTTACGTGGTTTGGGCCCTTTTTACCCTACCTCCACAACAATGCTGATCTGCCTTCTATTTTACTCAAATCTTAAGGACAAAAGCCATCCTTATAGCTTTCCCAAGCACCCAATCTGTTACTCCAACAGATCTCAAAATCTCGTGNATAGCTTTCCCAAGCACCCAATCTGTTACTCCAACAGATCTCAAATTCTCGTGTTCAAGGTAAAACCTCAATACAATGCTTCCACATCAAAAACACACACGCTTAAAGGCTACCCTAAGCTTTCTATTTATAAGGAAACATTAGGACCAAATCCCAATCCTAACACATGTAGGATAAACCACATCACCACATAAACATCACTTTACAAACTGACCTCCCCCCCACATAAACATCACTTTAAAAATGCAACATCCTTTTAAAAACATAAACGTAAATACAACACATAATACTAATGTATTTGTTTTCATTTTTTCAACAAACCCCCCCTTGAAGACAAATCCAACCAGCCTTCAAGAGATGTGCACTTTTAATTAAGCTTCTGCTGTCCCAAACTTTTTCCTACAAAAAATGTGTTTTTCAGCTATCACTAGTTTTGTTAAAGCATCAGCAACATTAAGCTTTGTATGGACCTTCTGAACATGCACTAAACCATCCTCTATGATTTCTCTTATGAAGTGGAACCGGATATCTATATGTTTCATCCTGGCATGAAAGGCATAATTCTTTGCAAGATAGATTGCACTCAAATTGTCACAAAACACAGCATACCTTTGTTGTTTTAATTCAAGAGATTGTAAGAATCTCTTCATCCATAACATCTCTTTGCATACTTCTGTGAGGGCTACACCACACAAAAATAAATGTGTACTATGTAGTGGAAAGTCTTGTATCATGATCAGCAGCAAAGTTTGCATCTACAAAACCTTCAATGTGCAGATTAGCATCTGCAAAACACAAGCAATGTGTTTTTGTGCCCTTTAAATATTTTAGAATCCGTTTAACAGCCAGCCAGTGATTCCACCCATAGTTGGTCCTAAATCTACTAACTACTCCAACGACATAAGCAATATTAGGACGTGTACAAACCATGGCATACATCAATGACCCAATAGCAGAAGTATATGGGACGTTTTTCACTTTTTCAAAGTCCTCTTTTGACCTTGGACAGTCCTCCTTTGATAAATTAAATCGCGCTCAAAGAGGTGTACTTACAGGTTTTGCATCCTCCATGTTGAAACGTTTTAGAATCTTTCCGATGTAATCTTTTTGACTCAACCACAGCTTCTTCCTTTTTCTGTCCCTGTAAATATTCATTCCAAGAATTTTCTTTGCTTGTCCAAAATCCTTCATAGCAAGTTTTTTGCCCATTTCCAGTTTTGGATGTTTTATTTCTGCCATGTCATTTCCAGCAATTAACATATCATCAACATACAACAACAACACTGTAAACTTACCCGAAACATCTCCAGAAAAATACAGATAGTGGTCCAAATTGTTTCTCTAATAATTCAGCTTCTTCATGAAGATATCAAACCTTTTATACCACTGCCTAGGGGCTTGTTTCAGACCTTATAAGCACTTTTTTCAGTCTGCAAACCCTTCTGGTTGTTTTATGTATAGTTCCTCCTCCAAATCTCCATGGAGGAATGTTGTTTTTATGTCAAGTTGTTCCAATTCTAAGTCCATGCAGGCCACCAAAGATAGCACTAAACGTATAGAAGAATGTTTTACTACCGGAGAAAAAATTTCTTGAAAGTCCATGCTTGGTTTCTGTGCATAGCCTTTTACCACCAACTTGGCATTGAAACGTTTTTCCCCATTGGCCTTTGTTTTAATTTTGTATAGCCACTTGCACTCGAAGGGTTTTCTCCCTTGTGGCAACTGAACCACTCCCATGTTTTGTTTTATTGGAGTGATTCCCATTCATCATTCATAGCTTCCTTCCACTTTGCAGCATTAGTACACGTGATGGCTTCCTCCATTGTTTCCGGTTCACCACTATCACTGTAAAGTACATAATTTAGTGAGGGAGAGTACCTGTCAGGAGGTCTGGTAGCTCTTGTTGACCTTCTAACCCAATGAGACACATCTGTAGCTTGTTGTTCATCATCTTCTTCCTCATTTCCTTATTGCCCTCCATTTTCTCCTTGCTATCCTAAGTTCTCAGCTTGTTGCCATGTAATTTCAGCATGTTGTCCAATGTTTCTAGATCTGGAGAATCTATGAATTTTATCATTTTTAACTTCTTCAGTCACCCTAAAAGGAGTTTTCATGCTATTTGAGCCATTTCTGTCCTTGTCTTTCATTTGCAGCTCACTAGACATCATGTTTTCTCTGAATTTAACGTCCCTTGGTCTTACTACATGTTTCAATTCAGGATCCCAAAGTCTGAATCCTAAATCATCTTCTCCATATCCAATAAATATGCAACGTTTAGCCTTGTCTTGCAACTTAGTTTTGTTCTCCTTTGGAATATGCATAAATGCCTCGCCTCCACAAATTCTTAAATGACTATATGAAATGTCTTTACCTCTCCAAACAACTTCTAGAACAACATTATCAATTGAAGAATGTGGAGACTTGTTCACCAAATTGTTGCAGTCTTAATTGCCTTTCCCCAAAACATCTTAGGTAGGCTAGCACCTGAAGCCATTGTTCTAGCATGATCCAACAATGTTCTGTTGCATCTTTTCAGCAACTCCATTTTCTTGTGGTGTGCCAGGAGGGGTACAAATGTGCCTAATTCCTTTGTTGTTGCAGAAATCAGCAAATACTTTGGAAGTGTACTCCCCACCATTATTAGTTTGCAAACATTTTATTTTTAAACCTGTTTCATTTTCCACTCTTGCAACAAATGTTTTGAAAACTGAAAACACTTCATCTTTTGATTTCAACATATAAACCCAAACCATTATTGTACAATCATCTATGAAAGTTACAAAATAAACAGAGCCACCAAGAGAAATGGGAGTCATAGGACCACAAACATCAAAATAGACCAATTCTAACTTATTTTTCTTTCTACTGGCCAGATCCCTATGGAAGTTTACACTCCTAGATTTTCCAACTAAACAGATTTTGCAATCAGTTTGGGCATAAGAAAATACAGGAATGAGAGATTGATTTTGAAGTACCTTTGAGCCCTACTAGCCAATGTGTCCAAGACGTCTGTGCCACACTTCAGAACTTTCTGCATTAGAAACTGCTGCAACAGAGTTGAATGAATCTGCCATCAACGTATATAAGTTGCTTTTGTTTTTTTCTTTCAAAATGGTCATGATTCCCTGTGGAAATTCTCCAATGTCCACATCCACTACTGAAATTCAGACCTGAATCATTTAGCTGTGGAATTGAAATTGGCTTCTTTGTGATCTCAGGAACATGTCTAATGTTATCTATTGTCACCTTTGGCATCCCTGCTTGTTGCAGACTTATACTTCCAATTCCAAGAACTTTTAAAACTTTTCCATTAGCAACATATACAAAACCAGATTTAACTTTATGATAAGATGTAAAACAAGACTTATCTGGACAAATGTGAAAGGAGGCACTTGAGTCAATCAACCAGATGTCATTGCTACCTCCATCTGCCACCATTGTACATAGTTCTTAAACCAAGAAACTAACATTTTTGTTAGCTGCATTTATCTCTTTTCCTTTATCTTTCTATGTTTTCCATGTAAAGCAATCCTTCTTCAAATGAACTTTTTTCTTACAGAACCAACACTCTTGAGTTTGAGTTTTGCCACGTGATACACCTCTATTCCTGCTTCTTCCCTTACTTGGGAAACATCTCCTACTTCTCCCTCTTTCCTCTGCTAGATGAACATTTCCATATCCAGAAGGCTCATCTACTCTTCCTTCTGGATCTTGAAGGGTAGACATGACCTGTTCAAATGTCATAGATGAAACACTCATAGAAGTAGTAATAGATGTCACAATTATAGACCAAAAATCAGGTAAGGAGTCCAATTGAGCATAGGATTTAATTAAATCTAGAATAACAATTTTATATTCTTCCAACTTATTTAGATTTTCCATCAACTCATCCAAATGATCTTGGAAAGACACATTAGATCTCTTCTTGCATCTAAAAACTTTCTGATAAACATGAAAGGTATTCAAACCTGATACTTTATTGAACCTATTCTTCAATGTTTGCCAAATATCATGTGGATCCATATTAGGTTTAATTGATGCCAAGATCCCATTCCTTAGGGTTGGATGAATGAAACATAATGCCTTAGTCTTAATTTTTCTCCAATCAGTATTCGACATTCCCGCTGGTTGAGAAGGTTCTAGGGCCTCCTGGCACTCCTTTTGTGGTAAAATGGCCTTTATCAAAATGCTTTAGACGTTCTAGTTCCTTACTACCAATCTTTCCGTTGTTTGCAGCCTCTCCATCTCTTTAGATCTAGCTCTAATACCAATTATAATCAGAAGTGATAGTTTCAATAAAACAATCAGCAGATCAGATCTGAAAATACACTAGAGAAGCTTTTGAGAAGTTATTAGAACTTTGTAGATTTGAATAAAACGTTAAAGGCAGAAAATATCGTGCTGTAGCAGATCAAATAGACGTTGTAAATCGCTGAAAAGCCACTATAAACTCCAGCAAACGTTTGTTGTAAAAGCAGAATGAAAACAGTGAAAGAAAATAGCACAAGAACATAGAGATTTACGTGGTTCCGGCCCTTTTTACCCTACCTCCACAACAATGCTGATTTGTCTTCTATTCTGCTCAAATCCTGACACAAGTCGTCCTTATAGCTTTCCCAAGCACCCAATTTGTTACTCCAATAGATCTTAGACTCTCGTCTCCAAGGTAAAACCTCAATACAATGCTTTCACATCAAAAACACACATGCTTAAAGGCTACCCCAAGCCTTCTATTTATAAGGAAACATTAGGACCAAATCCCAATTCTAACATAAACATAACACCCCCCCACCCCCAAAAAAATCTTTTTTTTTTCATATCATTATTTAAAAACGCAACATCCTTTATAAAACATAAAAGAAAATGCAACAAATAATACTAATGTATTTGTCTTCATTTTTCCAACATTCCCCTGGTTTAATTTGGTCATTATTTGGTGGTCTTTTTTTACTTGATATGCCTGTTGCTTACTTTGCAAGAACAATATTGTTAACTGGTAGAAAATAACTTTTTGGTTAGTACGTTCTTCTATTATTATTATTTAGTTCTCTGTTATTTTTTTCTAGTTTGACTAGTGTATTAATTCAACATAATTGGATTGTTAAACATTGGTATAAGTTGATCTAAAGTACATATGGAAACATGGTTTTGCAGTACAAATTCATTGTTGATGGAGAGTGCAGACATGATGAAAAACAACTTACTGTGACACCGACTTTTGGGACTGTAAACAATGTCATTCTAGTTAACCCGCCTGAACTGGTTCCCTCACCTGTGAGTCCAGAACCACTACCTTCAGGGACCAATATGGAAGTAGATCATGATGTTTTTCAGAAGGTGGTAAGTCAAGTGGCTATTTTTAGAGGGTTTTCTTTTGAATGTCAATAGCTTTATTTTTCTTCTTTTTGTAACTTATCACGTCAGATAAATGATATGGATGACATTAGTGTTTAATCATACCCTCCATCCATCGTAGTTGGTTAAGACACTTGTTTATATGAGCAGAGTGGCATTTTAATACTAAAATTTAATCACCTAGTTTTATTCGTTTTCCTTTGCAAAGATAAAATCAAGATAATATAGTTTAGAAATTAATTAAATTATCAGGTTTCACATCAAGAGGCAAAGGGCATGCTAAAGCAGCTACTATTCCATAAACAGGTAAGACCTTGTTGACTTGTAGGAGTTTGGGTTTATGTTGTATTGATTAATGGGGCTTGTTTGCTTAAGTGGTATAACTTCAAGTGAAAGAGCATAACAATAATTTTGAGAATCAATGAATGGATTTTCTGTTACTTTCCATCATAAATATCTCCATTTGAACTATAATACTATCAATGACTGAAGTGATTATTTAAATAGCAGAGTCTGATATCACATTTTTATAATCCTCAAGTAGATAAGTTGAATTGAATTCTTGGTTAATATATATTTTACATTAAACTGACTTGTGTTCTAAGCACTTATTTCATTGTGGAAAACTGATGTAATGTCTAAAGCTTGTGCACCACACATTCAGCACTTGGTTTACTTAAATGTTCACTGAAAGTCCATTTATTTCCCAAATCAGAAGTTCAAGTAGGAAAGTTCTGAAAGGAATCATGCTATGTTGTTGCAGTTAAGTTTAAAATCTGTTCAAAAAAATTAAGTATGTTATATTGAAATGTTTGCTTGATACTTGTTAAATTTAGCCGTCGTAATTGTAATAGCTTTTTGGAGAAGGCACAGAGGATGAAGTAGCAAGATCATAGTGTTACAGCAATAATAAGAAAAATTTAAGAGTGGAGTATGTCTTTTTGGGGGTCCAAAGGCTTGCTTCTCTCTGGGATGGGGCCAGAAGGAGCATGGAGTCTCAACTCTCTTTGTTTACGCTGATGCTCTATGTTTTTGATTTGGGAAACTGATGCTCTATGTCACAGTTGCCGAAGTGCTTTTAAATATCATCTTATTGCTTTAGATATAAAAGACGTATATAAAGCACTTGAAGCATGCTTTGGAATTGCATATTGAGTTTTGAAATTTAGTTTCATTTTGAAGAATTAAACATGGGAACGGTGAGTTAGAATTGGGTGGAATTATGGTATAAAAATGCAGCAAAACATTATAAGACAAAGAATACAGAATGGACATACTATCTAGAGTGTAGGATTGTGCAAGTTCCAACAATAGAGCATTTATTTTATTTTATTTTTAATTTTTTTTGATACAAAAGGACTAGTGATGGGAATTAGCAAATAAATAGGAACATAGTGGAAAAAAAAACTGTTTCATTCCTATGAGATTGAAGCTTCGCTGACTCAGTCAGCCTAGGTTCCTCTTGGATGGTGAGCTTCTCACCTGACTGCTATGTCCTTATATGCAATTCCACTTTCAATCTCCATGACTCCTTCTCACCTGACTGCTGTGTCATCCATTGTTAACTTTGATTCCTATCCATATTTCTGTACCAAAAAATGCATCTAGTGGCATCTGCAAGGTTGCTGCTTTCATTGTCATGGTTCTTTGTCCTTACAGCGTGATCAGCAAGCTACTTTACAATCCCAGCATCTCTATTCTCAGTTTGTACCATGCCCAACAATGCATCAAGATCATCATTGTTATTATCTTTTGCCTGTGGAATTTGAATTTGAGTTTCATATTATAATTCACATCCTCAAGCTTAGCTAATCTTGCAGTTTCATGTTATAATTTACATCCTCAAGCTTATCTAATCTTGCCGCAGTTAGTTTTATGTTTCTTTGAATAAATAGCTCGAATCACACTCTAGTTGTGCACACAACCAGAAGCACTGCGTGCTTGGCTAAAATGTAAAGTACAAATCTGCACAATTAATAAGTAATTATGCACCATTCTGTCCTGTCAACGCCATTTTGTTGGGTCAACACGAGGAAATTTTGAAAGAACTTAGTTGAGTTTTAACTTAATAAATTAAACAAACAAAATATCAAATTGGCATTTTCTTTCTCATTCAAGTTTCAACTTCCAATTCGTAATCAGCATTCTTGCCTGTTGGCAGAGTATGAATTTCTATTCTTGCAATTGGCTGGCTAAAAATATGGGTTTGTTTCCCTCCATGAATTCTCTAACATGTGCTATGATCTTTTCGTGCATATTTTATCATGATTCCAATCCAATTCTACAATGTCTGAATTAAAGTTCTTAAATTTAGCTTTAAATTGTCATTTAAAAAACTGGTCAGGGCATATGACTTGTGCTAGTGCAGCTCACATGTTTGAATCCAAAGGGGTTATGTTAAGATACGGGCTACTTGGGGGCATAGGTAAAAATACATCCAGGACTATGGCATCAGTTAGGCAGTTAACCACAGAATATTATTGTCAATTCATCCACCCATCCTAATGGGTTACCCTACCTTTGTTGGGATAAAGGCACCAAGATGATGGGTTACCCTACCTTTGTTGGGATAAAGGCACCAAGATGATGATGCAAGTTCAGAGCACATATACATACCTAGAAGTGAGTGGTTCTAAGTTTTTCTACCATCATTGTTTTTAATGAAGCCAAAATAAATTCTGTATTAGGGTCAAACCATTTGCTCTGCAAAGACTTCACTTATTTATAGAACAGAGGTTTGGTCAATATTTATCACTGTTATCATTGTTATAAATGATAATATTTAGCCTAATTTCTTGATGCTTAAATATATGATATTCTATAATGGCTATCTGATTTCAGCCTCTAGAATGTGCATAGCATTGTAAGTGATGTGTAATAAATCATGGAATTGGTATAGGACAGTGCAGGAGTTTGCACGATGACTATTCAATATAACTAGCATTGCTGATGCTCCACTGTTTTTGTAACATAAATTTTTAAAATTGAGGGAGGGAGGTGGGTTTGACTTCTTGCTCTATTTGCAAGGATGGATATTTTGTACTATAAGTGAGGCCGGTAAATGGAGATCGGTGTTTCCCAGGAGCATTCTTGCAGAAAATTTGTCAAGTTCTTGATGTTCCAGGAGCTGGAACACGTTCTGGGAATGCAAGCCATGCTTACTGCTATAGATTATTTTTTAGATGCATTCCATAAATATAGGAATTCAAGCGATGAATAGAAAGTATATGCGTTATTTTTTAGCATAATGAAAATGCAAAAACAGTGTTTATGTCTGGCATTAAACAATGTTCCAAATGAACTTTTTTGTTCAATTATTTACTGATCCTCATTAAGCACTAGCACCATAAACTATGCACCTAAAAGCTCAAGCCGTCTACTGTGTTGTGACAAGTAAATGTTTTACATGTATCTGACTTCACTCCAACAAAAGACTCCTAGTTCTCAGTTTTCTTTGGCTATGCTCTTATGCATTCCCATGTTCCAAACCTACGTAAAAACATAGATGGAGATTCTTCACGTTTTTGAATAAGTAATAAATATAGGTAGATTAATTGACAATTGAATTTTGGAAGCATATTACAAGAGAGGTTACCTGAAGATTCTCCTTGCCCAAATATGTATCGATAATTCATAGACCATTATTGTATCTTAGCATAATCCCTTGCATCATAATTGCAGTGTAGCACAATTCCACTATCTTCATTTTTATGTCATTTACATTTATAGTTGCACATTTATATTGATTTCTTTGCCTATTTGAAATCAGGTTACAGTATCAGATGATACTCTGCAGGAGCCTGCCCATAGGATATCAGCTGCAGACATTGAAATATCACAGCTGCGTATTGCTGATTTTCTTTTAGCACATACTGCTTATGACTTGCTTCCAGACTCTGGAAAGGTCAATGTCATCTTTCCTTTTATTTTAGATTTTTTTTAACTTTATGCAATTTCAGAGTATTCTTGTTGAGTAGTACGTAATGTTATTCTGGAAATCTGCTCTGATCCAAACTACATTCACAAAATATGGAATGGACAGGTTGTGGCTCTTGATATTACTTTGCCAGTGAAGCAAGCATTTCATGTTCTGTATGAAGAGGTTTGCATAGTATTTTAAAATACATATTAGCAAGGACAGAGATTTTATATTTCGAACATTATTCTATTTAAGATGAAGATTTAAATGGCCATATAATATACGATTGTGGATCTGGATTTTTGAATTTGTTCTTATGATAATGTTATACGGTTTTTGGAGATTAGTTATAATGATAGAATGCGTTAACTGAATTACGAGTATTATGAAATTCTGAAAAGTTTAGGAATAATGTATGTTATGAAAATATATGATAATTGATTGAAATGCTAAAGCATGCTAACTTCGCCAAAGAACTATAAAGGAGCAGTGTCAACAAAAACAAAAAACAAAAAGAGGTTATTATTGCGATCTTTCTTTTGGTTTATCAAACCTTATTTCATCATATGTAAATCAAAATTAACCTGTTTATTTTAAAAATATTTAAGTTGATATCAAATTGGTGTCAATTTTGAAATCTGACAATTTCATTAGTTCTGAGTTGATTTTCCATCTTTGAATTTTGTTACTTGTATCACTAAACTGCCTAATTGACAATGTTCCAAGGGCCACAAGTTCGCTTTTTCCTATCATGGCCATTGTGAAAGAAAAATAAAAAGGAAAGTAATTCCGGTAAACCATTAGGAATTAAACAAAGTGATGTATGGTTGCCTTACCAATAGGAATTAATGGTATATATTAATTCCATGTAGATCCCTTTTATTTACACATGGTCTGAAGCCATTGCGATGACTTGTAGATGCATGACCTACCAGTTTTGAAGTAATTGCCTTCTCATTTGTGTGTTCACCTATTATTTTGGCTTATGGACAAATGCTACTATCTACTTTCTTTCCAATCCTGGCATCAACATCTGTAAACTATCTTTGTTGATACAAAATGCATAGTTTTTAAATATTTTTGGAACTATAGTGACAAAGTTCACTTAATGTTCAATTAGCACTTAAATATTTAAGAGTTTTGTTTTACTTATTCAGAAAGACAGACTTTTCCATATTTATAGCGCCAAGGATTAATGTGTCTATATGCATAATCATTATCATGTGAGATGCACTTTTATATCGTGTATAATCATTCTCTAAGGATTTTTTTCCCAGCATTTGCACAGCACGTAAATATGGATTATCGATGTTATTTTTTTGTGTTCAGGGCATACCTGTAGCACCTTTGTGGGACGCTAGGAGGGGATTTGTAGGCATGCTTAGTGCTTCAGACTTCATAACCATTTTGAGACAGGTAATTCAAATCGTTACACATTTTATTGCTTCAGATAGTATAACCATGTGTGGAATTGTATAGATGTGGGGTTTTCTGGAATGTCTATTAACCTTGAGAGGCTATTGTGTTGCGTTTTTATTCTTCTATTTTGAACTTTATGTTTTGGTGATCAGCTAGTTTGTAGGTAGCTAATGTATCATTGTACGTATTTTTAAGATTCTAGTTGTTCATTTTATATATTCTTTTGTGGCAAAAATAAGATTTCTTTTGAGTGCTAATAGATATTTATGTTTGTTAAATTCCGGTTACTTTCATGGTATGTGGAAAACTGCTGTATTTTGTAATAATGATACTGACTTTAGATAGCTGATATGTGAAATGCCAGTAACAGTGGAAACACTGGTTTTGGGCCAGTGCCTCAAATTCTTTGTTAGATTAGCGGCTGGAGTGCTGCTCGTCAAGCATTGACCAACCAAGTTGCTTTTTAAATTCCTGTACAAATGAAACGTTATAAGTTGAAGATACAGGCATGCTGCTAAATAATGTTGTGTAACATCTTTTTGAGCATTCTCTCACAGGGATCTCTTATAGTCAGGTGATTCTTTTATTCAACAAATGTAGCAATCCTTGTTATCAACTATTAAGTGTATATGTCTGTTCAGACAATATTTAGCAATGAACGATAATAATTATAGAAGTTTATTACTTTTAAGGTCCCTAGCAAACTCCAGTTTAAAAATGTTAAAGAAATTCTGGTAGAATTATAAATGCAGAAAATATCTCTGCTCTAAGTTGTTAGCGCAGTCAAGTTCAGGCCACCTTACATCTTACTATTAAATATCCGCGAAGAGCTTTTAGCCATCGTATCATAAATAATTAAATATACATTTTACAACAAATTCCTGTGGAATTTGGTAATAAAAAATATTGGAAACTGGAACCTGGAGATTTTGTTATGTCGGTAGACCCAAAGGATCTATTGGACAGCCAATAAATCATACAAAGTTTTGGTAGAAATACTATATTTTTGCCTCAAATTTTCAGTCATATGACAACAAAGACAAACATGTTGCTCATCCTCAAGGGTTCCAGGCCCACATAACCTACATGTAACAATCGTCATTTTTAGAAGGTTCTGATGCTTGAAATAACTTGTTCACCAGTGAATTTTGTATTTCATAACAAATGTACGTTTGACATCTTAAGACGCTCAAAGAACTAAACATTTTTTTAAAAGTCACTTTTGTAAGCTTTTTTGGCCTTTTGAGTGGTACTTTTTTTGGGTTTTATTTTGATATATATTCAATCTTGCTAGGAAATATTTCCACTACTTTCCTTTTTGCTCTATTGCCGTTAAGTTTGACAATGGTACAGCTAGCTTGTGGTGCTTACAACTCAGGTTTAATTAAAGAACACATCTTGTTTGATGAATGCTTTTTAGAAGAGATGTGTCATTATTTTCAAGGGCAGAATTTCCTAATTATGATTTCATGCATGATTTTCTGAAATTTTACAATATTCCTATACTGCAGCTTGGAAATTATGGACCAATGCTCTCTGAAGAGGAACTTGAAACACATACAATTGCAGCGTGGAAGGAGCAGAAGATGTTCATTAATAGGCAGGCTGATCCATCATTTCAGCCATACCGAAGAAGTCTTGTATATGTAAGTAGAGTTTAATATTACGTATATGTACTAGTTAGAAATAAGTATAACTTCAGAATTTGTTCTATTGAACAATGTCATGTTGTTTTCAGTGCGCTAAATATGGAAACGCTTCTCTTTGTTAGGACAAGTGAAATTGGTAGCACTTTCAGAGTGTTGCATTTAGTAATAAGTGATTACATTTTATGGCACACTTTGAATCAAAAATTTATGATTTCTTTGTGAAGTAGAAATGATCATGCCCAGCCGCTCACCTGTTGGACAGCATGTTGTTTATTATGCACGTATGAGCATAACTTTTGAGGGAGGTAGCATCTGAGTTCTAAAATCTAGACAATTGTTAGTTTGCTATTCAATTTATGAAACTGAAATTGAGATTTTTACTTATGTTCACTGAGACCCCTTGGATCTATCGGACCACTTTGAGAATTTCTTTTATGGAATTTAAAAAAAAAAAAATTATAACTCAGTTCTGGCCAGTTGAATATAACCTGTGACTTTGGGTTACATAGCCAAGACTCCTACCACTAAGCTAATGCCGCATTACTGACTGTGAGCAGAGTCTCTAATAATAACTGCAAATTTTTAATAGCCATTACTGATTGTTGTATTGCCATTACTGTTAAGAAACAACTTTACATGCAGTGGCTAACCAACAATCAATGATTGAGGGCTGTAGTCTACCTGTAACATGACCAAATTATTTTAGTTTGCTTTTTGTGTTGATGCTTCTTGAGTTCCCACACTGTCCGATGCATCATTGCAAGCATTACAACTGTTCTGTGAAATTTTCATTTTTAGTCTATTAGGTTTTATAGTCATTTTTCACTAGCTTGCCTCTTTCTCCATTGTTTTGCATGATTGACCCTGGCTCATCATAGCCTGTGTTCCACATGAAGTCTTCTTTATCCATTGCAATGTTACATATTTGACTGATCGCTACCATTTTTCTACTTTTAAAAAGAATTCTAGATAGGTCATACCAGTGTCGAAGTAGTTGAACTCAGTGTGTAGTTAGTACCCTTGTAAAATAGTTATAGTTGGCTAGTTGGTGAAATAGTTGGACAATGTCAAAATGCAGAGACTGTAACGCAAATAACTTCTTTTCATGAAATACACTTGCAATATGTATGCGTTCAACCTTCAGAAATTTCATTTAATTTTTCATTAAAAGTAGATTTTGAAAGGATGTGCGGAAAATTATTATTTTATTGTTTGTAACACTGTTTATTCTCTTTCTAATCCTTGAGAAATCAATTGCAACTTATTGTGAATCTAGTATGATTTGAAACTTTTGCAAAAAAATGAAGTGCAAGCTATGAATGGTAAAATGGATGAAATGTTGTTATAATATTTGTACATGGTTAAATTTTTTTAACATGTAAAAAGAAAAGTTTATTAATTATAAAGAAATTGATTTTGAACCTCAATTGTATTTTGAACTATGCAATCGTGTTTCAATTATGTTTTATTTATTAACTTTTCTGAACTTAACAGTTATGTATTTTGTTTGTGTATTTGATGTGTTTATCCTAAATTCCGATCGCCATAAATTGAAATTTTCAAACCCGAAAATGTTTGGGGAATGTTTGTGGGCTATCTGAATTCTGTTATAGATTTTCCAATGCGCTCCTTTATTAATTTTTTTTTTCATTTTACTGGTACAGGTTAGTCCATATGACTCTCTAAAAGAAGTAGCACATAGGATCCTAGAGAATCAAGTTGCCACGGTACCTGTTATTCATTCTTCCTCGGAAGATGTTTCATCTCCGCAACTCCTGCATCTTGCTTCACTGTCTCAAATATTAAAATGTAGGCCTTTTTCTAGTCTATTTTTTAGAAACTAATTTATTTAGAGTAAAATTTATTACACTCACATCTAATGGTTCTAGGGTGTTTGTAATTATCTAATGATTGTTAATTATCTTCTTGGTTGCTTTATGTAGGTATATGCAGACATTTTAGGCTTGCTTCTGCATCTCTTCCACTTATGCAAACTCCCATTTGTTTCTTGCCAATTGGCACTTGGGTTCCAGAGATTGGAAAATCTAGTCGACGTCCTTTAGCAATGCTTAGGCAAAATGCATCACTAAGCTCTGCTCTTTCATTGTTATTAGAAGGTCAGTTCAAAATCGACTTTGCAGGGCAAATTGTGTCATTCGTTTCCCTGAATTTGGGAAGTGAGTGCAAACTATGAGTTGAATTATGTTACCTTAATTGTTTTTGATAATTTTAGACGTACATTGTGATGAACTTGAACTGATCTAAACATTTTCACTTTTTCTGTACAGCTCGTGTTAGTGCAATTCCAATAGTAAAAGAAGATGGTTCCCTTCTAGATGTTTATTCGAGGAGGTGACTCTGCTTTCTGCAATTATGCTTTATAACCGATTTACGGTTCTTTCATGCTTGTGCAAGCATATATCCCTCTAAAGCTACAAAACGTTCCCATGTATTTTATGCAGTGATATTACCGCTTTAGCTAAAGATAGAGTATATGCACAGTTGCAGCTTGATAAAATGAGCATTCATCAGGTATCTTATATCAATTAGCTTTAATTTCTGTACTTCAATATCAATATCTTGTATGAATGACAGCTTTTTGGTTGTGCAAATTTTGTCCCTGCCAAGGAAAATAAATTAAACCCATGTTTTATCCTTTTTACATAATGTAATCACAAGCTTATCCTTTTATCCCGAGTATATTAATGGGACACTCTGTTAATCTGTAGGCTCTGCAACTAGGGCAAGACAGGACCTCTGCTGGTTCTCTAACACGGAGGCCCCACATGTGCTTACGGTCTGACCCATTTCAGAAAGTCGTTGAGAGCTTATCTAATCCTGGTATTGGCACAATTTCGTTGTTAATTATGATCATGATTAGCTGCCGTTGGTGATGAGTTTGAACAATTTATTTTGTTACCTCGTTAGGTGTGCGGCGTCTCATATGTGTGGAAGCCGGCAGCAACCGTGTGGAAGGCATTATATCGCTGAGTGATGTTTTCAAGTTTCTTCTGCGATAGGCTTTAGATACTTAATTCATTGAATTTTGTTGGTCAATTTGTAATCTAATCCTTTGCTATCAATAGTTTTTAATCTGTTGATGATGGCATCATTGATCATGACAGTCTGGTTTGTTGAGCCAGTTTCTAGGGTACCGTTCTTTACATCTAGTATGGTCTTCTGGTCAACAGGTTGTGTTGGTGCTATGCTCTGCTAAAATAGTGCCACTGCAACAAATTTAAAATCTTTAATGTTCCACATTATTGATTGGGCGTTTGTAGAAAGTCTCTGTAAATCAAAGGACCAACCCTTTCCTTCTTCCATTCATATTTTAGAAATGGCCTGTAGAAGTTGGATTTTAGCAATGTCGTAGATTTTACAGTGTCCTTGCATAGTTTGCCAGCAGCGAGGCATGGTCATTGAAGATGGGGCGTCAATGAAGCATATTCATCCCCTCCTTCATTCAGTTCTATGGTATAAAACGGAATCCAATGCCTTTGCTAAGCGTATATTCATATCTTGGAAGAGAGCTCAAATTTCAGTTGCACATGCTCTCGCAGTATAATTATATTTTTCGTCTCAGATGCTGTTGGAAGGCCTATTCTGTGAGGATATTTATTTTTCACTTGCCAGGAAATCTCAATTACCTTTCTTTCTGAATCTCATTGTTCAATTTGTAATACACAAACAAGAAAATCAATTATTTTAGAATGTGTTTTGCCATCTGTACACCTATTTACTCTATGCTTAGGTAAATTTCTTGTTGGCTCTTTGGAATATTTCTTTATAAAAAAAGCTGATCGCCCAATTTATAATACAGTAGCAATATCGTAATTCATGGTACTGTATTTTGAAATTTGACTCTCGAGTATCATGGTTATACATCTAAGAAACTTGTTGCAACTCAATGCCCAAACTCACCAATAAAATGAAGGATAATTTTGTTGACTAAAAGGATTCAATCTAGAAATAATAGGTACTGAGATACAAGGTTGCAGAGATCTAATACTTCGGTACTGCACGAGGTCTTTGCCAAGTTAACATTAATTCTATGATCTTAGATATCTTGCTTTATTCTTGTATGTTTTGTTATTGGTTCAACAGGGATCTTAGATGTCTTATTTATTCTTGTGTGTTTTGTTTTTTGGTTGAACCGAAACTATTTAGCGCTATGTACTCTTCAGATAGTTCGCACGTGTGTGAAATCAAAGTGGGGGATTAGGCGAATGTTGCGGGTCGATGGATCTAATAGAATGTTGTGTGATTTATTCTTAGGCTTTTATTTGTATGAAAATGAAATAGCTTAAAAAAATCAATGTACATAAAAAACAAGCGGATTTGTGATCTAATCACCTTAAATTTAATAATTATAAGGTATCCGTAGCCAACTAACCTAATCAATATGATACTTAAAAAAGCTCTTGTTTTTTTTAGCTGAGAGGTTAATTAGGTAACAATAAATGATTTTCCAGCGGTAATGCTTTAGGTGGTCATATACCACTATCCTTGGGTCATATAACGCTATTCCTTCCAATTTTATTGTATTTAGAAAACAAACTATATGGTCGGATATATCTATATTTTATACTTGTATATAAAGGATTTGTTAAAGGGCTTATTAGGGGAGAAAAGAAGATTCTCTGGGCCAAGTTATAGATAATTAAGGTAATTTAAACATTTTACAATAAATTTATAAGTAACAAAATTAGATAATCAAAGGAAATGGAAGATAGGCTTTGTTGAAATTTTGATACCTTTAAAATAGTCATGGGAGACTAGGGGTATTTTGATATCATTTAAGTTGCCATGATTCAAGAATGATGATGCACAAATGCATTGGGGTTGATGTAGTTTATTTAGAATGTAATTTATGTTTTGTATTTAAATTTAATATACAATGATTAATATATGTTTTTAAATTTAATGCTAAGGTGGTACGGAAGAGAAAAAATAAAATACAATCTTGAACAAAATAGTTTTTATTGCATCATCTAATGCATTATTGCATAAATCATATGCATTATTTTTGCTTTTTTTTTCAAAAGAGTTATTTTTAGAAGTGATAGGATAACTTATTAAGATGTGATTAAGTTTTTAAATTTTGCTAAGAGATGTGGTTGAGACTAGGGTTGAAGCAAAGGTCATAGTAAAGGGTGCAATTAGTACATAACTATTTTCTTGTTGACCTTCTTAATTTTCTTAGTATCCTCTATAGCTTAGATGTTTCAAATCATAATACATTCATCATTAGTTGCAATTGATTTGTTAAGGTTTAGTTATAGAAAAAAGGAGAAAGAAAACCCAAAGGTATAACAATTAGGAAAAATGACTAGTTGTAGGAAAAAATGAAATAGGAAAAAGGGAAAGAAATACAATTTTTTTTAAAAAAATATTAACAATGAGGTGTTAGCCTAGTGGTACGGGTCTTGGCCTAGTAACCTAGGTCATAGGTTTAATTCTATTAGGTAGCATTGATTTATAAACTTCTATAAATCTTGGGGTGTACCTATGTGATGAGTTGTTGTTTGTTGGGCCTTGATGTTGGATACGCAACGTCGAAGCTTGACATTGGGTACTCAATGTTAGGGCCAAGAAGCAACGTCAGATATCCAACATTGCCTCATCTGGGTTTGCTTATAAATACAGCACTTGGACACTCAAATGAGACAAGAGGTAGTATGTAGAAAGTAGGAAGAAAGTTTTAGTTTTCAGTTTCTTTTCCTTAGAGATTGTTATTTCTAGTGCATGTTCGCAGTGTGATGTTTGTAATTGTACAACACCTTTGTTCGAGTGTGACATACTTGGACACGCTACATGATTGG
>MNCI01003893.1:216454-226991 GCA_015680685.1 Gnetum montanum | reverse complement strand
GTTGGAACGGACCTAGGGTAGAAATATTTATGCACACTAGGCGAACTTAAGTTAATCGTAAGGTACACTGATTATATGGACCATCTAACGCCCAACATGTCTTCTCATAGGAGAGATGCATTTGAACCATCGGTGTTGCAAGAATGTCGGGTGGTGTACAAACATCCCAATGAATATGTCCCTGATTTCACATTCATCCTACATCAGGATGAGCATCTTCGATGGTGGGACATCGAGGGTAGCATCATGCTACCGCCTGACCGAGCAGCTCCTGCGATGCTATATCACAATCTGGGTAGATTGGGCATCTAGGACCGGGTGACGGAGTATGTCATGGAAGACCATGACTACCGGGACTATCGTCCTATGGAGGCTCAACAAACAAGAGATCAGTAGTAGGCGGAGAGATATGAACAACAGAAGGGGAAACAATTCACCAACCCCTTATTCTCGTAAGGGCTGCAAGACGATGGGGATCTCGTATTTCATGATACCCATTCAACCGTACTTCCCTTGGGGCAGCAGTTCATCTAGTCAATTATTCAGAACAAACCTCTAAGTGACCATGATCCTCAAGGGGATGGAGGGTCACGCAGCAAGGCTAGGTTGGATGATAGAGGCCTTCATCAGGGTAGATGGGGAGATCGCCGCCGGAGCGGTGGCGATGCCTCTCCTTCTTCTCTGTCCTCCCCCTCTCTTGCGCCTTCCTCCAGCTCAGGCTCTGAGCGTAACAGGGGAAGGCTGGAGAGAAAGGACAGTGGTAAACAGGTTCGGAAGGGGCAACGTGAGGAAGCACGCAACCAATCGCATGATGCTCACTAGCATGAAAGAAGGGGTAGTTAGAATCGTCATAGATGTCATGGTCCCCAACAAGACTATGATTCAGATGAGCCGTTGTTAGTTACTCGGAGCATGCTCCAGATTACAAAGGCAGTTCACATTCCAAGTAGGTACATAAAGGATAGCCGAATCAAATGAGTTGATATGAACAACATCCCCAAATTTGAAGGGGGATACAACTGTGATTCGTAGACGCACCTGCAAGCATTCCATGATGCCTGCACCCTGCAAAACATTGATAATGATTGACAATGGTTGAAGCTGTTCCCTTGCACACTCATCAAAGAAGCTAAAAGTTGGTACTAGTCCTTGGAGCCGGAATCAATCAGAAGATGGAGTACGATGCTTGAAATTTTCAATGACAAATATCAAACATACTCTAGAGTGGTGAATCTGAGACGGCAGATCCAAGGTTGGAAACAAGGGAATCATGAACCCTTGGATGCCTCCATGAGCAGGTATTACTCATTGTTACATTTGTGGCCTGGTCATGGTTACTCTTAGTGGGCACAGCTTCGCCACATTATTGATGGGCTCCGTTTTGAAACGCGAAAGACCCTGGGCCAAGGAAGAAGGAGAACTTAGGAAAAAGAAGAGTGCAGAAGAATTCAACCGGGACCCTTCTCTCAGAAAAAGGGAGGTCCGATTTTGTGATGAGGAGGATGAGTCACCACTGGAAGCAGCGGTGAATCAGAAGACTTTGCCGTTACAAAAATTTGCATTTGAAATATCGACAAAGGTGGATAAAATGTGGGACTCTTTGGACGAGAGATTCCAAAGTGTATTGAAAATTGCAGAAGAGTCTAAATAATAGGGTAGTGACCATGATTGGCGCAGGAAGAAGGGAGCTGAGCGTGCCCAACATAAGGGTAAGGGAAAAGTTGTTGTAGTAGAGCAGGTTGCAGACTCTGACACCGAGGAGGACGATGGATGTGGCGTATGCCAATATGAGCATCCTAAGGGATGTTGTCCAGTGGTATCACACCTTCAAGAGTTTGGGGTGTATGCCTTGAACCCTCGATTGGCGCAGCGGCAGACACCCCGAAGGTTGCCTTATTCACAAGGCAACCCCAGGCGATTCCACCAGTAGCAGCATGGATATTATCCGAGTGGAATGCCCCCAACTGTATGAATACTTCCAATAGTGACAGCAACCACAAGTGTGGGGGATGCCACCTCCAAGGCAGCAGTACCCTTACAAGCAGTCAGATCCTTATGGGTACTATGTTTAGCAACCAGTCTCTCCAAGAGACTCTTCCAGTCATGCGGCCTTTCCTAGTTACTACCATCCCCTTGAATATTTTAGACATCCATCTCCATCACCCAAGGGGATAAATCCACATCTCTTCTATCCTCCATCACCTTCTTCTGTCACTCCTCCACACCATCCCACTCAGTTGCCACCTGCTCCATCCATGCAGGGAGAAATACCGCCACAACCACAACAAAGAAACGCTACGAGGGCTATTAACTTACGACCAGCACCTCAATCGAGTGGACCGGAACCCAAATAATCCAAACATTTTTTTTCCCGGCCCAATAATTTGAACACACCCTCACCTACGCCTGTGGCTAGTGCCTCTAAACCTACCAATGCCTCCAACATCATACCGCCCGAGCAATCCTCCGCTCCACCGCACTCCAATGTTCAAACAGTCATGCTTACACATGCTGTGACCGACTGGATCAAGGCAGGTTCTCTTCCCCAAAAATTGACAAATCTAGGAAGCCCCCTAATCTATCTTCAGGTGGCTGGGAACAAGCTGTGCAAAGCTCTTTTGGACTCAGGGTTAGGGGTCAATTTGATCTCGCATGATATGTACAAAAACTGGAACCTACCCCTGCTAAAGAAGAGCAACATTTGGCTCGAGTTAGCAGACCAGTCCATCACTGTTCCCTTGGGTTTGGTGAAGGACATTGTGACCACCGTTTGTGGGTGGTCCTATCCTGTTGACTTCCTGGTCATTTGTGTAGAGAACTGTAAGGGGAACTTCCCCATCATCATGGGAAGAGCCTAGCTAAACATGGTGGATGCACGACTAGGACTCCGAGATCTATCCCTGGAAATTTCAAAGGAAAATCCTTTCAGGAAGATCAAGAAGAAAAGAGTTCCATGCATCGCGTACAGTGACTTAGGGTGCAACTGTGTGCAACAGTTATGGTCCGCTAAGCAGATATCCATTCAAGCATGCAGTCGGTGTACCGAGGAATCACCTATTCAACAGTGCCTGTATGTAGCAGCCACTAACCAAGAAGGCACCCAGTGGCTAACAGCTGATCCTGCTAGTAGCACATTGTGCATGGAACTGTCTGAGGGGCTAGTGCAAGCCCATGTTGATAGCATGGATGAGATGGAGGAGATTCATCAATAGATTTTCACTATTGATAAACAAGATGACTGGGGAATGCTACAAATCCCTGAGAGCTTCAAACAAGAGCCCCTGGAACTAAAAGTCTTTACCGGCTCACTTGGAATATGCATTTTTGCAAAATAGCAGGCTAGTAATCATTAATGCTCCTCTTGGTCCTAAATAGAAAAATAAGTTGCTGGTGATGGTAAACAAATGGGTTGCTGCATTCACATGGTCCTATCCTGAGTTGACTGGAGTTGATCCAAGGGTCTGCCAGCACCGGATCTATCTTGACCCTTCCATGAAGCCATGACGATAGCCACAAAGACGGTTGAATCCCAAATTGAAGCAGATCGTAAAAGATGAAATCGAATAATTTCTTAAGGTGGGATTCATCTATTTTGTCATCGATAGCGAATGGGTTAGCCCACTCGTTATTGTACCCAAGAAAGGTGGCAAGTGGAGGGTCTGTATTGATTTTTGGTTGCTCAACATGGTGACCTTCAAGGACCACTTCCCGCTCCCATTTGTGGACCAGGTGTTGGACACCATTGCAGGACACTGATATTATAGTTTTTTGGATGGTTATAGTGGTTATAACCAAATCCAAATAGCATCAGAGGACTAGGCCAAAGCTACTTTCACGAGTCCATGGGGGACTTTTACATATAAGAAGATGCCCTTTGGTCTGTGCAATGTGCCTACGACGTTCCAACGCCTTGTCCTAAGCATCTTCCAGCAACAAATCAGCAATGGTGTAGAGGTCTTCATGGATGACTTCTCCACCTATGGGGCCACGTTTGAGCAAGCCTTGGACTGTCTAGAGCAGGTTCTAAAGAGGTGGGTAGACACCAATCTGTGGCTCAATTGGCAAAAGAGTCATTTGATGGTCCAAGAGGGCATTGTGTTGGGGCATCGCATCTCATCAACACGGATTAGCGTAGACCCTGAAAAGATCAGGGTCATCCAAGGAATAACCTGCCAACCAAGTAATTTCAAAGATGTGCGGTCATTCCTTGGACATATTGGTTACTACCGATGTTTCATAGAGCGCGTCTCGAAGATAGCCAGGCCGTTGGTAGAACTTACAAAGAAGGATGCTCCATTCATTTGGACCAAGGAATGTGAGTTTGCATTCCAAGCATTGAAACAAAAACTCGTAGAAGCTTCGATTCTACGGGCACCTGATTGGTCCAGATATTTTCACATCATGACGGATGCCTCCAACTATGCCTTTGGAGTCGTGCTTACACAGTGTGATGATTAGAAATGTCCATATTATATCCATTGTGCAAGCCATAGCATTGTGGGTGCACAGTTGAACTATACCACCACCGAGAAGGAATTGATGGCGGTGGTGTTCGCATTAGACAAATTCCAGCACTATGTGCTCGGATACGAGGTGTTTGTGCACACTAACCATAGTGCTATCCAGTTCCTGATGAACAAACCAACGGTGAGCCCCCGTATAATCTGGTGGCTGGTGACTCTTCAGGAGTTTGATCTTACTATGGTAGATAGAAAGGGGACCGAGAATGTGGTTGCTGACCACTTGTCTCGGTTACGATGGGATGACCCAGAAGAGAAGGAGCCCTTATCTGATCAATTTCCAGATGAACTCCTCTTCACAGGTGTTTTTGATCCTCAAGTACCCAAGGAATTCCCTTGGTTCAACCGCATCCTCACTTACCTTACAACCTAGGAGTTGCCAAAGGAATGGAACCATCGGCAGAAACAACAGTTTCTCCATAAGGCCAAGCATTTCATGGAAATCAACGGCCACCTCTACAAGGTGTGCACAGATGGCTTGGTTCAATGGTGTGTCCCTGATGATGATACATTGCGTGTCCTCCAAGATGCTCACGAGGGTCCTTGTGGAGGCCACTATGCTGGATGCTAAACGATCATTAAAATCCTGCTTGCAGGGTATTACTGGCCTACACTTTTCAGGGACGCATAATGGTTCACCTGCTCCTACGAACGATGCCAAAGAGATGGTGGGATGACGACATGGTTGGAGGGACCTCAACAGTGGATCCAGCCACTGGAGCCCTTCGACATCTGGGGTATCGACTTCATGGGACCCATCATCCCCTTGTTAAATGAAAAGGCATACATCATCGTGGTGGTGGACTACTGTACAAAGTGGGCAGAAGTGGTAGCCGTCATCGACTGTTCTTCCAACATTGTCGCATGATTTTTCCAGCAACAAATCGTTACTAGGTTTGGAGTGCCACGTGCACTCATTTCTGACAATGGGACTCACTTCACGGGTGTCACTTTTTGAAAACTCATGCAACGCTTAGGGGTAACACATAAATTTACAACACCCTATCACCCCAAGCCAACGGGCAGGCCGAAGTCACCAATAGGGAGATCACGAAGATCCTTACTTGCACCATTAGCAAATACAGGAGGGATTGGAGCACCAAGCTTAACGATTCCCTATGGGCCTATCGCTCCACTTGGAAACTTCTTGTAGGGTACTCTCCCTACGAGTTAGTGTACGGAAAGTTGCCAACACTTCTAATCCAAGCAGAACTCCAGATACTATCCACAGCCAGTGACCTTGGCCTTGACCTATCGCTAGCACAACGTGAACGACTAATCAATTTGAGTGTGCTAAATGAGAATCGATTAGTGGCCCTATTTTCAAATGAAACCCACAAGGCCTATAACAAGAAACGACATGATCTTAGTATTCGGAAGGTCACATTTAGATGTGGAGACAAGGTATTATATTGGAACTCCTCACATGTATCCCAACCGACAAAGTTTTAGACACTATGGGAGGGACACTAAGATCATGTAGTTTCTTGTTATAGGCCTTATATTATCTCTGAAACCTTCCCATCCGGGGCCTTGCTCATCCACAAACCTGGGGATCCCATCAGAACACAGTTAGTCAACCTCCAACAACTAAAACCTTTCCGTGAGCTCCACATGACCAGTGCCACTGCCTCGTCATCAACTGGTCACCCACGCTCCATTTTTCGTGTCTCCTCCTTTCCCCCTAGTCGTGTGGGAGACCATCATCCCTCCTGATCCATTCCCTACTCCCCTCACCGTTTTATCATTTTTTATTTTACAATTTTTTGTTTTACACTTCTTTGTTTTATCATTTTTTGTTTTACAATTTTTGTTTTACACTTATTTTTTTACACTTTTTTGTTTTTCACCATCGTTCCTACGTTTGCACATTTTTTGCACATCTTTTCATTTTCTTTAATTATTTTTCGTTTTTTGTACTTGTTTATTTTTTTTTGCGTAATGGCAGACGTTGTCGTATTGTCTTCAGACGTTCGACACGGTCCGTTTTTGTTACGATGGGTACTGTAATAGTCTTCCTCGTTATTTGGCTCCCGCCATTGCATGGTTGTCCCTAGATTTTACGTTGTTTTCACTTCATAAACTCGGCAGTGAGTCCATGTCATTCACCCATTCACCATTCCATGGCTTTCCTTTTGTTGCGAACATGTAACCCCTTCACTTAAAAACATTTCAATTAATGTGTGACTTGTGTAGTTCCCAGACTGAGGGATGACCCAATGGTTTGAATCGGGTGTGACTTCAAGGGGAATGCTTTATTCGTTGTTTTGTTCTGTTCCCCGGGTTGCTGGTGTGTCCTCACGGATTTCCTTCCACTCCAAGTGTCTCTCTACGGAAGCTTCTGGGCAGTTCGACCTTGCATGGTGTGGTCCTCACTGAAAAAATTCAAAAAATTCAAAAAGAGAGAGAGAGAGAAAAAAAAAGCAAAAAAAAAAAAAAACAAATAAAATGAGGATTCAAAGCACACTCCTTGGTCGAATGCATGCAAACACGCATGGGTCTTCGCATGGTGTGGTTCCCCCGCACAAAAGACTAGAAAATGAACCACGGGGGAATTCAAAGCACACTCCTTAGACCGCCTCTCACGGGCCATACGCTTTAGTTATGGGACTTCCTTGGTCCCGTCTAACTTTGTCCCATTTCACTTCCTTCTTCTCACGTTTCCTGGAGTGGTGGTTCTCTGTGGGGTCATTCTTGTTTCCTTGGGGGATGGTCGGGACTTTGTTTATTGCTGCGATGTCACTGATGGTGGATGGTTTTGGGTCTGGCCTCAGGAAGGTTCTACTAGGTCACTTAACCACGATCGCACACAGGGTTTCATGTGGCCAACACTTAGAATTTCCATTCTCTCCTCTCCCTCTGATACCACTCCTCTCCGTACCCACCCCACTACCCTTTTTATGTTTTGTGTATTCGCCGTGTTTTCTGTAGGTCTCTCATGCCTTGGCGGGTTCTCTTGGTTTGGAGTTTTAACAGGCCAACACCAATTCTTGGCACCCGGGCCCATGGACCCTATTGTTGAGGGTATGTAGGGGCTACAAAGGCAGTTGCCTGCTATGGGGAGGACCCACCTACATATTTTCGGTTCCGCCTGTTAAGCCTCCCCTCCTTTGGATTTCTTGGTTGATTGGTTTCAGTGTCCCATCGTTCGATTTCGTCCTTGCGGAGTTCTTTTTCAATCTCGTTCTCCAATTTTGTCTCTTTTTTGCACTTCATTACCTTCCTCATGTCTTCAGCCATGATAAGGCCTTTTCTGCGCTTCAACCGTCTCAATTTGGGCTTTCAAATTCATCATTTCGGGTATTTTATGGGTTGGTCAACACTGGTTCACGGGTGAACAGCGTTGCGTATACAGGGCCCCATATATGTAGTGCCTGCGTATACGTGGCCACGTATACGCGGCCCTGTAGACATAGCGCCCAACCACTATATATACCCCACTGCACTTCTTCATTTTTCATCATTTGGAGTCCAAATTGAGGGGAGTTTTTATCGTTTTTTCTGCCTAACCCTTCCCAACGCACCTACATTCCATCGTGTGTCTGCATCAACCTGTCCTTCCCCTTTTTACGCATCTGGAGGTATGCTCTCAGTAGTGGGGGGGGGGGGGGGGGGGGGGGTGGTGCCTTTGTGTAATTAATTAATTAATTAATTACTTTGTTAGTTATGAAAACTTTGGCCCTAACCCCTAACTTAACGCTCTGGTAAACTTAATGGTGTGCCTGTGCCATTAGNTTGTTAATTATGAAAACTTTGGCCCTAACCCCTAACTTAACGCTCCGGTAAACTTAATGGTGTGCCTGTGCCATTAGCATAACTTGGTCAAACCGAGAAAGTATATACGGACCATCTTAAACTACTTATGAATGGTCTAATAGATGGTTATGTTTTATTGCAGATGTCACCCAAACCAAGGCACCCAAGGGACGAAGGACTGTCACAACCAAGGGACAAGTGCCCACACACTAGAAGGGGACGAGAAGTGCAACCGCTAGAGTATGCGGAGGGCTCTCATGCAACTGGGCCCTTCCGCGAGAGACCTGACGTGGAATCTGTTCACCAGATTCCTGAAGAGGAGATTCTCGACAAGCAATCGCTCGGGGATGAGACTTTTGGGATAGCACCGCGGCTTGAGGTCACCCTGACCCAAGCCTGCCTTGATGCTATCACGCCACGCGAGGTGCAACGGATGGTCCTCCAAGAGTTAAATTTTGGACCATTCCTCGAGAACGCTCCAGAAGATGTGAGACTCCAATTGCAGAACTCTCCGATGTGGCCAATCATCACAACCAGTGGTGGGTGGTACTTAGGAGAAATCTATCTCTTCTGGACGAATCGGCAACCAAGGTCAAGAGTAAGAATCAAAGACATTCATGTCTCTTACTCTTCGGAAGCAATAGCACAAGCTCTGGGGTTGCCTGAAATTGGGGCAGATGTGGCAGAAATTCCAAAGCATGATGATCCAGAGGTGAAGGTGCAATGGATCCAACGGTGCTACGGGGTAGAGCGCAAGGAATTCAGCTCCTTGACCATGGTGGAGAGAGTCTACTCCAAGATAGTGTCTTACCATTTGAATCCAACGGTAAGACCTAGCAAAATCATAACCTTCTTCGCTCGTGCGTGTGCTGCCTTGAGTGGGAAATTTTCCATGAGTCTTCCACAACTGTTGTTTCTGGAGATTGAAAAAAGGTTCGCCAGGAGAACGTGTAGCTAACCGCAGAAGTTCATCGCCTATGCAATGTTGGTGCAGAGAACGAACACATGAAGGATTTCATCCACCAATAGCAGGAGGAGCTAGCCAGGGTGAACGCAGACATAAGAAGGTTGGTAGCTGAAAATGAAAATTTGTCAATGGAGGAGGTTCGGGCATTGCGACAGAAGTCTGCAATCGAAATTGCCGCTTGAAAAAACGAGGCCCTGAAGTTCAAAAAAGTCAAAAATCATTACAGGGACCAAGTAGGATTGCAGAAGGAGGTGAACAAGAAGCACATTCAAGTCGCTAAAGCCAAGATGAACCAAGCACTCCAGAAGCTCCGAGAGGGAGGCGATATATGGCCATCCATCTTTGATGGGTTGAACGCCTACAACAAAGCAGAAATCCGCCTAAAGGAGCTACAGATTGAAGAAATGACAGAATACATGGAATTGGCCAACCTTTAATATGTAAACCTGGCTATGCTCACAACTGGGAGATTGCGGTTAGAGTTAGAAAAAAAAGTGGCCGCCTCGTATTCCTTATACGAGGGTGAGTTCTAGGCGCACAAGGCAACTAAACAAAAGCTAGCAACAACAAACGCAGAACTCGAGGTCCTCCGCCCAAGCTTTGAAGGACAATGTACAGTCGCAGAGGACCTAGCCTGAAGAATGAATGACTACCAATAACTGCAGGCATCAATCCGAGCATTCGACATTGAACGCAAGCAGTTTGTAGCCTGGTTTGTTAACTTAAAAGAACTCTTTTCAGCGCTGCCTTGTCCTTGGGAAGTTCCAGTTCTAGCACACATTGGAGAAGCTGCCTGGACCGTGAACGACCCTAGAAGTAAAGAAGAAAAAATGAGGTCTCTCTTGGAGGCTTTCCGGTTACCCCCAGAAGTTGCAGCTGTCGCAAGACTACCGACATCCGTGCTGCCACCAACGCATGGGCCAGAGGCTGGAGAAGGTCCATCAGAACAACCGCCCTCAGGGACAGTGTGATCTTCAGAAGCTCCAGGATCAGTGAGGTGTTCAATTTTGTCTCTGAACACCGTCATTTTTGTAATTTTTCCCCCTCTATAACTCGGGCACTTGGTCAAATTTATGTTGTGTCATGTGTGTGTCATGTATGTGTTTAAGTTATGTGTGTTGTAAATAAGAATCCATACCTTCCAAATTGTAAAGTAACTCGAGGACGAGTTTTTGCTCAGTCGTGGGGGTATGATGAAGTGTCATTTAGTTAATGCGTCGACTGGGCCACGTATACGGGGCTGCTTATACGCGGCTACATCCACGCGGGCCCGTCGACGTAGCCTCCCTACGTC
>MNCI01003893.1:191492-202851 GCA_015680685.1 Gnetum montanum | reverse complement strand
AGGGTGGGGGGGAGGGGGGAGGGTGGGTGCGCGCTATGGTGTGGGTGGTAGTGTTGGGATGTATCATGAACAAAAAATTGCAATAAAGAGGGATGAGATGCCCCCTTCCCAGCATTGACAAAGAAGCCTCATAGGTCAGCCCCCAAGACATGGAGTTAAAAACATTACCTTTCGCCACATTAACAGCCACATTCAAAATGCCCTAAAAGGCCCTAAAACCCAATGCATTGACAACAAAAACCACAAATAGAAAGACAACCCATTTAGGCCAAAGGAAGGGAGTGACAAATACAAGTGGATCATTGTTCGCAATGAACCTGATCCAATATCACACCGTCAGTCTTCAATTTCAGAAAACCAAAAACTTCATTAGGTCTTTGGAGCTCCACATGTCTACAATGAACTTCCTCTGAGCTCAAATGAAAAGTTCTTATCTGGATGGAGAAGGGTGGACTGTTACTTCATCATTGCTTTGATCTTCTTGCTTGAAGAGCCGAAGTTAACTCCTAACTCAATATAAGGACAATTCCCAAGAGCAAACAATTTCTTAATGGAACCCCTAATGGACACACAATCTCTTCTATCCATTTCCTCCCACTCCTGCTCATCTAGTTCTAGTTGGAAAATCTTCTTCCTGATTTTCCTTTGCATTGCAACCCTTGCCACCTCTTCCACCTTGAGCTTCTCCCTCTCCTGCTCCTCAGCCTAATGACTTTATGCCTTTTCTTGGCAAAGAGCTCCTCCTCCCTCACAGCCTCATCTCTTAACTCCCATCGAATTTGACAAGATAGGTGATGAAGCTCATATTTTATCCTATTCTTAGTGTAACAACATTGCCCTGACGTTGTTAGACACCCCAAGGAATTCACTAAGATCCAATGGATCTGGGGTGGAAGACCTGGGGAATACACCTCTAACAAGCAAGCAACCCAAGAGGGAGTGCACGTAGCAACACAACTTCTTAATATACATATGGGAATGCACCTCACGGAGGACAACTAACTCCAAACAAGGACCTTGCAAATAAGCACACAAGCAACCCTGTAGAAAACATCGGTGGAAAGGGAAATGATGCATCTACAAGGGGTGGCACCTCACCCCCAAAACCCTCATGATCTAGTACAAGGTTTGGCTTGGCACCACATCAGTACTATCCAATACTAGTTGCCTACATATCTACGACCATCGTAGAATTAGGGCCATGTAGTTCTCCACGTGAGGGTGGTATGAAGAGATCTTAGAGAGAGTTGCAATAGGAGGGTGTCTTGCTGTTGACTTGGTACCACCAAGCTGAGATGGGTTTTTCTAACACTTGAGAGCAACCCAAAGGCGTCTCAAAGTGTTCCATGGCCCTCGAACCATGGGGAGAGCCCACGAGAACCACCACCCTGAGACATCTCTCACACTTAGTGTCTCTTTTAGGTGATTTTCAATCACCTCTGTAATATCGTTGACCTCCATGGTGATGAAATCCTGCATTTTTTTCTTCGTTGCCTTCTCCTTGGTCCTAACTTACTTAAGCACCTCATCTCTAATACTCTTGGTCCTTAAGGTGTTCTTCCATTTGAGCCTCCAACTTCGCTTCCACCTTAGACTGAACCTCTCTTTGCAGATCATTTTCAATGACTTGCTCACAACTATACCAATCCAGTGTCTATAGTTTTGGAGTTTCCAAAACTTTATGGGCAGGCAACAATGAGTCCCAAACAAGAACTTGCATGTAAAACACCACACCATCCAACAAATTTCTGTTGGAGGTCTCCCCCATCGCTAAGCCAGAAGCCCTTGCATCCCCACAAGGGTGTTGCAAAAAGCAAGCACAAGGGCCTTGAAACACCCCTAGGTAGTATAGGAGTAGGGCTTGCAACCCTAGCATCAAACTCCACCTTTGCAGCCCTTCAAAGGGTGAGGATTAAGCCAGAGTGCTTGATCTATAGCTTTTTCAGTGGGCTTATGACTTCATGTCATGGCCAAAAGGTGAATGCTTGTAGTGTTGTTAATAGGTTAAATGTCATAGCCTTGGTATCAATGATTCTAATGGAAGGAATCGTCATGCATGCAAGGCATGAATACAGGAGTAAAATATTTTAAAAGCCATCATATGTATACAAAGAAGTGAATTTTGTAGAATGGTTAGAATGCAGACATAGCTCTCTCCTTTCTTTTTATATCTGCTGTCCTATTTTTAACTCATCGGAAATTTAATACTGTGAATTGATCCTTCGGGGCCAACTTCCCACAAATCGTATACAATTTTTTTTTGAAAATGCTGGAATGAAATTCGTTTTTCAATAAACTATATAAGCTATTTATATCCCAATTATCACTAAATAATGAAACATTTGTAAAGAATGATTAATTCAAATTTGCAAACTCACAAGTACAATACGCCCATTTGTAGAAGCAGAAACTGTTTTTGAAAGATTTGGTTGGCAATTCCAACATAGAAGGGTATTTAACGAGATGCTTCCTATGACATTCATAGTTGGCAGAGAACTGTTACGAACAGGTAAGTACAATGTCAGACCACCTTGAGCCCGATTATAAAAATTTGACAAACAATGACTAGGTAGATATTTTACTTAAAGGTGATAATAATAAGAATACACAATCTGACATCAGTCTTCGCATGTCACCGATATCTGTTTCCAATCTTTCAACAAATAAAACTCACCGAAACTCAAGACTACCATTTCTGTATAACAAACTAACACCAACAGCAGCTTTGTCCTTGCTGATAAAGGTTGACGACCAACAACAAGGTGCTTCCAGTTTCACCTTACTAATTGATTTGCTCTTACCCTGAAAAAATATGCTGTGATGTCATTCATCAGCAATATTGGAAATGAAATAATGAACACATATTTCTGAACTTCAAACCAAGTCAAAAAAATATAATCTTACAATACATCATGCATGCCTACATACTTTAAAAAATCACTCACCTGAAGAATTGAAGCTGCTGGATACAGCTTTAAATGATCTTCTAAACATAATAATATAATAAAATCATCCAGAGTTTTTCTCTGGAATTTATCTTCCTGGTCAGTGGCGTTTTTCTCATCTAGTTGATTATCACTGGCAACAATCTCTTTCAACTTTTCTTCCTTAATTTCATCACCAAAGTCTTCTTTAACATTTTTATGGTATGCCACAGAAGCAGATTCTGAGCTTTCTCCATCATTTTGGTAATCAGTACAGTAAACTCCAGTATCTGAAAACTTGAAATCAAAATGGTGAGCAGGCAGTAGAAGAATCCAAATATGAAATTTTTTGTTTCTTACAATAAGAAATTAAATGTCTTGTGTTTTAGGTTACAAAACCTTTCCTATATTATTTAAGATGCAAAAGCAGAAAAATATACCTATTAAATGGAATGAAACCACTCTAGAATTCTGTTTATCATGCAAAGGCATTGTACTTATAATGGCACCTGTATCACCATCAGCTGTGATTAGCGTACCGTCATTACACATCACAAGATTCATATTATGCTTTGTCTCTGTTAAAGGTTCAACAGCATTTCCTGATTTTGGGGACAATGAAGGTGGCAAGTGTCCATTCTGATGAACTGTTATCATACTGACCGAAAGTACAGAAGTAACACCATGTGGTAAGTAGTTTCCAGTAAATAGAACATCAAATGTATGTAAATCAATGACTGTCACCTGCATAAAAAGTTGTGAACTCTCATTCTGAGGATTGAGGAATGCATAATAGCACATAGGGTGACTATGCACAATATTCCAGCAAACTAAAGGTGATGGACATAGACTTCATCAAATTCTAAACTTTTGCAAGAATAATATCAACATTTTGGAATATTGCTAGATCTTTCAACATCCTCGAAAGAAAGATACAGTGGAATTACATTTTCTGGTAACAAAAAATGGAAAAAGAAGTGAAAAATAACACAATAGAGGCTTCAACATACCAATCCATTTTCAGATGCAAAGCAGCATCGTGAACCTTCTGTAAATGAAAAAGATCGAATAGGAGATCCATGCAAGTCATATGTCGCAATACATTGAAAGCCACGTTCTGCGTGGAAAATATGAGCTGAACACATGAATTTCCAACTAGTCAGTTTCCATAAAAGGTGTACCTTTGACAGTGTATATTTTACAGTAAAATAATAACCAGTGAGTTCTTTATAAGCTTAACCCATCTAGGTCAGTTCAACATTATGAGGTTTTTTCTCTTGATTCTTTTCAAGCGAAGGCTAAATCCCTAGTCATGTAACAAACTATCATGCCACTTCTAATTGTTGCAACCAGCGTCCTCTAGCCCAGCTATGGTTCAACCTTGCACCCAAGATTCCTCGAATACAAGATATTTAGCAAGTGGTTACATAATAATTAATTTATGGTAAAAAGTTACAATGCTAGCAAATTTACTTTGAACATTTAAGGGTTCATGTAATTTAGCCATTAATATATGAACATACACGAGTTCATTCTCAGCAATCCAGCAAAAGTTATCTAAAATGAAGTCTAATAAGAGATTAAGACTTCTTTAAAGGATGAAAACTTTTTCATGGCTACAAAGTAAAACAAAGATTTATAAGTTGTAAGTGAAGAATTAAAAAAAGAATGTTCTAAACACCAAATAATCAACTATCACATGTCCAACTGAAAGGATATCATATACCTTGCTTTTTATCTTTTGTGATAACATAAGATTTAACTTCACCATTTTCAGCATTAAGCTTATACAATTGGACCTGTGTATAACATGCATTAGATTCAATGGATACAAGACATACTAGCAATCCATAGCAAGTGCTTTGACATTTTACTTTTTTCCTCACCTGTCCTTGTTGATCACCAGCAACTAAAATATCTGAAACGGGACAAAATTTCAATGCTGAAACATGACATCTCTTGGAATCCACAGGGAGATTCTGGGACTACAAAACAAATAAAAATTAGATTCTCGTGCAAGGAACAGCAACTTGACACAAATATTTTAGCTAGTTTTGTGTGGTACTTCCCAGGATCACCACATTTAACACAGTTAAATAAGCATTCTCACCATGTAGCGTATGCTATAAAGAAGACATAAATATGGCACCGATGCATCCCATATATTGATAGTCCCATCTTCATGTGCACTAACGAACAAGGTATCAAATGCGGAAGTGTTACTTGATTCTGTGCTAAGAATTCCCCCGGTGACTGGCCATTTGGTTCCATGTGAGAGTATGGCTGGTGCAATAGATTTTATGGCTCGAGGAAACTGTTGGAAATACACAAAAAGAATTAGAATTAACAGTCAAAGGCATAAAAGATAGCAACCTTTAATCTATAACCTAAAAAAAGAAACATTATCATCATCATCCTAGCCTTGTCCCAACAAAATGGGATTTACTAACAAAATGGGCTTGGCTAAGCTAAAAACAGAATGATGCTACAGAAAAGAAAGAATATTAAGAAAGGATAAATAAATATTGAACCTGTGAAATAATTCTGGAAGCGTTTGAATGTTTTGGAAGAAGTATAAGATCTGTTCTTAATACAGGTGACTCAAACAATGTTTCTTGAATAGATACTGGCTGCAAAGTAACAGAAACCATTTCATCTCTTTTCAAAAGAGAATCTGTTATATTAACTGCATCATAGGCAACTAAATTTCCTGGATTTGTTAGTATAAGCAAAGCATTGCATGAATGGCTCAAGCTATTCCCAGCATGTGAGAGCAGTATCATATCTGCAAATGAACCATCAAGTGCAACTTGCAAACTAGAAATACATGTCAAGTTCTGCAATCCATTGGACCACTGTAGGAATAAAACCTGGATAATTAAAACACAAGGAACATTGGCAATCAAAGTGAGAAAAGAACCATTTTGATAAAATGAGTTTAAAATGAAATAAAAATTCTAAAAATTACCTATTGAATTATATCAATACATTTCACAGGATTCTATATGTCCTAAAAGGAAAAGAATTCTTCCTGCTTGATAGGACACACAATCTGGAAACAATAAATTGCTACTGGTGGCTAAGATTAGGTTCCTGAATGCTGAAGCATGCAGTCATATCATTCATCAATCTTCCTTCAATTTTTTCCTTTTGACTTTCAAAAAAAAATGGTAGTTTAAGACTAGCGTTGGTACACTAGTCTGTTTATGCCAATATGCAAAATGAATTTAATACAAACAGAAAAAGCAGCTGGAATTAGACAGTGAAACCTCTGACAACTGTGATTAAAATAAATGGATGATGAAGAATCAGATAAAATACAAAGGATTCTATTAAAACTGAAACTGACATTTTACTACGTCAGTAGATCTTGGACAGTAGATATGTACATGCTATTCTATTAAAAGTTCACAGGGAAGCTGAGAAATTTTCTCCTTTATTTAGAATCAAGTAGAATTGCTTTTAGTTTCAAAATAAAAGAGGCTGCAATCTAATAAATTATATCACATTCAGTAGCCTAGAAATTATAATATTTTAAAATTACATCACATTCGGTAACCTAGAAATGATAATATTTTTAAAAGTTATAATATTAAGGTATTCCTCCTACTATGTTTTCAAGAAAATCCTTACCATGAAACTTATGTTTCACTAGGAAAAAATAAAACAAAAAGGTGTCATATTTAATAATATTAGCTAAGTACTAGTGAGGATGAAAAGAAAGTCAAACTGGGAAAGTACTCAACTTTTTCTTTTTTGAGGAAATGTTTGGCAGTAAATTACTGAAAATAGAGTACAAGATATTACAAAATGTGGGTCAACAACATTGGCCCATGTGGGAGGTGTTTAAACCTCAAAGCATTGTGCCCAACCGTGCATCAGCCCAACCATGCCTCAGCCTTTTACGTCAAAACTCAACCACTAGGGGGCGGTGGGCCAACAACAACACCAAACGGGCCCCAAGCCGCGTTAAGGGGATACAAAACTACAGACCTACTACAGGCTCGTCGGCAGCCTATGATAGGCGCAGTGTGGTCGTTCGAGAGCATGGAGAATGTCTAGCGTGTTATGATGGAGCTCTGTGTCCACAAAACTGGCAGCCTATTGGATTCCTTACATGGCCAACTCACATCGGTTCCAGTCCTCTGCCGACGTCCCCCCATCTGGATGGAAATACGCCGAGGTTCAACGGATGTGGCGCCTAAGCTCCCCCCATGTGTAGTCACAATTGATACCAAGGATGAGGTATGGACATCATCCTACCCTAAGCCATTGGCGCACACTTTGCTCGTGTGCCTGGTCTAGCTGGTGCTGTCTCTGTGCCTCCTCCTCCTGTTCTTGCTCATGTTGGGCTCTTTTAGCCGCCTCACACTCTTTGCGGGCGGTTTCCTCCTACAGCAGCTCGTCCCTCACTTGGGCACGAATCTTGTCCACCAGACGGGCCCGGGCTGCATCCGCCAGAAGGGTTTGTTGCCTAATTCTCTCCTGCTCCCTTTCACAGAAATGGGTTTCCATCTCGGCCCGAGCTTGCGTGAGAGAGCTTCCTCCCACTTTGCCTACCACTCTTGGTGCTCTGCATCACGTGCCGCTTGCTGTAATGCCTCGTCCCTACTTTCGTTGCGCCTCGAGGTTTCAGTCAGCGAAGTCTCCGTTTCCGCCCTGGGGTTTGGGGGCCTCTATACTCGATGGCTGCATCTTCTCCTCATATACATAACTACTGGCTGGGTCCACAGACTCTCCCGAGTGGTCAGAGACGCTGGGTCAAACGAGGGGGCACTCTGCAGCTCCGATGGGTGTTCCCCCTGCCCCCCTCGTTGCCCCTCACCACAAGGTCAGGATGAGCCCAGAGTGGCGGCCTCGCCTCTGCTGTTGCAGGGCCGCCAAAAAAAATCATGGCAAGTTAACCCTAAGTCCCATTTTAAGGCATTTGAGAAAGGCAAAGTGGATGCCTTGGAGTTTAGACTCGTTGCCAGACTGGACAAAAAATCTGTCCACAAGATCCACTGCTCGGGCCCAGATTCGGGGCAGGGAGGATCTAGGAACTTGTCTGCTCTGCATGCATGGCACTAGCCTGTTGAAGAAAATTTCTGCATCCTGTAGCCCTCATGCAGATGGCAGAATGACTTCGCCATCAGCCTAGGCCCCCAGACACCTGGCAATCGAAGACTCAATGACGATGACCTCTACACCCCGAAAGTAGGGTCAGTTGTTGTGCCAATTAGTGAAAAGGGCATCATTTGAAAGGTTTGGGTCTTCGACCAGTTGTTGCAGGGCGCCGCTCCAACCACACTGCTCCACCATCTGCCACAGCTCCTCATCCGCTTGGAACGTGGTGCAGTCAGGCTCGTACGTTGGCGTGACTCCCATCGTTGCCTTAATCTCTTTAGACNTGGTGCACATGTAGGCGCATTCGGAAATGAAGTGTTGAACGGTCTCGAGCGTGGCGCCACACAGATGACGTGTCATCTAGAATGAGGCCTCATCTGCGTAAGAGCACCCTGACAAGCAGCGCATCATTTTGAATTAACCACAGGAACACTTTAATTTTCTTGGGCAGCCGCGCCTTCCAGATTTGTCACCAGCTTGGCACCGACGGGTACATGGCCACTACCAGGCAGGGTGGCTCAAGCACCAACCACCCTTGCGCCTGCATTTCGTGTGCGTGGCCGCAGAGCATTTGCCAGGGCTTCAAGTCTTGCGCCCCTGCCTCTCATCTTCTATATTTTGCATTCATTACCCAACTCCACTGGGCTGGCTCCCCAAGTTGGCTCGTGAATCGGAGCAACAAGCGATGCTGTCCCATTGTTAGCTCATCCTTGAACTTGGAAATGCCTAGCGCCCCCCCCCCCTCCCCCCGCGTTAACGGGCATACGACCCAATCCCAACTCACAAGGTGGATTTTGCCCCCCCTGCCCCCCGACCAAACAAAATGTTTGATTCGCATGTTGAGTTTGTTGATAATGGCGTTCGAAGGGGTGGCGACCACGGCCACAAACTGGGTTATTGCAGTGAGTATCCTCGACGCCACCACCAATTGCCCCTTCCTAGTTAGGAAACAATTGGCCTAGTGTCCTATCTGGCTTTCAACCTTTTCCAACAACGTTCCCCAAGACATGTTCCGTCCCCACCGGAAAAGTGGGATACCCATGTAGGTGTCTCTAATAGTTCCGGGCATAATGTTCAGGACTTGTACAACCCGATTCTTAATCTATGTGTCCACATTGATAAAATGAGCCATTGACTTAGCCTTGTTGATCTCCAGTCCTAGCTCGTTTGCTAACCATGAGAGTGCCACATTGATGCACCGCGCTTGTGGGACCCCTGCACGACTAAGCAACATTGTGTCATCCGCGTAATGTTCAACCCGACATTCCACCCCTGCAATTTCTAGGTCGTCAACCCCGCACATCCTACAATAATGTTGCATTAGATCCATAGCAATGATGAAGAGTAGGGGTGATAGGGGGCCCCAGGTNCCCCCCCCCCCCCCCCCCCCCCAACGTCAAAGGAGAAACCTACGGATGATTGCATGTGGATGCAAAGCTTGATAAAACCCAAGTCAAAACTCTTCCGTTGCATGATGGTGGTCAAGGCTTCCCAGTTGAGTGTATCGTATGCCTTGGTAATGTCAAGCTTGAGGTAGAGCCCTGGGAAACTCGTTATTCGAAGAGAATGAAACACCTCCTGCATGAGAAGCACTTGGTCCTGTAGGATCCGACCTTGCACAAAACTTGTTTGGTTTACTCCCACTAGCTTGGGCATTAGCGGTGCTAGCCTACGAACAATCATCTTGGAGAATACCCGAATCAAAACGTTGCAAACCCCGATAGGGCGAAAGTGTTCTGGGTGGTGCACCTCCGCTTGCTTGGGGATGCACACTATTCGAGAACAATTGAGCTCCCTTCGGACCTGCCTCTTGGCCAACATAAGGTTGAACGCCTCCAGAATGTTGGGTCCCACAATATCTAGGAAGGTCCTAAAAAATTCAAGGCTCCAACCGTCAGGTTCAAGCACCTTCCCTCCCGGCATGTCGCTAATGGTTGCTACGAGTTCCTACCATGAGAACGGAGTCAACAATCGAGTGTTATCCTCTTCATTTAGCACTTGCATAATTTGGACCGATATGGGCTTGGTGGGCCGCTTGGCCCAAATCTTCGCCCAATATTGTGTCAGCTCCCTAGCGATGCTCTATGGCTCATCAATTATCCCCCCCCCCCTCCATGGTGTGTAGACACTGTGGTTGGCTCCATCTCCGTGTCTTGGCAATAGCGAAGAAAAAGTTTGTTTGCCTATTCCCCTCCCGAAGCCATCTAACCCATGATCTTTGTTTCCAGTATGTCTCCTCCTCTAAGTCAAGGCCTTGAAGTTGCCGCAGAATGTTTTTCCTTCTTCATGTAGGTCCTCCCCAGCCTCTTGTCTGGTCTGGATCTAAGCTAGCTTATCCCAAAGCGTTGTGCGATCCATTCTGAACGAGAATTTGTCCTCCACTAGCAAGGCCTAGATAGCCCATTTCGGACGAAGCAGGCCATCTTTGAGGAAGTTCCTGGGGTCTCCTTGGCCCAGCCGATAATTTGCCCAGATGTCCTCAACTAATAGCCTCAACCATGGCTTGGACAACCAAGTTGCCTCAAAACAAAATGGTTGCAGGGTCTGGTACCTTTCATGTCCAAGCAAACAAACCAGGGATCGATGATCCAATGCCACCCATTCATATCCCGTAACCTGCGCAGTTGACCGGAAGAGGAGGTCGAAACTGATGCATATCCGGTCAATTCTTGAAAGGACATGGTCAGGGCCTTTCCACCTATTGCTCTAGGTAAACTGTCAGTTCTCAATGGGCAGATCCACCAATGAGTGGACCACCAGGAAATCTTGAAACTCCTGGGTCCCTGGGGGGGCGCTTCCCCACCCGATTTTTCATACGGGTGTAATCTTTGGTTGAAATCCCGAACAATTAGCCATGAGAGGCGGTCATGTACCAGCGTCACCACGCGCTCCATCTCCTGCAACCTCTGCTCCCATGCCTATGCCCCATAGAAGTTGGTCAGCCAAATCCCCCAGGAGGGGATATCGACCGTCATGGTCCATTGTGAGGAGTCAACCAGCGTCATGTCGTAGCAAGCTAGGCTAGCAAGACCCCCTACCCGACCCACGCAAGGGTGCACGTGGACTTTCCAACCATCCCAAAAGAGATGGTGTGATTCCGTTGCCTAAAGCTTGGCCTCTTGTAGGCATACTATATCGCACTCTTCATCACAAACAATTTTCCTCAAGGTATTTCTTTTATAAGGTGTACCCTGTCTTCATGTATGCCCGAATGAGCAGCGTTGGTAGACCTCCCAAAGGGTCTTTTGTAGCTCCAAATCAATATTCTGTTGAGCTTGTTTAGCCCTGGAGAGACTCTCACATGGGCATCCGGGGCAGCTCCCCCCCCC
>MNCI01003893.1:179326-191400 GCA_015680685.1 Gnetum montanum | reverse complement strand
GTCAGCCTTTACATCCCACCATAACCTAGTCCCCGCCCTCAACAAGCTACCAGACCTGGTCCCACGCTCGCGTTGGCCGGACCCTCTGAAACCAATAGTCAGCCTCCTGGTGACCAGGTTTCCTGCAGCATGCACAGCCTCCACCCCTGCCCTCTCAGGCTTTCAGTCCATGTTCTATGCCTGGCTCTACCTCCAGGTTTTCAAACTCAACCTGAAGGTGTTCCTCCCCTCCTGGGAGCTCCAACACAATTTCCCAGATGAGGTCCTTGGCCGACGGATTTCGCCACATGCAGAAGCGGGCGAAACCCATCCATGCCATAGACTGTGTGACCCTATCGAAAGCGATGAACTCCCCAAAGAACCCCGCCATCTGTTCCAGGAACTCTAGGTTCCACATCTCCCATGGAATCCTGGACACCCTTATCCACACTGAGGCCTGAGCAAACAGGTCCGTCTCACAGTGTGCCCCCAGTCGCCAAGGGGTTAAAGCTAGTCCCCGAGCACCATAGAACCATGGTCCCCCCCCCCCTAGCAACACCGTGTCCCTAGCCTGCTGGGTCGGAAAGATGAACAGTAGTAACTCCTCGGACAGGCTCTGGACCTCCACCTGTCCAATCTTTTAGTTTTCTTGTACCCACCTACAGATTAACTCCATCTGCGGGCAGGCACCCAGGGACACGAACTGGCCAATGAGGCTCCATTGCATGGTCCGGACTCCCTCCATCAAGGGTCCACTGACTCGGAGGCGCATGATGCTGTTGATATGGGAGTGTGCCTCAATCTCCCCATTTGGTGCTCAATATGCATTCCCCCCCCCCTTGGTCTTGCTTGGCCCTCACTGGGTCCTTCCCGCTTTTCATCTATTCACTACCGCCCGTGTGTCCCACGATGAGGTAGGTTTGCAGGTCCTACTCCAGTGTCGGTTGGTTTCTCTGCTCCTGTGCTCACCTGATTGTCCGCTCCTGCGCTCGCCTGATTCTCTGCTCTTGCACTCGCCATTTGACTCTGATGGCTTCGTTGTTTTTCAAGTACTCAACTTTTCACCAAGTAGCTGACTTTATTAAATCCAAGAAGGAATGTGATATGTTTAATGAGATCCACTTAGAGTTGAGGCCATGATGCTCGTGCATTCACCTGTTGTTTCCTTAATGAGTTTCTGTTTTGACAAGTTTGTTAAAAGGGTGTCGCTGAGATTTTTGGGTTTTCGGGTGGATCTAGGTCATGACAAGGGGTCTAGCTGGCAGTTGAATGTCCATAGTTCATTTAAATTTTTCCTTTCTTGAATCCAGGTTGTAAGGGGAGCCTCTTGGAGAGGGGTAATTCTCCCCTTATTTTTCTGTTCTAGTTGTTCGGCTCTGTACTATGAACATTTTTGTAATATAATACAAACTCAATCCTTCTTCCAAAAAAAAAAAAAGAGATAAATTTGTGGTGATCTTCTGAAATCTAAAATCCAACAAAGCCATAAAAAAACCTCAGCTCCAACTAAGATCAACTCAGTTGCATATTATCTTTAACAAAAATGAATTACTAATAAACTTTATACGTTGCTGAATGTGCGTTAGTACTTTAATCTTATACTAGCTTTTGCTCTAACTCTTGGCACTTTAGTTCAATTATAGGTTAATTTATCTATTGAAAATTTCATTAATCCATAAATTATTTACTGATATTCTGCAACATGTACTCACAACAAACAGCTTCACATCTACAATGTTGTAAATTGTATTTCATGTTGGAGGAAAACATCACAGTAGAGCAAATGAACCAAAAAAATGATATGACATGGGATAACATAGAGATAACACAACCAAAAAAACAATCCTGAAAATAATAAATGAAGTGCAATAACAGAACCAAAACGAAAACAGCAAATAAAAGACAAGATTTATGAGATAAAACCCTTAAGAACAAAGGGAAACCTTTACAGGAGAGGCCTAGCTCATATTGTTCAACTTTAATCTAAAAAAGTTTGAAAGTTATCCTTATAGAAGGATCTCACCAATGTACAACATTCCAGAGAAATCACTTCTATAAAAATGGACCCCACAAAACTATCCAGAAAGAAACCATTAGCAAACAATGGTTCATCTTTAAAAAAAGAAAGAAAGAAAACCATATTTCCCAATTCAACAATCATTCATAACAATCTTCTACATGAAGATAAATCTTGCTTCTCCACTGTGCAACAAATCTATTCCATAAAGATACTGCTAACTCCATTCACATGACATCTCACTTCAATGATACACTTCCCACTAAAACTATCATCAGCAAAACAAAACATATATGCATGAATTGACCAAAAGCAAGAACGTGATAGAGAGCACACAACTGCAATTATTATGAAACTTGAAAGCTCTCCACCATAACATGAAGGCTTCTCAGATAGCTTGCAAGCTAAGATCTTATGTCACCCTATGGGAATAAACACACAACAAATGATCTCATGCTTATGCAGGAAAGATTAAAAATGCTAGTTTTAATGAATCACTCTTTAGCGTCAACAGATTCATCTCTCTTCATGCAGTAAACTTAAACCTAGACCCACAAAGACATTACCAACTAGACTACATAGAATATCCATATTTACATATTCAAAGAACAAAATAGATATCAAAAATTAATTCCTATTTTGAATACAAGTTTAATAGAAGCAAACTTGCAATCTCTCTTTACATGTACATGTTTACCACATTTTCAACAAACTAGTATCTTCTACTCCTAACTACTTTCCATAAACAATGCTTGACTTCCTAGTGAAGTTTCTCGTTCTAAGAACAATGCACTTCAATTCTAAGAATGACAATCAATTCTACATAGTTCATTGCTATAAAGGTATTGACATTGATTGCTATCACCGAGTGATCCCAGCTTCCTGACAATGCTCATAGTAAGATCAACAAGTGTGCATCACTCAAAACCTTGTGACCCATTGCTTCTAGGTCTGCTGCTATAGCATTAAATTTTACAAAAAATTCAGAAAGTGTTTCAGCTTCTTGTATTTCAAGCCAATGTAATTTCCCATGTAGAAAAACCTTATTGCAAGATGGAGTAGCTTAGATAGTTGAATTCAATTTTCTAAGTAAATCCACTACTAACTGCTCCTCTTAGTAAAAGGATTGTCACCCAAAGCTTCAATGCCCATCCCATGAAGCAAGGTCCTAGGAGGGTTGGTAGATGAAAAAGCCTAACCTCTTCAAGTAGTGCACAGGCTCAAACCCGTATCTTCAAACTTGAGAAACAAGCACGTTACCATCACCACAAATGATGGTCCCTTAATTTCTCATCTTAGTATTCTACAAAGATTCAATTCACAATGCACCTACAAAACAAGCCTAGTGCTTTTTGATTCAATTTCTAAAATTCATCATTGGTCATGAGAGAAGTTTTCTAGTTAAAACATCCCATTTCCTTTCATATGACAAATCTACAACCATAATCTTTCAAAGGTCATAGAAACTAACGTCAAACTTTTGAATAAGAGCCATATTTGAATCCTTAACTCCCACTCAAGCAAGAAACTCCAAAAGAAGAAACTAGAATACAAACAAATCCAAATAAACATGTCAAAATTTACATCCCTACTTGTTTCTCTATTGTCACAGACCACACTACCGCAACCTAGAATTCCTACAAGACTCTCTTTGTAACACTACACCTTTGTCACTAGTAAACCTTGCTCCAACCTACATAAAAGAACCATAACAAAGCAAATCTAACAAGCTCTCAACCTCACTTTACTACCACTGTGTTGGAAAAAAACAATACAGTAGAGCAAATATACCAAAATAGGCCAAGAAAATGATAGCATGCAAGAGACGACACAAAGATAACATGCTGAAAAATCCTGAAAATAATGAACAAAATGCAAAACCAAAACCAAAACCATAGCTGATGTAAAATAGAAAATAAAAAATGCAAGATTTACTAAATAGAAATCTCAAGAATAGAGAAAACACCTCCACGGAATATGGCCAGTTCATATTGTTCAATTAAACCAAATGAGGTGTTGGCTTACAATGACCAAAGTACCTAGCCATTAAATAAGCAAAACCATGTTTCAAACTTGAATCCAGTGACATCTGGAAGTTAGCCTTTTAGAAGGATCTCAATAATGTAGAACATTTCAAAGAAATCACCTCTAGAAAAACAAATCCGACAAAACTATCTAGAAAGAACTCATTAGCAAACAATGGTTCATCCCTTACAAAAAAGGACCATTTTTACCAATTCAACAATAAAGCTACAAAATTTAGCTTTGCATTCATAATATGTCATATATTATAACCATCAAAAAATAATAATGTCATCCATTAATGCTAGAAGTGACCTAATATATTGCAACGTATTAAAAGATTCAGCCTTGGCTCAATAAGGATAGGAAAACAGAATTCATAAAAGTGACTTTGAATAGGTAAGATAAGGCTACAATGATGATGATAATGAAAGAAGCACATTTTCTATGACACAGTTATAACAGATTTACAATAAAGAAGAAGTGATTCTACAGTAAAATTGAAGAAAAAACTTAAATCCAGCCTTAAATGCTTCAGACTTGCACAAATATTTGCAAGGAAAATTCCAATTCATTAAACTAAAACATAATTCTTCATTCTCTGGTAACAGATACAATATTCAGGTACATTCATAAAGCCGGACAATTGTATTAGAAAATGAATCAAATGACCAAGATATGACCTAGTTAGACAAGCTTTAATTAAGTTCAATTTCAATGAACATAACTTAAGTACGGATGAATTTAGTGAGTAAATGTTTTGTAGCTTCTACGGATATAGGTGACATTCCTTTGAAGTAGAATGCAGCCAAGGAAAAATAAATATAGCAAAAGTCTTATTCAAGTAGAGTTGAAAACAAACCGTGACAACTTCGGGACTTCCTAGTTCTTCACCACCATATACAAAAAGTAGGCCTCCACCAAACTCCATATTGGTCTTGTCATTTGATGACCATCGTAAGATAATAACAGGTAATTTCCTTTCACTTGAAGTCAGTTGTAACTTGACAACTCCTTTTGCACAAATCTCAGTAACTTCATGTTTACCTTTACTCGACACTTCCGAAGGAATAGCCCACAGCAATACATCTCCATCTGTATATCCAGTGGCTAGAACACATCCATCTGAGGAAATCCAGCATGCACAACAAAATTCCTTCTCCTCACAGGAAGAATTATGTAACACTGAATTTTCATCTATTCTGGTACATGAATTGGCAAGAATAACACGGATTGAATTTACTTTTGAGCTTAAAGCTACAATTGCATAAGCATGGTAAAGATCCCACAAAATAATAGAGCCATCAGAATATATAATAAGAACCCTGCATGCAGCATAGTATAAAAGTAAGCAGAATGAACATAGATCATATGAGATAAATTACCATAATCTCAAATACCATCTAAGTCATAGATGCTAAAGTCTTAACTATAAAATGACGTAAAAGCCAAACGACCCTACGCATATAATATTTTTCCTATTCTTATATCCTTTGGGGCTTGCTAGAGGCAACCATTAATTGGTATATGTAAGTTATTGTTATATGGAAAGTGCGTGCCGTGTTGGAGTGCAAAGTTTAATTTTTTGGAATGTAAAATACTGCAAATGTCAACATCCTTATTTTATCATAGCACCTTTCTTTCACTTCAAATTAAATGTTGCCTAAAAGAATTAGAAATCATGACATTGTTTCAACAAATTTGATTTTTTTTGGGTGCATCGTGAAATCAACAGTTAGGAGGGAGTGAAGACAATGCAACGTAGTTTAATAGGACGGTTCGTATCCTCTGGTGCCCACCCCCGGATGGACCTTATTTGACGGTGGACAAAGGAGGTTTAGGGAGTTGGGGTAGTGGACGTGTAGAGCCTGTCGGAGGACCTGCTCCTATTTATTTTTCCGATGCTTGAAGACCACAACTTGGTCCTTCGGGGGGGATGCTAGAGGACTGGCTCTGACCCCTTGGTGACTGGGGGCACATCGCGAACTGGATTTGTTCACTTGTGCCCCGGTATGGGTGTGTCTTCGAGGTTCCATGGGAAATGTGGAACTTGGAGTTCCTTTAACGTATTGTAGGTTTCTTCGGAGATTTCATTACTTTCGATAAGGTTACACAAAGACGATGGAGTGGATTGGCTTCACCCACTTCTACGTGTGGAGGACCCTATCCCTGAAAGACCTCATCAAGGAGGTGGTCCTCAAGCTCCCAAGCAGGGAGGAACGGCTCTGCGTTGAGTTTCAAAATTTAGAGGTTGAGCAGCCAATGGAGAAGGCATCCCCTCTCTAGGGGTGGAGGGGCTGCTCCCTATGCGGAAAGAACGGGCACCGCAAACCTGACTGTAGGGCTCGGGGTGGGGGAGCAAGGCTGATGCGGGCCGAGACTTGTAAGTCAGGAGATGATGGGGATTGGTTGACTATTGGACGTAAGGGACGGTTGGTGGGGCTGCCACCCCCACCCCTACCCCCCTACCCCACAAGCTTCTTTGCAAGCATCCCCACTGTAGCGGGTCTCCCTGCCACAATGGGTGCAAGCTTGTGGCTCTTCTCCAACTTCTCCATCACCAGCTGAGTCGACAGTCCCCGGGATTGTGCTCCCCCCTGGCGATTGGGTTAATGTGGTCTGGGGAAGTACAAAATCTCACAAGCCTGAGGAGGCCTACCCGCCGTCTAAGGATTCGGGATGTAGCCCGGTATTGTAGGAGGGGGGTCACCCTGGCTGTCCGTCTAAGAGTCTGGTGTGGGAGAAGTAGACGAAACAGAACATTGACTTGGGATTGTAACAGACCCTATGGGAGGTCTACCAGCACCACTCGACCGGTCATACATGAAGCTCTTATCATGGAATTGTAGGGGACAGGGTTCACCCTATAAAAGAAATACCCTACGACAAATTGTTCGTGATGAAGATTGTGACATTGTATGCCTTTAGGAGACCAAGCTACAGGAGACAGAGGCCTGCCATCTCCAGTGGGATGGCTAAAAGGCGCACCTGTGGCCTTGTGTGGGGCAAGTGGGGGGTCTAGCTATCCTGGCATGTTTTGACATGCTCTTAGTTGACTCATTGCAATGGGCTCTGACTATTCACATTCCCTCCCGGGGTCTATGGCTGACCAACTTCTACGAGGCTCAAGTTTGAGAATAGAGACTATGTGAGTTGGAACGAGTGGCGGCGTTGGTGCAAGATCGCCTTGCTTGGCTTGTGGTTGGGGACTTCAACCAATGGCTCCACTCTTGGGAAAAGTCTAGTGTGGGCTGCCCCCCCCCTCCCCCGCCCGAGAGCCGAGGAGTTCCAATACTTCTTGTCGTCTCACTCGCTGGTTGATCTGCCAATTGAAAATTGTCAATTTACCTAGAGCAATAGGTAGAAAGGGGTTGATCGCGTCCTCTCTCGAATTGATTGGGTTTCCATTAGTTTGAACCTCCTTTTGAGAATGGATGCACAGGTTATGGGGCAAGAGAGGGGTCGCCTCGAACCATTGGTCACTCATTTGTTATATTGGGCCTCCGAGAAACCAGGCCCCCTAGCCTTTTCAGTTCGAAGCAACTTGGCTGCTCAAGCCCTGGTTGCGGCCTTTAGTTGAAGACATATGCGCAGACTATAGGCTAGGCCAAGCGGATCCTAGGAACTTTCTCCGGGAGGGGCTCCTTCATTTGAAGTGGGCTATCTGATCCTTACCTATGGAGGACAAGTTTTCGTTTCGGACGGGCCATACTGCCCTTCAAATCCGACTAGCCTAGGTGCAATCTTGACAAGAAGCTGGGGAGGACCTGCAAGACGAGGAATAGAATCTTTTGATGCAACTGCAGGCACTTGACTTGGAAGAGGAAATCTATTGGAAACAAAGATCATTGATCAAATGGCTCAGGGAGGGTGACAAACAGACAAAATTCTTCTTTGCTGCAGCCAAAACACGTGGGTGGAGCCAACGACACGGGTTCGAGACTAACACAGGAGATAGTGTCGATGATCTGAAGGACATGGCCAAAGAACTGGCACAATATTGGGAGACGATATGGGCAAAGTGGCCCACAGCACCCATGTCTATTCAGGTTCCGCAGGTGTTGAATGAAGAGGATAATGCTAGATTGCTGACCTCGTTTTCCTAGCAAGAGCTAACAGCAATGGTTGGGGCCATGCCTAGAGGGAAGGTGCCTGGGCCGAATGGTTGGTGTCTCAAATTCTTCAAAACTTTCCTTGATATTGTGGGACCCAACATCCCGGACACCTTCAATCTAATGCTGGCCAAGAAGCAGGTCCACTGTGAGCTCAACTGCTCCCAAATTATGTGCATTCCCAAACATGTTGATGCTTCCTCTCCGGAACATTTTTGACCCATTGGGGTCTACAACATGCTGATCTGTATTTTCTCTAAGATGCTTATGCATAGGCTGGCTCCCTTCATGCCCAAACTGGTCAGGGTTAATCAGACGGGTTTTGTTCAAGGACGAACCCTGCAGGACCAGGTCCTCCTCATGTAGGAGATCTTCCACTCTCTTTGTCTTTCGAAGTTCCCTGGGCTATGCCTCAAATTAGACATCACCAAGGCTTATGATATGATCAGCTAGGAGGCACTTGCTGCCATTATGCAGCAAAAAAGCTTTGACCTGGGTTTTATCCAGCTCTGCATTCACCTACAATCTTCGACTAGCTTCTCCTTCGATGTGTGTGNGGGGGGGGGGGGGGGGGGGGAGGTTATGGGAACTCTCGTCCCCAGGCAGGGGATTACGGTAGGGGGACCCTCTTTTGCCATTACTTTTTATTATCGGTATGGACCTTTTGTTATATTATTGCAGGGCTGTGGGCGTAGGAGGCCTGAAAATTGTTGGGGTGGAATGTTTGGCTGAACACTATGTTGATGACACGATGCTACTTAGTAAGGCTGGGGTCCCACAAGCGCATGGCATTAATTTGGCACTTACCTGGATGGATGTCGAGCTTGGCCTGGTGATAAATCGTGCAAAGTCAACTGCACACTTCCTCAACGTAGACACTCAGGTGAAAGACTAGGTTTCACAAATCCTGGGGGTTCCTTCTAGAATGATTCAGGACTCCTACCTAGGCATTCCGTTGTTTCATTGGGATCATTGTATATCTTGGGGGCGATTTTGGAAAAAAGTCAAGACTCATATTGGAAACTAGGTGAACTGTTTTCTTACTCGTAAAGGGCAACTGGTGAACCGTTTTCTTACTTGTAAAGGGCAACTGGTGCTGGCATTGGGGGTGCTAGCTGCAATGACACATTTCATGGCCGCTATTGCTAACCCCCCCTCCCCCCCCCCCCCACATGTAGTAAGTCAGACTTTTGACAAGCTCATGTGTCACTTTGTGTGGTTGGGGGGTAGAGGGGGGTGCAAATTGCACCTGGCCAACTGGGATTGGATTGCATGCCCTCGAACTACGGGGGGTTTGGGGATATCGAAATTCGAAGATGAACTAATGCTTAGTCAGCAATGTCTACTGCTTCGTTTCACTCACCAAAATGAAGAGATAGCCCAGTGGATACGAATCATGAATGCCAAGTACATTCAATGGCAGTCGAGGGTGCACGACTCAAGGCCATGACGTACACTTTGCAGCCATGCACTGCAAATGCAATTACGAGGGTGGTTGGAATGCTAGCCGTGCCACCTGTTATCGGCCATATATCCACCAGTGCTAGGATGGAATCAGATATGGCAGGGACATTTGCCTGAGAAAATTAAAGTCTTTTTATGGCTTTTGGAAAGTAATGCATTATCGGTACAGATGAATTTACGAAGGTACGGCCTTGATATAGACACCACCTGCCCGCTATGCGGGAATGCACCCAAGACCATCCTGCATTTCGCCTTCCAATGTGTTTACATGCACGCTACGTGACACGTGACAAGCTGGCCTCCCCCACTAACGTTGTCTGGTAATTCCTGAGCCACCTTGCTTTTATGGGTGGTTTGGAAAATCCGCAACCATAAAGTTTTCCAATGGTGTCAATTCGCCCACTTGTGATTGCCAACTGGCAGGACAACTGGCGGGACAACTGCACATTTTTCCAGGGCATCAAAATTATTCTCACGAAACTTGTGATTGCCAAATGTTTGGGGGCCCATGAGGAGGGCAAAATCATTTTGCCCACTACTCAAGGGTTATAGGATGCTGACATGTTTTTCACTGGGCCAATGCCACGCACACAAAGTAGGTAGGTGCCCAAATCTGCCCTGCCACCTATCTGGGCTCGAGCTACTAAGCTGAGGATCGATTTTTTGTACAGTTTGGGAATGGGTCCAAGCTCCAAGGCATCCACTTTGTGTTTCTCAAATGTTTGAAGTTGGGGATTAGCGTAAATCTACCTCGCTTCTTTCTAGCTATTTTACAACAACAGAAGAGGGGGTGCCATTCTTGGCTTATCTTGGCCCTTTGGTGGGGGGCGGCGGGGGTGTGGCCGCAAGCGGGGCCGGGACCAAGTCCTGACCCCTTAGGGCCATCCTAGTCAAATCTGCCTGGGCCATCAGGGATTAGGCCTACGGTGGTTTATTCTTGGAAGCGGGTTGGCCACTGGGAGTCAAGTGCTTCCAACCCTATGGTGGTGCCAAACATGTCTTCGTGGTCAACGTCGGAATGCGAGGTTTTACGGGATGAGGAGTTGCACCGTGTGGTAGCGGAGGCTACGACCACTGCTTGTGCTAAAGAAAGGCATGACTGGGAAGCCAAGTGGGACGAAGCCCTCATGCCTCGCACCCCACCCCACCCCCCCTCCCCAAGCATGAGATCATCTATGTTGGCCACCTTTGGTGACCTGATTTTGTATTCTACTTTCTAGTAATATTATCCCGAACATTCTCTCTCAAAAAAAAACAATAAGGATATAATGTATAAAACTAAATTAAAAAGTAACTCATATTCTCTATTCTACTCAATATGTTGGAAATCCAAAAGTATTTATCAATTCGATGTATATTCACCAAATTCAAAACCTGCCAAATAATAATTATTTGGCTGAAGGATTCATGAAATGGTCTCCTGATTGGTAAGAATTTTCATAAACTAAAAATTTAACCAGAGGATTCACACATCACTTTAAAAATTCAATTGCAAGATTAGAAAATTGGGTGAGCAAAATTCTACATCGTCTTTTTTCAAAATTGTGTAATGACAAAGGGCAAAATGAGTTTACAGTTATCACCCAATTTATTCAAAAGTGGGAGAATGGAGCACCAGCAAGAGCAGGAGCACCAGCAAGAGCAGACGCAGGAGCACTAGCCAGAGCACAAGCAGGAGCAGGCGCAGGAGCACCAGCCGGAGCACCAGCAGGAGCTCCAGCAGGACTAGCTGGCACGCCCGCAAGCACACCAACAGGCGACCCTCCAGACAAGCCAGCAGAAGGACATAGCGGCAGACCTGCAGCAATCCCCGCTGGAGGCTGCGCAGGGCGACCAACAACCGTCGACCGAAGGGGGGCCACACCAACCCAACGGCCATGCCGGGGGCCGCATTGAGGCCCACTCTAGAGCCGCAGACACTCTGCGCCTCCGGGTCACCCAGCCCCCCCTGAAGGGGTCCGCACCTTGCAACGAAGCCTCATCGGACGTTTCATGTCGCGGGGTGCACGGCCAAGACTGGACCTGGTTAGGCGCTGGGCCCGGGAACAGTGGCAGGTCGGGGAGGTTGGGGTGCGTAGCTTGTCCACGAACCTCCTATTGTTCATTCTTCCATCCAGACAGGCCAAGGACTCGGTCCTGTTGGGGGGCCCGTGGTTCTACGGAGCGAGGGGCCTGGCGTTGACCCCCTGGCGCCCTGGGGCCCACCAGGAGACCGACCTCTTCACTAAAGCGCCGGTCTAGATACGAGTCTCCCAGCTCCCTTGGGAGCTGTGGAACCTCAAGTTCCTGCGATAAATCGCAGATTTCTTTGGGGAGTTCATTGCATTCGACCGGGTCAGCCAATCTATGGAGTGCATGGGCTTCGCCCGGTTCTGCGTGTGGCGACCGCTAACGAAGAAGGACCTCATCCGGGAGGTGATTCTGGAACTCCCCAGGGGGGAAGAGAAACTTGAAGTGACTTTCGAGAACCTGGAGACTGC
>MNCI01003893.1:153893-174789 GCA_015680685.1 Gnetum montanum | reverse complement strand
CCCGCGCGCGCAACTAGACCAGTCTACCTCCACACCCCCAGAAATCTCCGCCCCCCCTGAAACCTCCGCTTGGAACGAGGAACATCGGAAGAGGGTGGCAGAGGAAGCCAGAGAGGCGGAAAGGGAGTGGGAGGCGAAGTGGACGGAAGCCCTCGCCCAGGCCCGCAACGAGTTAGAAGCCCAGTTCCAGGCAAGGGAGCAAGAACGGGCCAGACAGCAGGACATTCTGGCAGACGCTGCCAGGGCTCGGCTCACCGATGAAATCAGAGCCCAAGTGCGGGAGGAGCTCACGCAAGAGGAAGAAACCCGGAGACAGAGACAATAGGCGAAGCAGGAGGAGCGGGCCTGGCTTCTGGAGGAGGAAGAGCAGAGGCAGCGATAGCTGGACCGTGCCCACAAGCATAACGCCAGACAGTGGTTACGTGGGGGACGATGCCCGTACCTTACGTTAGGTATCAGCTGCAAGAGTTCATGGGGCGAACTTCGTAGATACATCCACCGAACCTTGGCGCACTGCCACCCCGACGCCGGCACCTCCCATGAGGACAGAAACAGACGACAGGCGGCCATGCAGGGTATCCAACAGGCAGCCAGCTTCATGGACACAGAGGAACACCGGAATACTCTCGATCTTCTACACGAGCTAGTGCGCCCCGACTGTGCTTGCAGGCAGCTTCCTACGAACCCCTAAGGGGTGGGTGGAATTTTCTTGGGGGGGCCCCCCCCCCCCCCCCTCTCTCTTTGTTGATTGGTGCTTTTTTATTTCTTCTCGTGGCTCTCTGCCCTCGGCCGTGCGGCCTGGGTGAGATGCTATGAGCGATCGGGGGATCCTTCCCCCTCGGTGCGGCCACCGCTAGTGCCCCCCCTATTGTAATCTCTTGTAACATATTTTTGCACCTTTCAGTAATTGAATCCCGAACACTTTCTCAAAAAAAAAAAAAATTTATTCAAAAGTAAAAGTAGAAAAAATCACACTATCTCCTGCACAATGAGCGTTCAATGTGCAGATTTCACCATGCCAGTAAAGGAACAACTCAATGCACTTGTTCAATGCAATGCACCCTATCTTAACAGTTTGAGGATTTGAATCCTATGGAAGAAATCTTATAATGGGTTATCCTCAAATTTAATATGTTTGCCTTTCTTGATACTATAGTTATTTGACTAGATTGGAAAATTGTATTTGCTGAATTCTACAAATTGAGCAAGTTTGTCTTAAAGACATTGAACTTATCTCATTGCCTCCAAGATTATGCTGTTATTCTAGTTTAACATTGTTGAGATTGTTCGGAAACATGGAACTTAGAGAGACAATAGGCTTTGGATAATGATGGATTCTTTATTCATATATAGCTGTAGAATAACTGTATTTCTTGAGTATGGATATTTTTATCATTGCTTCATTTTACAGTAACTAGTTCATTTATTTTTAATTTCTTTGGTGTTTCAAGAGTATTTTCCTGTCTGAATAAAATGGATCATAAAAATATGAGCATTTGTCAGGTCTTTTACTTGCAAACTTTTTCCCAACTTTTCTACTTATAAAGCCATTGAGATTTTTTCGTTGGTTGCTGAAAAGGACATTTTCCTGAAATGAAAAATCGCCACTATAAAGCCAAAACAACCAAACCGCTAGCAAACCGCAAAAATACAATAGAAAAATGAAGTCCAAAAAAAATCATGTTTTAATTCATACTCAGTCCAACAACCACATATTAAGGGCTTGAAAGAAGGATGGACCAAGATATCAGCACATTCATGCTCCTAGATGATGAGGCCACTTTTTCCTTCTTAAGCTCTTCGATAAACATCTGCAATCTTAATTTCGAATAAAAGCTTTCCAAAATGTGAAGATTATAATCACTACTCTATACTCAACTAAATATTCTTATGTTGGTTATCAACTATCTTAAATTGTAATATCATGTCATATGGCTCAATGAAGCAATTAATTTCAGCTTAAAAAAGACAAAACTACGGCAGTTGAAATATATTGACAGTGAATTAATATATTAACCTAATGGGGCTGCCAAAACAACCATTAAAATCAAACAGATACTTAAGAACTATTAATGGTAATTTCATCCCCTTGCCTTGTAGCAGTATGAGAAGGCTGTGCGAAAATTCCAGCTACTGATGAGAACTCATCCAAGTTTAATGTTTCTGCGTCAGATGAAATAAAGATGGTATAAGGCATTCAATATTGAAGAAAATTAATTAGAAACCAGAATATGCTAAGTTCATGTAAAAAGCCAAGTATACATAAATACAGACATATCTATAAGCATAATAAAGGGAATATGTAGACCTTGTTAGATTCTATCAAGCTGAATGTCTTGCATTTTTATTGCAGTTAAGCAGAAAATTTATGATAAAAAAGATCAGAAGTTCAATCAATCCAACATAAATTATCAGTCCTCAAAGTGAAGAATAATGTGCATGTGTGAATCAGGCATAATCAAGCCTTGTTCGGTGAAGGACCTAAAAGCATATTTTGAACTCAATAACCTCACTTTTTCAATCTACTCATGATCTCTACCATCAGGTGAAAATGCACAATATTTCCTAAATTATGTATTTGATTTAACCTTTGAAACACAATATTTCAGCATCTTCATGCGTAAAATCTAAGTGCCCACTTACAGATGATAGCCCCTGCTTGCAATTTATAGTTATGTTGAAAAATCATTTTTTAGAAACTTTTCTTTTTCAGAAAAGCGTTGGGATTAGTACTATGAACAAAAGTTAATTACAACAGGGAGAGTTAGAACAACTCTTCCCAGGGGCAGAAAGAGATGGGGGAGGAAGCCCCCCAACAATAATAGAGCCCAGCAAGAAATATTAGAGGGCACAAGGGGCCACAACAGAATGCCTCCCACCTCCAATCGTTACATAATAACCAAAAGTGACCAGCAGGCCCACAAAACCATAGAATCCTACAACAAAGACCCTCACAGTAAACACAAAACTGACAGGTCATCACTGAAGAAGAAGTGAGATGCAACTACAGCCCAGTCTTTCTTCTACGTAGATCCAATCCATGATGTTCCACTCCACTTCAAACTTTATCAGATTTGATACTTTTTGGAATCTTTGAAATTCTCTTTACCTTTTTACCTTCTCCAAAGGGGACAAGTCATGCGCCTTGTTTGGATGCAAACTAAAGGATTTTTTTTCTTGACAATGGCCCTGAGTTTATTCCATGAAGTCCTCTGTCAATCCCCATCTCCACATAAGGAAATTTCTAAACTGAAACCAGTGTGTGACATTGGCCTCCAGATTGTCTAGAAATCTATGGTGAAACTCATGTTCCTATTACTCTTCACATCTCCTAGCTTGCTACCTAAGTGCTTCCTCTTTGGCCAACTATTCCTTTCCTCAGCATCTTTTCTCATCTTCCTAAGCATGCTAATGTGCTTCCTTTCAAAGCTCCTCTTCCTTCAACACTACTCCTCCTACCTCAAGTGCTCTTGCTCAACCTCCTCCTCCAAATGCTAGCAAGTCTACTGACAGAGAGATTCAACCTCAATCTCACATCGTTGTTTGGCCTCCCACTTCAATCTAACCGCCGTGTCTTCTGTGGGATGGGCCACCTCCTTTGCAGTCCTAGCATCTGCCTCTCTCCTAATATTCTGTTCAAGCTCTTTGATTTCGAATTGCAGGCAGGCCTGAAGTTCTATCTCCATGTCCCTGCATAGTTGTGCCAAAACCTCATTTCTAATTTTTTGCCGTAAGTCAAGGAAGAGACTCCAACCCCAGCAACCTATCAACCTCCTAAGCATGTGAGGTACCAGTGACCACATGCATCCCCTCTCCAGCAAGCGAAGAGGATGAACTAGAACCCAAGGGCCCACCATAGCTAGTGTAGCCATCACTAGTGGGAAAGGTTAGACCTTCCTAGGCCAAGTGGCAGGATGTCCTGATTAACATTTGTCTATGCTGCCCTCCAAAGGGCAAGAATAAGGCTGAAATGCTTTCCCACCTGTCTTCTCTCTAAGCAAGCTAAAAAGAATTTTGGGAGGCTAACTTGATGCCGAAGGAGGAGACACTTCATGTACACAAAGTACAAACACTGTAACTTTGACATTTTATCAGAAATAATAACAAATAAGAAACAATATAATGAAAATAGGTTCCTAACAGAATCATCAAGGTGAGGTCTTAGAAGGGTCTATGGATGAGTGAAAGCCTAAACTCTTTTGAGTGGCTATGCCGAAGTTTGAAACCAGGTCTTAGAACTTCAAAAACAAGCACCTTACCCTCACTCCAAGTGATGGTCCTTGGAAAAAGATTCCTAATATGATCATAAAATGAAAAAATTCCAAGAACACATATAAACAATTATATGATCAAGATTGCATGATGGTTGGTCCCACTAGCAAGAAGTGAGAATATCCTTGGACCCATGTCTACTTTGTGAATTTCTAAAATCTGAAAAATAATTATGTTGAATTATTGATTTCTTATTGAAAATGCTTTGATAAATCCTTTAATATTTAATCCTTGGATTTGAATCTTGACTTATTTATGTACTTCTACGGTCTAATTCTCTTATCTTTCTTTGCATTCAATGAAGGGAAAAAAATCTAGCGTGTTAATATATTATTGTTTAATTGTAAATTAGTGTTAAATACAATTGTATTCTCTATTAATGATATGCTGGTAGTTCTATTAAATTTTGGCATTGTACCTTATATTATTAGTATAAGTATGTTGTGATGATTTTCTATTGATAATGTTACTGAGAAATATAAAATAAATAGTTCTGAAAGTAATGTTTGGTATGTTTTTCCCTATAAACAGCTATTCATTGAAACATGTTTGTTGATAAGTGCCATCTAATTTCTGATTCTTTTGCTGAACTATGAATATTGTAGCATTGGTAATGTTGATATGAATGGAGCAGAAGAAGGTACAACAGCTATAATACTTTTAGTATATTTCAGTTTGCAATTTATCTGGTTTATGAATAATATGTTATCCTACATTTTGATTCTCCACATAATTTAACTATGTATGGCCAAGCATACCTGAAAATTGTTGAACAATATATTGAGAGATGTGAATCATCATATTAACCGACCATTTGTACTATATAAATTTCTGTGTCTATGGTTAACCACTTATGCAGAATCCTAATTACCAGTCAATTTTTATTGATTTATTAATTGTTGAAAAATTATCCTTGCATTTTTGAAAATGGTTTGGAGGCTTTGGATGTTAGCTGTTAATCCCTAGGAATAGACATTAAAATAGCATTAAAAAATCACCTCTAATTCAAGCCATATAAACTCACGATAACAAAAAACAAATTTGCTATTGGTTTTTTCCTGCTGCACCATGAATGCCAAAGATTTTCTACCCCTACATTCCATTATTAATAGTTTAAAGCATAGATGTTCTACCTCTATATTGTATTCTCTTAATAGTTATAGGTTTTTATTATTTCTTGCCATCATTTTTGTATATGTAAGAAGTAAAAATGGTTTACATTTATGCTAGTGTGTGTCTAGTAAGTTATTTTTGTAAACAAACTACTCAATGAATTTTTTCAATAGAATGCACAAATCATATCATGGGTTGTCATTATATTTATCTTAATAGCTTGACCATTTAATTTACGTGGAGAATTCTATTTTGTATGCATGTTAATCTTAGCCAAACAAATCTCTTAGCATTTATTATTTTGAATATCATGGAGGAAATTTCTTTCCAGAATTGACTGAAGTGAAACACAAACCTTTTAATATGTGTGAAGGAATTCGATAAGGCATTAGTAAAATTCTTTCTTCTTCTATATCAAACTTGGCAATGGCAACGTCACCAATGTCATCTCCAATGTACCTGTTTCAGAAAAAGTTTCACGTGTGATAAAATTTAATTTAGTTTTTATAGATACATACAACAGTCATACTTCATGAAACAAGATCAATGGATCCAATGCATTTTATCCTTGAGAACAAGAAATGTCATTTAAAAATTGTTTTTAAACAAGTCATGTGAAAATTGCATAAAATAAAAATAACGCCTATCAAATTATATCAAGAACCAAAATTATAGAAATTGTTTTAAGGAAAAAACTCAAAATGCATCAAGACACCAACTTACATATAAGAAGTTCCTTCAATAACAGAAAATGCAGTGATAGCAGTTTTCCACTGCAAATTGCATGCCATTAATCGTCCATCCAAGTTCCATATCTACAATTATAAAATAACTAATAACAAGTCAAATACAGGGAAAATACAATAGTAAAATATTATTAAATACTTAAAATACTCAGATGTATCTAGGATATGATGGCAGTGGGGAGTGGTGTCAGCCGAAGTAGGGGTGGAGCTGGGGGTGCTCAAGCTGGCGGAGTGGGGACTGGCACTTGTTAGGAAACAAATCAAGCAAAAAAAACAACAAGAAAAACAAGCCCACACAGAATTTTCGTGGTTCAACAATATCGCCATCTCATTCACAGCTGCACTATAGTTTCATTATATATTTTTCAGATTACAGTTACAAGAGAGTTTCGGAATTTTACATAAATATGCATTAAGAAACCGACTGTAACCAAAACATAAATTTGCATCAAGAAACTGTCTGTAACCGAAACTGGCCCATGACCCAATAATTTGGATCAGTTGCCACATGACTCCAACAATCTCCCACTTGGAGAATGATCTAAGAAAAAAAACTCTTGCAACCTTGCTTCTCCCACGTGCACCATCAACTCCTAGTGCAACACCTCCTCATCACTAACCATGGAGGCCTGTTAAGGTCATGCAGAGCCTCAACTTAGCAGTGGTGACCACTTTGCTCAACATGTTTGTAGGGTTCTTTGACCCAGGAATCATCCTCAGCAATAATGTCCCATCATCTATCAACCCACGAATATGATGATACCTCAACTGAACGTGTTTAGATATAGAATGGAAAACTGGATCTCTAGCCAAATGTATGGCACTTTGACTATCACTGAAAAGCTCAATGTTGTCCTATGTCTTACCCAACTCTCTTAGAAAACCCTTCAACCAAATCATCTCCTTTCCAACTTTTGATATAGCCATATATTTTGCTTTTGTGGTTGAGAGAGCAACGCTCTTCTAAAGTCGAGACATCCAACTCACAGTAGTACTACCCACAATGAAAATATAACCAGTGGTGCTCTTCTTGCTATCCAAATCACCTCCCAAATCTGCATCAGAAAAACCCTGTAGAGTAATGCTACTCCTTTTAAAACAAAGTGTCATACTTGAAGTTCCTTTCAAATAACTCAGGAGTCACTTTACAGCTTCCCAATGCTCCCTTCATGGATCAAACATGAACCTGCTAACAACTCCCACTGCATGTGCTATGTCAGGTCTAGTACAAATCATAGCATACATCAAACTTCCAAATAAAAGGAAGAGAAAACAATGTCCCTTCAACTTCTATAACGGCTGACCCTTCAACTTTTGCAACAGTTGACCTTTCAACTTCTATAATGGCCGACCCTTCAACTTTTGTAATGGCCGACCCTTCAACTTTCGTAATGGCCAACCATTTAACTTCAATAATGGTTGACCTTTCAACTTCTGTAACGGCCAACCCTTCAACTTCTATAACAATCAACCCTTCAACTTTTGTAACAACCAACCCTTCAACATCTATAACAACAAACACTTCAACTTCTGTAACGGTCAACCCTTCAACTTTTGTAACAACCAACCCTTCAACATCTATAACAACAAACACTTCAACTTCTGTAACGGTCAACCCTTCAACTTTCGAACCTTCAACTTCCAAGGAATGGCCCTTCAACTTCCAAGGAATACAAAGGAACAACAACAACCAAAAAATAGAATTCGAGTCACCATGCAAGAAAGCAATTTTGACATCTAACTACTCTGGATGCAAATCATTAGTAGCCACAATACTCAACACTAATCTACTGATAGTCAACTTTACTACAAGAGAGAAAATCTTTGTGTAGTCAATTACTCTTTTCTATGGGAAACCCATAACTACTGACCTTGCCTTGTATCTTTTGCTACCATTATGTTCTTCATTGACCTTGTATATCCATTTATTCTACAATGCCCTCTTTCCTTCTGGCAACTTACTTAGTGTCCATGTCATATTCTTCTGGAGTGACTTCATCTCATTTCTCATAGCCAACTCCCACTTAACATGATCTGTCACCTGCATTGCTTCACCAAAACATTCTGGTTCACCAGTATCAGTCAAAAGTAAATAATGTAACAAGGGGGAGTACCTATCTCTGGGCTTTGATGTTCTAGCAGACCTTCTCAACTACGGCTCTACTGTAACTGTTTCTAACTCAACTTTAGCTTCATCTTCAACTATCAGGATTTTCTTGAATCCTTCCAACTACATCCCTCTCAGATATCTCTTCCAATTCAACCTTCTCACTTTCTTTTACTACTTCCCTACACTATTAGATTTTGATCTGGACCTATCCTTGTACACCACATGTTCATTAAAAGTGACATCCTTGTGCCTTATAATTTTTCTATTTTGATCATCCCAAAAACGATAACCAAAATCATCAGAACCATGACCAATAAAATAACATTTCTTGGCTTTTGGGTCAAGTTTATCTTGGACATTAGAACCTAAGTGCACATATGATACACAACCAAAAACATTTAAATGTGAGAAGTTTATTGCCTTTCCTGACCATTCTTCCTTAGGTATCTTAAAGTCCAGTGAAACTGAAGGTCCTCAATTTATGAGCTAGGCTACTGTGCTAACTGCATCTACCCAAAACATCTTTGGTAATCTAGAATATATCCTCATGCTTCTAGCTCCCATTCAAGGTCCTGTTCATTCTCTCAACAACACCATTCTGCTCCGGTGTTCTAGGAACTGTCTTAATCATTTTGATACCATTCTTAGAATAGAAAGCCTTGAACTCTAGACTATCATGCTCCCCTCCATTATCGGATCTCAAACACTTGACTTTCAAACCAGTTTGGTTCTCCACTTTTGCCGTCCACCTTTTAAATGTCAAAAAAACATCAAATTTATTTTTAAGAAAATAAACCCATACCTTTCTAGTGGAATCATCAATGAATGTGACATAATAGCACAAGCCACCAAGGGAACTCACTGAGGCTAGTCCCCATACATCTATATGTACCAATTCCAACTTCTTGGTCTTTGATGTTCTTCCAACTTTTGAGAAATTGACTCTTTTCTGCTTTCCATAAACACATCCTTCACATAAACTTCGAACAACTTCAGTTTTTGATCTCTTGATGAACTGCTAACTATAGTCACTATTGTAGGCCAGCTATCAGGCAGTGATGACAACAAGATCAATGCTTTGATCTCATCATCAAAGTCGATTTCCACAAAACTCAACTGACTTGTGATCACATTGAACTCATTAATGTGATCTATAACTGACACACCTTCAGACATCCTCAAATTGAATAATCGGTGCATCAGATATACCATGTTTGAGACGGATGGCTTCTTGTACATATCTAATAAGGCCTTCATCAAATCCTAAGTTGTCTTTTCATTGACGATATTGAACGCAACATTTCGTGATAACGTCAAATGAATCACCCCAAAAGCCTAGCAATCTAATAGTTCTCAATCCTCTTTGCTCATATGATCTGGCTTCTTCCCCAACAATGGTTTGTGCAACTTCTTCTAGTATAGATAATCTTTGATCTACATCTTCTAAAACCCAAAGTCTGTCCCATCGAACTTGTCGATTTTGACTTTCCCGTCCTCAGATGCCATCACTCCCACTGATCCTTTACAAACCTCGCTTTGATACTAGTTTTTTAGGAAACAAATCAAGCAAAAAAAACAAGAACAGGAAAAACAAACACACACAGAATTTTCGTGGTTCAACAAGATCGCCATCTCATTCACGACTGCACTAGAGTTTCATTATATATTTTGCATATTATAGTTACAAGAGAGTTTCGAAACGTTACATAAATATGCATCAAGAAACCATCTATAACTAAAACATAAATATGCATCAAGAAATCGTCTATCACCGAAACTAGTCCATGACCCAATAATTTGGATCAATCACCACATGATACCAATAGCACTATGGGCAGCAAAGGAGGTTCGCACCCGCTGGGCACAAGGGGGTCAACCTCAAGTGGGGTGGCAAAAGTGGTGAGAATTGGAGCATTTATGAGATTGAAGGTTAGTGGGGTCCTGGTGGAGGGCCTACGTACCATGGAGCTGAGTCTCATTGGGTGCTTTGTATCTTTGGGTTCTTGGCCGCCATTGGACTTGATTTGTAAATGGGCCATCTCAGTTTGGTCCATTTTGGATGTGCAGGTCTACTCTGTAGTGGGTTGCTTGTTGTTATTTGTTTTTAGCTCTGTGACGGACAAAGATAAGGTTTTGCTTGGGGGTCCTTGGTTCTTTGGGGTGAAAGGGTTAGCTCTCACGTCATGGCATCCCATGGTGGACAAGGAGGCTAACTTATTTGCCAAGGCTACCCTATGGATTCGGGTGGCCGAGGTGCCTTGGGAGTGGTGGATGGAGGATTTCCTTCAGACATTGGCCAGCCAGTTTGGAGAATTTGTTTCCTTTGACAAATTCATTGCGTCATGGGAAAGGATGGGATATGCAAGGTTCTATGTGTGGGGCTCCCTTTCACCAAAAAACCTTCTAAAGGAAGTCATTCTGAAGCTGCCAATTGGGGAAGAGCATCTCCTGGTGGAGTACGAAAACATGTTCCAGCCTAATACCCCCACCGATGTTGGACACTCAGGTTAGTCCTTGCTCGAAATGTGGAAAAAAGAATCACCGGACCCAAGACTGCAAGGTACATCATCCACCCAAAGGTGTGGGTAGTAAGACAAGGTCTGGGGAGGAGGGAGGGTAGATGTTGGTGGGTCGAAAAGGAAAGACAACACCTATGCTGCCAATTGCAACCAAGCTGAAGGGCACCGATGGTGGGATGGATAGTAGTGAGGGACATGTGGCTCCCTTAGAGCCAATACCAATACCACCTGGTATAGACAAAGGGATGCCTAATCGATGGGGAGGTGTGGACCTAGGCCAATCTACCCCAGTAGGGGGCATCCAAGCTAAGGAGGCTACTACTCGTACAACTGTAGTTTCTAAGGGAGACGCTGAACTTCCCCCTCTAGGTGAATGGGTCTTGACCTCAAGAGGGTCTACGGTTAAAGACCTTTTTAAAGAAGATCATTTGGGTTTTTTAGTTGCAAGTGGGACTAAGAGGCCTAGCAGGCCCTCCAATCAAAAGATGTGGAATAAGAGGCGCAGTTGGAGATTGACCTCAGGTCCCAGAAGACCCTATAGTCGGTTTATACCAAACAGTTTGTCAATAGACCATGAACGTCTATTGACAAGGGACAAGGGACAAGGGACAAGGGACAAGGGACAAGGGACCCCATACAAACGTCATACCCTAAAGGAATTTGTGTGTGAAATGCATTGTGATGTGGTGTGTCTTCAAAAAACAAAGCTAAATGCCTCTAATGGTCATCTACTCCAGTGGTCGAGGTGGCATTGTTCTTTTATGCATTGTAGGGGTAGGGCAAGGGGACTTGCTCCTCTGGCGTGACACCATTCCAGATTGCAAACGAGTCTCCTTGGAGCCTTATGGTGTTCCTCAATTTGAAGGGAAGGGCCTATGGCTAACAAATTTCTATGGGCTACAGTGCTAGCAAGATAGACTCCATGAGTTGTCTAAGGTTGTCTAACAAGTGCCAAAAGTGCAAAATTGGATTCTCATAGGGGATTTTAATCAATAGCTATATTTGTGGGAGAAGACAGGCTCAAGGGAGGGTCTGGAGATGACTACTCCCAATGCCAAGGAGTTTCTGGACTTTCTATGGCAACACAATCTGGTTGATCTTAATCTCCAAGGAGGTCAATTTACCTGGTGCAACAAGAGGAGTTGGGGCTAGTAGGGTGTTGTCTCAGATTGTTAGAGCTTGGGCTCATCTTGACCATCTACAAAGGTTTGAGGTGGAGCTAACATGCACACCTTGGCAGGCTTTGGATCATTGGGCTCTTGTTTGCTCCTTGAGACATCCTTGGAGGCCACCGCCAGTTCCCTTTCATTTTAAGAGGGTTTGGCTATCGAAACCTTGGTTGCGGACACTTGTCAAATGCATTTGGTCAGAGTATGAGACTTTGATGCTTGACCCATGGTATTTTTTAAAGTTGAGCCTTCAATCTCTGAAAAAGGAAATCAAAAATTGCCTCTTGAGGTTAAATATTTGTTTCGGGGCTCCCAGGGTAGGTCACAAACTCAGCATGCCAAAATTCAAAAAAGACAGAAGCAAGAAGAGGTGTTGGAGGAGAAAGAGAGAGCCACCCTAAATGAGTTGCAAACCCTGGACAGGAAGGAAGATATATACTGGAAGGAATGATCAAGAATTCAATAGCTTAAGGAGGGGGATCATAATACACGGTTCTTCTTCGCATCTACAAAAACCAGCTATGCTAGGAAGCAAATCTCATCTTTGCAAAAAGGGTCTACGGTGATTCATCAGCTACATGAGATCGCCAAGGAAATGCAACTTTTTTGGAATGTTGTCTAGATGGGGACCAAGTAAGCTTTAGTTTTGGTTCTGGTGTAGAGGGTATTTGGGGAGATGGACAATGTGCCGCTTCTTACTCCTATCTTGGTGGGGAAGTTGGCAGAGGTGATTGACTCTATGAAGGCTAGAAGCACCCCTAGGCCTGATGAGTGGCCGGTTGAATTGTTTTGGGAATTCCTAGATGTTTTGGGGCATAACTTGTTAGATGCATTCAGCCTGATGCTCCAAAAAGGTCAAGTCCATAGAGAGGTCAATTGCTTGTAGATAGCTTTATTGTCGAAGATTCCATGTCTAACACTCCCTGCTCATTACAGACCAATCAAGGTGTGTAATACTTTGTTGTGGATTTTTGCTAAGGTGTTAGTCAAACACCTTCAACCATTGATGTCGACCCTAGTGGGGAATCATCAAGCTAGGTTTATAAAAGGGTAGCTTATTTAGGACCAAATTCTTCTAGTGAAAGAGGCAGTGCATTTCATTCGACAAGCGAGATTCTCAGGCGTGTGTATAAAATTAGATATAGCCAAAGCCTATGACATTGTCAGCTAGCAGACCCTTAGGGACATGATGCTGCATAAGGGTATTCATCTGCTTTTTGTTAACATCTGTATAAACATCCAATATACTAGTGCCTACTCATTTGATTTGGATGGTGGATTGTGGGGTTTCTTCTCCCCATCACATGGGCTACAGCAGGGGGATCCTTTGTCCCCTTATTCATTCTAATGATGGCCCTGATGAAGGTCTATCTAGCAGAGGAGGAGATGAGGGGTTTAAATATTGAAGGCCAATCTTTCTTGGCCACTCATTATGCTAATGACACCATTTTCATGACTAGGGAAATGGTGCCACAGGCCTTGGCTTTAACCAAGCTCTAGACAAGATTGTAGAGGAAGTGGGTTTTGGCCAAATTGGGCCAAATCCACGATTCATTTCTTTAACACAAACTTGCAAGTTCGAAGACAGGTCTACCAAACTTTGGGGATTTTGCTAGGGACCGACACGGAATCTTACTTGGGGGTTTCCATGTTTTCTTGGCACTTATGGGGTACTTGGATGCTGCTTCTCAGGCATCTCCAACAACATATTGATCTCTAGTCTAACGAGTTCCTTTCGTGCCATGGTAAGATTGTGCTGGCATCCATGGTGTTGCTTGCGATGGCGAGGCACATTGCTTCTATGGCCAAAAAGGGTAGGAAGGTTAGGAATTTTAAAATTTGAAGATGTGGTTTTAATGGGCTACCGGCTAATAATTAATCGGTTGTCGTTACCAATGGAATGTCAACCCCCTTGGGCCAGGATTATGAGCAATAAGTACACACCGTAGGTATCAAGGTCTGATAATTCCCATGTGTGGCATCATCTCTGCATTCATGCTTAGCAATTGGACAGGTGGGGGGCATTGGGACTGCTGTCTAAAGATACACTGAAAATTATATACCCGATGCAACCCAACTGGAAACCATTATGGCATGGCACGGTGTCGGAAAAAAATTAAATGCTTTATTTGGCTTTAAAAAAGGACGCATTACTAGTCCGATGGCTACTCAAAAGAAAAGGCATTACCAACAATGACTCATGTCCAATGTGTCACACTAATGCTAAAGCCATACACCATCTATTTTTGACCTGCACTTTTACCACACTAGTCTAGCTTGCCATCCTACTTTGCTACTTGTGACAGGTGGAAATTTTATTGTGGTGGTTTTGTGGCAAGTGTGGAAGGCTAGAAACGCAAAGATTTTTCGGCCAAAAAATGCACCATCACCGAATTTGGTTGTGCTTCTTGTGATGCAATTGTGGTCAAAAATTTCGATGGCCATGGGAGCCACACCTACTTTTGAACCAAAGGTGGGTCATTTTAGGCAAAGTCAAGAACTATGGGCGTTGGTTGAACGGATGGGGTGGGCCAAGGTTTTGTCGTTGTTGGAGGGCAACCCAAATTTGCCATATGCAAGTTTCCTTGACAACTGGTTGGTGGATTATACTATCTTTCATGGGGTTTTGATCTGCCTAATTGAGCAAGCAATAAGTAGCTATTTGGGGGCTTCGATGGCTGGGGAGGTCATTCTGCCAACCAACAAGGGTTTACAGGATACTATTGTGTTCTTTCTGCAACACCACCTGTGGATGGCCAGTGGCTAGGTTCTACAGATGGCGCTGCCAGGGCTATGGTAGGCAGCAATGAATTTGGTGGAACACTATTTCATTCAATTTGTGATTGCTTCAAAGTTGCAGGGACTTCACCTCACGCTCCTTCGTTGCATGAAGGAAGTGTGTCCAATTAACTTGCCTTGATTTTTTCTGGAAACCCTGAAAAGAGGTCGACATGGGCAACATTCCAATTTAATCCTTGTGTTTTGGAAGACAATGCCACCATTGGCCCCATGCCTAGTGGTGCGTAGCCATTACAGTCGATGGGCAAGGTTAGTTGTTTTAGCATTGGCTGTAATGGGAGCAAAGCGGTCCAATGTGCAAGAGGCTATCAAGGAAGAGTTGACTCAATCAACGTTGGAGGATGTCCAATGTCTGATTGAGGAGGTCGTGGAGCAAATGAGAGAGGAAGAGAGAGTGGTGAAATGCCATTATTTTAACCCAGATGGAGGCAATGCGGGAGAAGTCACTAGCTAAGTGAGCCTATCAAAAGGAGGAGTTGGCGCAACTTAGGCAGGAGATGCAGCGAAAGGATGCACAGGATTCGCAACAACAGCAAGAGAAGCTATGCAATAGAATTAAGGAGGAGCTCCAAAAAGGAGAGGAGGATGAGAGCCATCAAGAGATGGTTGCAAAAGAAGAGGCGAACATAGCACTACAAGAAGAAGCCTAGCTACAACAATGGTTTGAGAAAGCACATGAGGTAGAAATTTGTAGGTGGTTTTCACAAGGGAGATGCCCATACCATCTGATGGGTAGTCACCCCAAGATGCCATGGGGTGGGCTTCGCAGACATATTCGTCAAGTGGCCATGAAGTCGCACCTGGATAAGACAAAGCGTCTGCCAAAGGCAGAGCGTGTTCAGGTGGAGCTTGGGTTTGTTGATTTCCAATAGGCTGCCTCCTTTGTTGCTTCAGTCAAACTTCAGTTCATTTTAGATAATGTACATAGTAAGGTTGCATCTCGCTGTACCTATGCGGCCATACCCTGCCAAGCTTAAGGATCTTTATGTTTTCTTGGTTGTTGTTATCAGCCGTGGCCCAAGGATGGGCAAAAAAATAAGTCTGAGTTAGGGGTAGGGCCGCTCCATAGACCTGTTAGTTTTGGTTACTATTGTTGCGAATGTCTTTATTGTTTGATAGTCTGGGGTTGTTTCAGCCAAGAAGGGGCTTGGGGGTAGGAAGGGTTTCTCCTGCTGATTTTTAGGAAGAAGGTACTTTCATGTAAATACACAATATGTTTGATATCAATAAAATGCCTGACCTTACTTCCAAAAACAAACTACTTAAAATACTCCAAAAGAAACTTAGAAAGAAACACATAAATTCTGAAGGCAAAAAAAATTGAGAGAATGGCAGGATGCATAGCTTGGTATAGAGCACAATGTGACAACACAAATGGGGTGGCAATTCTAAAGGTGGAGACAGCAGATCTTGTCGGTAGACAAACACATTGCAGCAGGAACTGATTAGAAAAATGGAGTTTAGGAAGGGCTGAAACTGCAAGAGAGGGCAAGGAAGCAAAAACTCTTATAAATTTTCAAACACAAATGACAACTGGGCCATGCCTAAAATTTGAGCAAATTAGAGAATCGGTCCAAAACAAATGGCAAGGCATTTAAGTGATTGGACCTATACAAGTTGTTTCCCTACATATGAATTTGATACTATTCAAGTTCAGTTTTGAGAAAGATCAAGGTCATATTATAGCTTTTCATCCTTTGTCTTTTGGTTGTATGGGTCTGGCCCTTGCAAAATGGCACCTAAGGGTATAAATGCAATCCCAAACTTTTTGAACAAGTTCCAGTATGGTTACAAATTTCCAACCATTATGGATAGTAGGATGAGAGCTAAGTTGTTGGTTGAAAGATTGGAAGTAACTATGCCAAACTAGACCACTATATTGAAAAGTGCCACTCTTGAAAAAGGGATATGGGGGATACTTGACACTCGTCACAGATGGATTACCTATTTTGTGGAAAGATTAGACAACTAGAGATAGAATGTCACCAAGAAGTGCAAGGAGAAAGAGAACCTTGGACACAAAACATAGTCTAATTGGACAATTTTACTCCCCAAGGAAAGCAAAAGGAACACTACAATTGGTGTGATGGTTGCTACTCCCACTACTTCTATTGGTGCATGCATAGTAGCAAGTGTTAAGCAAGATTGATGCAGGTGTTACCAAGACTAGTCATGGTAATAATATTACAATTTTGGGATCTAGTAGTAAGCTAGACATTACTAGCATTGTCACAAGGACTATTGTTGGAATAATATTGTAGATTTGCAATCTAGCAAGGGGTTGGACGATTGTAGTGTTGTTAATGAACAACATCAATCTAAACATATTCATATCTCAAACTACACTCTAGTCTTAGACCAAATCCCACATTGGCCTTGAACTCCTTCTAAATAAAAGGAGCAAAAACTCACCTGTATGAGCCTATAGACAATTGTGTAAACATCACACTAGAAGGTGCAACGGCTCAAAAATTGGTCAACCATTTTTAAAGGTTGCATGAACAGTGGGACTTCCCCTATCTATACACCAAACTCCCATAGATATCTGCCAAAGCCTAGACCAAGGAAAAAAATCATCATCCATGAACAGGCATTGCCCCATGATGAACAAAGATTAGTTGAGTTAATAGATTCCTAACAGGGATTGCCCCAAATGAGATCGTTTTAGAAGGAATGGCATTACCAAAAATAGGAATTACTAAAAGGACATGCCATGTAGAAACTTAAGAAACTAGGAAGACCACCTAAAGTGGATCAAGGAAGTTAATATGAAATCAAGGCACTCTGGCTTGGTATTGGCCTTGTAGAAGGCCTCAGAAGAACACCCATTCTGTTGTTTCCTTTCACCTTGCAGATGGGGATACATGGCTAGGTTCCATACAGAATAACAAAAATTGATGGGGATGTGCCTCAAGTGGATGCAAAAGTGGAACATGATACAAAAAGGCTTGATAATGATCTGCAAACCTAGTGCGATGTTTTCTTAATCTCTTGCTATCAGGTTTTCTCTGTTTGTGCTGTCCTAGGGCTATGTTTCTTGTATGTTCTTTACTTAACACTTTTGGCCTCCCATTTTTGGTTTTAGAGGTGATTATTCAATTGTGTTTGTAATAAGGGGGTATCATTTTGGTGAAGGTATCCTCTGTTTTGTCAAACAGCTTGTATATTACCAACACTTTGTTTATTTTATTAATACAACATAACCTTTTCCAGAAAAAGAAAAGAAAACTCTTCTGAGCGTAAGTGATTATATCATTTGCTTTCTTATTATATTTTAAGCTATAGACAACAAAATGATACAAAATTATAAAACAACCTATATTTGAAATGGGGACTTTAGTTAAAAGAATGCATGAGTAATAGATTATATCCTCATAGTTCCTTTATCTCATCTATATGGAAGGTAGGCAAAAGATTTGACAATGATTTTCTGTATGGGCAAGAGTAACATGAAAAGTTACAAGCACAAATTGAAAAGTTAGCCCTATATTTGAGATGGGAACTTTGGTTACAAGCACAAATTGAATATCAAAATGGATGAGCTATGTAACATGAAAAGTTGTTTAGGTACAAGTGCATCAGAGAATGCTTATATGTAGAAACATTAGAGGAAATTGAAAGTTGACTGAACTAGCTTAGCATAAAACCAATATCATGTTAGAAGATAGATCAACGGCAAAAAGAAACCAAAATAGAAGGATAAAAACAATTTAGTAGGAACGCAAATGACTGCGAAGTGGTAGAGAGATTTACCCTTCAAAAACATAGCCAATAAAACACAATCCATAAAGACCAATATCAATCCCAAGTCAATGGAAGGTTCGGATGATGCTGAATGTCAATTATACATATACTTGCTGCAAAATTTATGACTAAAGTATCAAAAATAAGCATTCAAATTTTTTGTCCATATAAAACATAAAGCTTATAAAAATGAGACCATTATTACTGTCTTGCACTAGAATCCCACTAACTAATCACAGATTTAGACTAGAAAATGAATCAAAAGAACCATTTATGTTATCAAAAGTATTAAGACTTAGAACCATCTATGTTTTTTTTTTTTGAGAAAGTAGTCGGAATTCTATTACGAAAGATCAGAATATGTTACAGAAGATTACAACAGGGGTCACCAGCGGTGGCCCCTCCGAGGGAAAGATCCCCCAACCGATTTACAGTGCTTGTTAAGATATTAGTCATACGAATTTACATCGTATGCAGCTTTCCATGAACAAATAGGTAATTGGACCATCAAGATACATCGGCACCAACATTAAAATGACAATTATCCATATGTGCAGCTATCAGTGCGCATTTCAACATAGAAAGACTACTAGAGTTCCTAATTAAGTGTTTGGCAGAAACAAGCACCACATTCAGAAAATAAAGGAATTCTCTAAGTCTGCCTTGTATCTTAAAGATTATTCTGGTTAACACAAGAAAGAGCTCATATCCCTCCAAATACTCTATCTTATAGGTGTAAAAAATCATTTTTGAGATAATTCAGTTGATATATGGTCCTTTTCAGGTTATCAGAATATTGTTATAAGAACTAAACAGTTAGAAAATTTTGTTTAAAATAATTTCACTGCTAATATCTAAATTAGAGTCATAAAATCCACATCAAAGTTATGTACAATACAACATGAGAAAAAGCTCATATCCCTCCAAATACTCTATCTTATAGGTGTCAAAAGTCATTTTTGAGATAATTCAGTTGATATATGGTATTTTTCAGGTTACCGGAATGCTGTTATAAGAACTAAACAGTTAGAAACTTTTGCTTAAAATAATTTCATTGCTAATATCTAAATTTAGAGTCATAAAATCCACATCAAAGTTATGTACAATACATGTATAAAGAGAGGTGACGTAATACCTCAATATCATTTTGTTTGGTGATGCCAACAAGATGTCCTTGATTACCAAGAAACTGCAGAAGGAATAAATCATGAAACACAAATTATTGGCTGGACAATATAGGAAAAATGACTAAGGGGATAAGTAATGTTCTCAAAACATGTTCGCAGAAAATCTCAGTAAAACCCTTTTAAAACAATACCTATAACAGTTTTAAAACTAACAAACCATTTTAAAAGGAATTGACATTCTGATGGCTATTAATAAATTACATTCCCTTGTAATCATTGAGAAAAATCACTCGTAGATATTTTTTAATTTTTTATTTTTTTTTTAATTTTTCATTTTAAATACTTGTTATGGCCTCCAAGATCTAGCTGTTTGGTGATGTTCTCCATCTCTCAAACAAGGACATAAATTTAACTCCCTTGTTAAGGGTTAGACTGTTTACAAGCAACAGGCAAGACAAATATCTAGACTGTACTTGTATAATTGTAGTTCTCACCTCTCCTACTCCAAATAGATGGGGAAGATTTTTTTAAAAAAGAAAGAAAGGAAGAAAGAAAAGAGTAGTAGTAGTAGTACTTGCTACCCTTCATATTTAAAAAAAAAAACACTTATTTTTCCTAAAGTACATTGTATCAAGGGATTCTTTGTAAGAAGTACATTGCATAACAATGTTGCTATAAGCTAAAGCCTTATCTAAATTAAAAAGGTTTTTAAAGTGCACCAACATGGCATTACAAAACTGGAATACTGTTCTAAGGGTTTCTAATCCATAAACTCAATCATCATCATCATCTTAGCCTTGTCCCAACAAAATGGGTTCATCTACATAAGTTCTTTTTTGCCATTTGCCTCTATGGAGAGCTAAATCTTTGTTTATTTATAGATTCTTCAAATCATCTTTAATCGTTTTTTCCTATGTCTTCTTTGGTCTTCCTTTTGGCAGCTTTCCTAGAACAGTGATGTAGCAACCTTTGTTTATACCCTATGCAAAAGCCCAAATAATTTGATAGTTAAAAAAATTTCAATGAGCATGTTCTATGAGGAAGAATGTCATGAACTGGGCAAATAAAAGTTGTAATGTAAGATATGAGAGTAGATAGATTCCAGTTCTGAATCCTCCTACCCAAAGAAAGAAACTTTACTTAAAACATCATTTAGATTTTTGCAACTTTGAGTCTAGTAATATGAACTAGTAATCTTGTACCTTTGCTAGATTGTGTTATAATCAGATCTGAAAACAATTAAATCTGAAAAACACAGATCTGAAAACACACTACAAATGCTCTAGAGAAATTATTA
>MNCI01003893.1:128123-145416 GCA_015680685.1 Gnetum montanum | reverse complement strand
CCAAACAATACACTCCTGGATTACCAAGTATATACACTTAAACGCTCGTGGTTAAGATGTACACATTTCACTTAATAACAAGAATAGTAAATAACAATAAAGGAAAACATTTAACTAAAGAAAGCAGTAAATAAAGAAATAATAATCTAAGTGGATGTTGCAATGATGGAAGTAATCTTGATCTTTATTGCTAGTCATGTAATATGTCCAAGTACGTCACACTCGAACAAAGGTGCTATACGATTACAAACATCACACTATGAGTATTCACTGGGAATAACAAACTTTAAAGAGAAGAAACTGAAAACTAAAACTATCTACTACTACTACTGACTCTTGACTCCCCCCTCATCCAAGCGTCCAAGTGTCATAATTATAGGCAAACCTAGATGAGGCAACATCGAGTATCTGACGTTACTCATTGGCTCCAACGTTAGTTATGTAATGTCAGGGCTCTGACATCATGTATTTGACATTGGGGCATTACAATGATAACTCATCATACCCCCATGACTAAATAAAAACTCGTCCTCAAGTTAAACAAAATGAGGAACAAGTTCTTTACAACATTTTAGGTAGGTATGGGATTATTGATTGACTCAAACAATGAACAAAATAATCGACTGTTGGCATGCCACAGTGGTGCAGTACAAAAATGGGACACATTATTACAAATTAAAACAAAACAAAATTGGGAAGCTCATGTGGTGCTCGGAGGCAATGGCACTTCCATCAGCTACTTCCCTTTGTCACCAGGCCGCTAAAATTAGTAGTAATTGAGTAAGGCCTACAACTTTTCTTCCTTCGTCCTTGGGTCATGCATCGTCCAGGCTATTGTGCCAATGTGTGCTAGCACAAGTACATCCCAAGGATATGGCAGTTGCAAAAACATTCGATTTATTTTTACATATCATGCAGTGAACTACCATTGTTCTTCCTTGAAAGGCCTAGCTTTATCTCTAAGCTCATGATAATCTATTAATCTCCAAGCTAGGTTCAAGGCTACATCTTTTTGTCCCTAATAACTTGCCTTAACCACTTCTAACTCTGAATTTTCCACTTGCAACTTTTGCAAAGCATCTTTTCGATTCGCAAACTCTTTTTCATATAACACATAGGTGGTCATCACTTGTTTCTCCAGCTCACTTCAGGGACAACCTACTATTAACATGGCAAGCTTGGCATATCTAAGGTTAGCCAACACCATGTAGTCCTTGAGATCCTCTATTTGCAATTCCTTGTTTTTGACTTTCACTTGTTGAACCATGGCATAACTATCCAAGATGGCCTACCACTCAGAATTCTACACTAATAAGGAGCTGATGTGGGCCTTGGCCATCTTGATTTTCTTTTCATTGATCTATTTGTACATGCCAACCTGGTCACGGAAGTGTTCTTTCAGTTTTTCATGCTTTTTGGTGTCATTTTGCCACACGCTGATTTCAATTGCTAACTTTTGACAAACAACGCATACCTCCTCCATGGAGAGGGTTCTATTCTCCTGGGCCAATCTATTCATATCTTGGTTAACCCTCACCAGTTGTTCTTGCAACTGGTAAATGCTTTCTTCTAAGATGTTCTCTTATTTTTCCATAGTGATCAACTAGAAATTTTCTACAACGAACTATTTATTTTCTTCTTTGATAATTGTTAGTGCCTTTTATACGCATGAGATTGCATGTTTGTAGTAGAGGCATTCCACACCACCGTCTCCTTTACCTACTTAGTAATTGCTCTCTCCTTTGCTAGCTTAGTGAGCTCCTCTATCCTAAACTATTCTAGTTGATCTGATGCAACAAAATAGGTAGGATCCCATCATTTAGCTCACAAGGCAGCTAGCTCTTCTTGTAACTTCTATATTTTTGCTTCTGCATGTTTTGCCTAACCTTTGCCATGTCCAACTTTCCCTTTGTGGTGATGAGGTTTGATTGAGCTGTAGTGACATCGTTGGGGATGTCAAACAGAGTGGTCATCACTTGATCCATCTGCAACAATCGATCAAGCACGTCCTCGTGCACTATAGGAGTCATTGAGGTCCTGACCAACATTTGTGCATCTCTAGTTCCTACTAGATTTATCAGGGGCACGACAGGCACATTGAATAACTCTTTGATGTGATCGGTAATCACCTCTGTCGTGCCTGTTGCATCCTCAATTGTAGTATCACGACTCTAGTACCTTCTCCAGTTTCCAATGTGACTTAGAAGGATGTGATGTTACCAGAGATTTGGTGTGACCATTGGGATCCCTTTCCTCCTAATTGTATTAAGATCTCTCCCCAGATTGGATTAGTTGATACAGTGGGTTGTACGACATCGTCCATGACTCAGAAAAGATTGCCCTCGTCCATGCTTCCCCAGTTGACTATTTCAATGATTCTCTATAGATGGCTCATCGAAGGCCTGTAGTCCTACAACAATGGTAGTAAAGCTTGTGCTTGTGGGCACTGTTCAGGCTTGGGTTGTGTTTCTATTCATGGCTCAACCTCCTTCTCTGTTTCTTGTTCTTCACCAAGATCTTTTCTTGGTGCTACAGTTTTCAGGAGTTCTACAAAGAAGGCATGTTGAGCCTTCCTAGGGATATCATTAGTATATCCCAGGATCCTAGTGTGCTTGCACAACTTTCTAATTAAGTAAGGAAATAGAAGTGTTGGTCTCTTTAACTTCGTTTCTTCGAACCGCAATTGGATTTCAGTGAAGTAATACTGGGGAAGGTTGGTCGCAAATTTTTTCATTAAAATGGCACTTCCCCAGCTACATAAGTAGAGATTCAATTAAGCCCTTTTGTGGGAAATAGGTGGTACATCCCAATCTTAAAGTAGGTTTTCTCCTCTAGAGTCATTTCATTGTATGGCCTGTCCTCTTTGCCATATGCCCATCTCAGTCACAGTTTCTTTGTTTTGAGGTTGGATTTGGTGGACAATTGAGCAACCTTAGCTCCTTAATTGGGTAGGTTGAGAGCTGCAGCAATGTCCTTGACTAAATAAGAGACGATCACTTCACAGATTTTAATAGTGGTGCCTTCCTTCTTATTATTCCAAAATTGATAACCTTCACTTAGGTACCATTCACCATTGTTTGATAGTATGGGCCACAATGGGGATGCCTTAGGTTGCGTCTGCATCGCTTCTAAATCAAATTCCACGAACGGACCGAAGTTCATTTCCACAATGATCGAAGCCAATGTGTATTTTTCCAAGGTGGTAGCAAGGCAGTCAGGGGGCAATGTGAGATGTTGTCCTTGTTTGGGTGTTGGTAGTTCTACCACCTCCCCTTGGGCCAATTGCCTAGTAGTAGGGGCCTCTTGGTAAATATTGAAGGACTGGGCCTCCTGCTTAGCATGTTCCGCCTATTCACCTTGCTGCCCATAGCCACCACGTGGGCGCTTAGTGACTCTCTATGAGGGTTCACCTTGAGCACCTCTCTTTGGGGCCATCTGCAATCAAGCAAAAACCAAGTGTTACTAAGGTTATGATTGTTATCACCAATCAATTTATACCTTACTCATAACCTTAGTTCATTAAGTTCATAATGCCTATGACTATAAGGTTAGGAAAATTTTCAAGAAAGAATCCCCAAAAAGTGTCTATCTCCTTTTACAACCATTTGCAACTGGTTTCTTTTTCATTATATGCAACATATAATAATGGTTGTGGGCCTGTGGGTTAGAAAAATTAGATTTCTGGCATTATCATGAGTGATTTTTCATTATAATTGTTAAGGTTTGCAACATTCTTACCCTTATNTAAGTTGAACACTTTCGGTTCAAATGGATTCAAATGGCACGTAAATCAAAGTGGTAGAGAGCTAGAAATTGTAAGTGGAAGATAGATGCATAGAGCTCTAAATTGCGAGAAAAAATTTCAACAACTCCCCTAGTAGAAAATGATGGAAATGAAGTTCTAAGTATTGCGGGGGTCATATTTATACCATTTTTGAGACTTAACGTTAGGTACGTGATGTCGTGTATGCAATGTTGGGTTGGAATTGACATGGGGTACACAATGTTGAGGCCCAAAAATTTGCATTTTATGGGGCCAATGAACATGCAAACTGAAGCTATGGGTTTGGTTTGAAGGGTTGAAGTTAAGTTTATCCTTCTGGGTAAGTGAAAAATTAATTTGAGGCACTAAAAGTTTGATAAGGTGAAGTTGTCAACATGAAAAACACTAAAATGAGCAAGAAAAAGTCATTGAAATCAAGGTTATGGGATAGATCAATTTTATGATAAGGGAAACAATAAAATGTGATGATTTGAGTGCTTGAAAGATGAAAAATGATGTGGTAATGTTAAACAGGTACGAGTCACAAAAGCTACACAAGTGGGTCCTCCCTAGAGTAGACTCTAGCCCATGATGCCCTTGTGTAACTACACCTATAATGTCTGTAGGCACTAAGGGGGTGGAATACAATGCATACCTATGAAACAAAACACACATGTTAAAACCACCAAATTGAGATAATAACTCTATGTTACACAAAACCACAAGTAATGATTATCTAGACAATGAGATGAGATGGATAGTAGAAGGGATTGCAAAAATTAGGACATGAGGTCCTACCATGGTTACAAGGAAACCTTGTTTGTTATTAATGGTTAAATAACCATGGGTCCTTCTTTCCAAGATTCAAACCAAGTCCACACCACATTACAATGACATTGCATTATTTCATCACATCAGCGGACAACCATAAGACTATGAAAGTCATAAGGAGTAACATCACTTGGCATTTTGTCCAAGGGAGGAGCTAATTATGGCACACTTATTACATATTTTTTTCTTTTTCACCTAGTCTTGTTTTTTGAATTTTGAGAAGCTGCCAACCTTTAGGCATGGGTACATGTCTTTCTAGTGGGACCTGTAGAAGTTTATTTAGTGCTAAAGTAAGTTGCTCTTACTCCTGTGTTTCATTAGATCTACAAGGATATAGTTACAACCTCAGCAACATGATAGAACATACAAAAGTGGCCAAAGAGAATCCAAAAATCCTCTTGATGTCACTCTCGTTACATTCCTACCTTGGTTCTACAATCTTCTGTCAGGACACAATGATTATGAAGTTATTTTTAGGTGGGATGATGAAAAAGATTACCATTATGACTAAGACAAGAACCTCTAATTAATGGAATGAGTGGATGGATGACGTGGTCTCAATGTTCAAATAATTAGTCCCTTATGACTTAACAACATAGAGAAACCCTCACCTCAATGGGCAACATGATCATTTTATTCACAAGCAAGATTACAAAAGAAAATGAAAACAACAACTAGAAAAATAGGAAAAACTAGATCAAGAAATATGAAAATGACAAAAAAGTGTAAAACAAAAAGATGAAAAACACTTAAGAATCCTAAAGATTAGAATGGGGGGAACCCCCATGATGAAACATTTGGCCATAACAAGGATTAATAAGTGGATAAGTAAGATCCATGCATGTATGAGACATTGGTAACCATTCATGCCCCAGCCACGGGGTGTCTATTGGTCACACACTTGATGGTTAATTATATGGTGGATTATGTTATGAGGTGTGTTAACATTATAGATGGCTAGCACACGAGTGCACCCTTGATCATGATATTGTATGCATGGATTTATTTGTCTCCCCTCACTGTTAAATTCATTGGTTGGTTTTGGGATTAGAGTGCTGATGGATGGTGGCCCGTGTATATGATCAGAGGACGTTGGTTGAAATAGGGAAGGTGATGCACTAGATTGACATTGTGCTAGCTCAGATGGTGTGGTGGGTCCATGCGTGGTTTGCTTCAACTTACAGCCTTTCCTCCAGAAGGGATGTTTCCAATGTTGTGGTTGGGACCCACTGGTGTCAGCATTGCTATGCACATTTGTGGCACAAGTGGCATTCGGTTGTTGATATTGTGGTGCTGGACCTTCCTGAGTGACTGGCAATGGTGTATAAGGGGGTGAATTATGAGAATATCGAGGGTAGGTTGGATGGTAAGAGGTGCGAAGTGGTGAACCTTTAGGGAATGTCATGTATTGATGGTACTCGGGAGAGTGGTAGTGATGATTAGAAGTAGAGGATGTAGAACTAGTTGGAGAAACAGGGTGTTGAATGTAATATTTGTGTGGTTTTGGTGGATATGGCCGATTTGGTGGTGGCCTCCCCCACAACTATGGTTGTTGCCACTGCAGTTGATGACTATGTTGAGGTTGGTACTAAATCCCCCTAGGATGGTATGATTGGTCATGAGACTATCCATAATTACCTTGTGGGAGAAAAAATCTCTCGAGCCTATGCTTTTGCACAAACTTCGCATTTAAGGCACTTGCCCAATACTCCTGTAGAAATAACAATATGGGGCATTGGCCCTTTGGATGGTCATATACGCATAAGTCACATTTATCATCTTCCTCTATGGTTAAGTCTATAGCCTCACTTTCTTTAGCAATGTTTTCCTTTTTTTTTAAAAGTGCTCTTAGCTATTTCTTGGTTCTGTATCCTCTGTTTAGTGTGATCGCCTGGCTTGTGTTGCATGATCTTTTCCATGACCATCTTAATAAGAGTTGTGACATTTTCATTTATCCATTTGGACATCCTACTAAACTTTGCTTCTAGATCATTGATAGACTCCTTTATCGGCAAGGTTTGTTGTGGAATCACCTTATCAAGAGTAGTTTCATCCTCCTTACCATAAATTTGGACCTCCTTTGATTGAAGGGGTGGGTCCCATTGGGATTTCTCGACATTCTCCCATTTGCATATCTCTCCTTCTTCTTTTTCCATGTGCTCTATTAATTCTTGGATCCGATGGGCTTGGAGCTCGTATAATTGCCTTGGGGCATACATCCCAAGGGTTTCTCTTATTTCATTACAAAGCCCATCTATGATGTGGGAAAGTTGCCTTTCCTTGGAGAAACCATGGCTTGGGCATCTATTTAGTAAGGCATAATATCTATCTAAGGCCATGTCCAAGGGTTCATGTTGTTCTTACTTCCATTCTTGGATCTATCTCCTTAGGTTGGACACTCTTACATAGGTTTGGTATTTCTTGTTGAATAGTTCCATCATTACAGACCATCGTTGGATTGAATTTAGTCTCAACGATCGATACCACACTTCAGCTCTATCAATTAGTGTCCTAAGAAAGAGCTTAAGCTTTTGCAATCCACTTTCAATGTTGTAAAAAGCACATGCATCATGGAAGGCTTGTAAATGATGTTGCGGATTTGAATCATAGCCTCCTACAAATTTAGGAATCTTATTCATGTCCAACTTGGGTAAATGACTCTTTTTGCGATGCTTGTGAGATATCTTAATGGCCTCTATGATATTCATTAGGCTCTTAGCGACCAACAAGGGTTCATCATCATCAAACAAATTGTGAGGAAAATTTCTATGTTCATGGTGACTTTTGTGACATTTCCTGTGGGTTCGATTATGGTTTTTAGTCCCACCCTTTAATGGAGCTCAATCTCTATACCTATGTTCATCTTTGTTAGAACTAGACATTGAAGGGGAAGAGGAAGATGAGGAACTATAAGGATTGTCATGGCTTCTATGGTGTTCCTCAAGGTCCCTTGATTTATTGTTTCTTGGTTTCTAAGAGGTCTTAGACCTTGAGGCCTCCCTTAGTCCAGGATTTATGTCATCTCCTCCAAGATTGTCTACCTTAGGTGAATGTAGTCTTTGAGTGTCATTAGGGTGGTCATGATCATAAGAAATCCCTGCATAAGGTTGGTCACTCCAATTTTCTTCATCGTATATCTCGTTAGTTCTCCAATAAATGTGTTTGCTATATAGTGTATTGGCATTTTCATGTGAAAGAGATATTGTTGTTGGTTTATAGTGTGTGATTTAATAGTTTCTAAAAGATATATCGTTAAGACCCTTACAATGATTGTGTATAATATAACTAATCTAGATAACTAGCACCATCCTTGGCAATGGTGCCAATGATGAGTGGTGAGGTACCCTTATGCTCAACCATACGAATCACAAGCATTCACACATGATCCGATCGAATTCTGTGGATGGGACTAGTTGTGGCATCTAGATCGCTATGTTTTGATCGTAGTTCGTTGTCTTCCCACTTGGACTAGTGGTAGCTTTGTCACGTATGGTTTAGTCCAAAGTGAGGCATATGATGTTATCTAATTCTATGCTACTTTTGATGACAAAAAGAGATAAATTAATTAAACTAATGAATGATAGAAAGCAAGATCTAAACTAGCCTATGGGTGATGAGTATCTCCTCTTAATTGTCATATGATTACAAACATCATACTATGGGCATGCATTATGAATAACAAACTTTAAAGAGAAGAAACTGAAAAATAAAACTATCTGCTATTGCTATTGACTTGTGACTCCCCCCTCATTTAAGTGCCCAAGTGTCATATTTATAGGCAAACTTAGATGAGGTGATGTCGAGGCCTTACAACAATGACTCATCATTAACCAAACCAACTAGAAATGTTTATATTAGGAATAGAAGACCTTGACTGTGGACAATGAAGGAAGGAACTAGCAAAGGAGGGACAATTGGGCCCTCTACCTCATATTAAAAAGGGGCAACCCCCATCTTCCTACTACAAAGAGAGTAGATGCAAAGCTAGCAATACTAAAAGTGAGTAATACTGCTATTTGTATTGTCATTGAACATGAGATAATAAAATAACCTACCTTTCTTATCTTATAAATAAAACCTTAAACATAGCTCCCATACAATGTGATGCGAAGATGCCTAGAGTAGTTGAACTACTAAAACTTCAAAAAATCATGCACTTGCTAATGTGAGTGCTTGAAAATTGTTAGAAAACTTTTAAGCAAAGAAGAAAGGATATGATACAAGCAACTATGATAGTGAAGATTATGCAGCCTCAACCTACGGGGTGCAAAATCTAGCAGAAATTTTTGATAATAAATATAAATTTTATCTATTTCATACATTCATATATGTTGGATCTCAATGATTATGTAACTTCCATCATCATCAAATTGAAAATTAGATAGGTGTCTTAAGTGGTTAGCTTATTATCTTATTAGATAAGAGGTTACTAGTTTGAGTTAATTCTTGTAATATATCTTGTAATGTACTATGTTGGCTATATGTTTTGAAATGTACCGCTAGTTGATTTATTTTAGGTTGCAATATTCCCACCAAATTTAAAATTACATAATAATAAAGTGTTAACGTTATAGTGAACCACCGCTTGAGGCATCCAGGCTAGTGGAAAGTTTGTCGGTGCTGGTATGCAAATTTCTAATCATTTAGTTTCATGAATACTAGCCACATCCAGGTGCATTTTGCCTTATGTTTTTAATTTTTATTTTACTAGCAGAATTCGCATTGGGCCTCCATGCTGCCATCTTTAATTTCAAACCAAGAACCGCAATTTTGTTCATTTTTCGAAAATAAGAATCAAGTTAGGGATGGCGACTTGATGGTTTATCACGTCGTGAGAGTACGTTTGAGCCTAATCACAGTAATCCAGCCAAACCTCGTTTAACAAAATAAGCAAAAACCCCATCTGAGAATAAAATGCAGACTTGGCCAACCGGGAAGCCCCGGATTTACTTCATCCAGAAATTTCATTTCATGGTCTTTAACCTTAAAATGCAAGCTCAGTTTCTTCTTCCGATTTCTGATCGCAAATTCGCAATTGCAAACTACCCTGAACCTACAAACTAAATCTCAATCTCCGAAAAGATACATACATATATATATATAAACAAAAAATAAACGACCACTCCAACATCCTCATCGTTGACCTCATGCGACTCGACAGCGTCGCCGTTGACCTCCGGTCAAACACCGCCTGGGCTGCGCCGGCGCCACCCTGGGCGAGCTGTACTCCACCGTCTCCACCGCCACCGACTACGGCTACGCTTTTCCGGCGGGCTTCTGCCCCACCATCGGCTCGGGCGGCCACTTTTCCTTGGAACATTGATATGGCAATCTTTTGATTCTTTTTTTAATCGACTCATTGTCTTTAAAAGCTTTGGAATTTGACACCCTTTTGAGGCGTTTTTGTATGATAGACGTGAAAATTGCTAACTTTTGAACGTGATGCTCATTTGATTGTTTTTTTTACATGTCTTCATGACTTTTGAATGTAAAAATTTTAAAAAACGTGTTAATGTGATGCTTCGATATTTCCAAAAGCACTATTTGACTTTAAAGTAAATAAAAATTTAAATAAAAAGTAAATGGACTTTTAAGTTTTTTTAAATAATGTTTATCCTTTTATCCTGAAATAGGTTAATAACAAGATAGTTAAAGTTAAGTTTCATTTATCATATAGGTCTTAGAGTCCTATGATATATTAGGAAGCCTTTTAGTAGGAAGTGAAAATCCATTTGGGAGCTTTTAAATGAGGAGCAAGGTGTGATCCTTTTCCTACCTAGAAGAGAGATTTTCCGAGATTTGTTGTAAGGATGAAAACTTGGAAGGGCATCCCCAAAAACGTTGGGCTAAATTAAACCTGTTTCTACTATAGTCTTGTAGAAAGGCCTTCCTCAGGATACCTTATACAAGGTGATGAGTAGTTTCCTACCTAAATAGTGGATAGTCCTTTTTTGCTATGTCATGTGTAATCATTCAACTATGACATATTTTAAAATTTGGGGTATGTCCAGTTTTGGTTGAGAGGCCAACACATCTGGCATGTTGGTGGGTGGGAGGAGGGTGAAGTTTGTTGCCCCTGCCATGTCATGTCACATCACACCACAGCTACATCACGCCACATCATGCCATAGCTACGTCACGCCACATGTCGTACCAACCATTGCCAACACGTAGCTCTAGACGAGGAACCATAGTAGTGTCACGATCTCATGGATCCAAAGGAGCTCCTAGAGATCGATGATGCCAAGGCCACGTCCTTCAACATGCCTGCAATGTTGTCGCATAGGCGAACATGGTGAGTCTGAAGTGTGGCCCCTAGGAGCCTCCATTAATACCCTAAACACCTATGTGCCCGAACACTTACACGCATATCGTCACCTTCTACTCTCCATCGACATGGTGCCATGGGTGAAGCATGTGCAACAATAGGAGGAATAATACTGGTGGGAATGGCTCCGAGGCATGTGTGGGAGGGCGACGTGTCTAGTAGTGGCAATGGTGAATGGATGATGGCACAAGGTGATCAAAGTAGTGGGCTGGACTGTAGAGAGCGATGGCACGACATGGATTATGGATGGCCCTACAAAGGGTAGAGGGCACATCACGCCACGTTAGATCTTGCCAACTAGAAAGGTATAGCGAAGCCTTCTCAACATCATGCTTCACATGTGGGTGGCACAGTAGGATCATGCCTTCTCACACTCAAACACTATGTTGTGCACCATTAGGTGCTGCATTGTCCCTATGCCATGCCTCGGAATATTCCCACCTCATCCTCATCCTCATCCCCATTTGTGTTGGTGTTGGCATTAGTGCTTAGCCTATGCTTGTAGGTGTCCATGATGGCAACAAGAAGTTGCAGTCTGACATCTTGGAGAAGCATGTGGGAGGCATGATGGTCAGAAGAACTACCACAACCATACATGCATAGCGGCAGGTGGGTAGCAAGGCATGTGTGGGAGGGTAGGTGTCCATGATGGCAACAAGAAGTTGCAGTCTGACATCTTGGAGAAGCATGTGGGAGGCATGATGGTCAGAAGAACTACCACAACCATACATGCATAGCGGCAGGTGGGTAGCAAGGCATGTGTGGGAGGGCACCATGTCTGGGAGTGGTAGTGGTCCAAGTAGTGGGTTGGAAAAAAACATAAATGTAAAGCACGATAGAAGGAAATACAAAATAATGGAATAAAATATAAAGGAGATGGGAAGAGAGTTAGAGCAAATATGATGATAATTGATTTTTTAAAAGCAAAGATTGAGAAACATAAAAAAAAGGAAAAGAGATTAAGAGATAGTGTGATACAAAGATCGTAGATAAATAGATGCAAATAGAGATAAAAANAGATAGTGTGATACAAAGATCGTAGATAAATAGATGCAAATAGAGATAAAAATTAAAAAAAAATGAGGATAGAAAATAGGATAATACTAATACACCTGTAATGAGATGGTGCTATACCACAAAAGTGGGACATGGCTAAATCCCACACACAAGCATGGCCAAAGTGATGTCATAGGTAACTAATAAAATAATATATAAAAATCCCTCCCTATTCCATTCAATATTCACTTAATTACATCCTTATCAAAATAGAGTAGATTCACTCCAACCTCACAAACATACTAAGTAGAAAAATAAAACAAAATAAGAATAGAAAGAGATAGGAGGAAAATAGATAAATAATAACAAAAATATAATAGAATGTAGCAAGGGAATAGAAAAATAGATGAATAGCTAGATAGGAAGGAGAGAGATTCAAAAAATCCAATGATTAAAAATAGATGTGGATAAATACAAGTTTAGAGCACACATGTTACATGATGATGGATGATGTCATTGTAGATAACAATGCATTTTCAACTAAAATGCCACTAGCTAGGCATAGATTGAATGCTCATTGTTGATGTAGATAAATGAATTTGCTAGTAATGGCTTGAAGATAAGCAAGATGATGATGTTTAGGTTTAGAATCAATTAATGGATAAATTGCTCATAGGGATTGGAAAACAATGATGAATGAATGATGTAGAGAAAGAATAAAAAGAGATGGAAACTATAGGAATTGAAGAGGTGGCTCCTGTGAAATGATGGGCTAAAGATATGATTAGTGATATAGGAGGTTACATGATCTCCATTAAAGATTTGATATGGATGTTGAAATATATATCCTATTATGCTAAAAAATTAGGTGGAAAATTAACAACAAATAGCTTTAATGGTAGTAACCTAGGTAATAACCTAGGTAATAGATGGAGGAGAAAGATAATATGGAGTTAAATCAATTTCATAAGAAGTTGTAAAGATTGAGAAATATGTTACTAAAAATGATTTGGTGATAGCAGCATTAATGATGGCAAATTCATCACAAAAGGAGAATGCATATTAGTTGGCTACTAATTAGTGTGTGTTGTTTATTGATGAGGATGGATGTTTATAAAAGAAGATTTTTGGGTGTTAGTGATGCAACGAGATAGATGGTTGATCACCAATAGATATGAGTGAAGGGGCGTTAACTTCAAGATCAAGAATAATAGCAATCTTTTCATCCTGAGGAAGGGAAGTGGCTTCTCAAAAAGTAGTTAAAGAAACTATAAGATGATGAGAATCATGATAAATGATTAAGATGGTCTTTGTTTAAGGAATAAGATTAGTAAGGTAGAGATATCCTTCATAGTTTGATCTAATGCCTAATGATTTTATGTTAATGTAGAAGTGATATTGAAAAGGAGTTGATCTACCCCATTGAGTTGATAGCAAAAGAAACTTGAGTAAATTATACAAAAATAGAAGAAGAAGAAACATGTACCTTCATCTCCTTTGAATGTTGTTTTTGCTTAAAAAATAATTAAATTCTGCTCATTACCCACAAAACCGCTCCACTAGGTTAGATATATATATATCTTTATTAATTGGCCGAGATGATTTTAAATAAGATGATTTTAACAAAGCTTAACTACTAGACGAGATAACAAGATAACTAAAAATGAAATCACTCATCTCTCCTCTATTTCTCTATCACTTACCCAATTTAGTTTTACCCTCTTGGTCAAGTTTGTTCTATCTTTGTTTATTCATGACGTTTTTGAGTGTTATTTATGCAAGATATTTTGACGAGTCATGATTTGCCTAGCTCCAATATCGAATATCCGATATCAGATACCCAATATTAGGCCCCTATATGCATTATTGGATATATGATATCGAGGGGTATGGGCTAGCCTATAAATATAGTGCTTGGATGCACAATTTAGACAATAGTTTTGCATTATTTTTTTATATTTTTTTCAATGGAGTAGCTAAACTCTTGCAATTTTATTCTGTAATCTTACAGAATAGTCAGTGAGTGCCCACATAGTGGATCTGAGTCATTTGTATGGAGTCTTATTCGAGTGGCAATGTACCTAGACATATTCCATGAATGACAATAAGATTGAGATTGATTCTTATTCATTGCAGCACTTTGACTTAGATTTGATTTACTTTCCATGAAATTTACTTTTCATGAACTTAGTTAATATTTACATTTTAATGCATGTTAATTAATTAAGCACGTAAGTATGATTGCTTCGATCATGCATATGACTCTTGGTAATCTCAGCAACGCTTAATGTTTGGTAACTCAGCAATGTTATATGTGCTCAGGATGTGCACGGGAAGTGGGATTAGGTACTTATGTTATGGTAGTTGATTATTAATTAGTAATTAGATTAGTTGAATTGATTATAAATTGAGTTTCAACCTATTGTTAATAGTAGAACAATAAAATATAAAATAATAAAAATCATATGCCTCACTTTGGACTAAACCATACATGATAAAGCTACCACTAGTCCAAGTCGGAAGACAATGAACTACGATCAAGGCATAGCAATCTAGATGTCATAACTAGTCCCATCCATGTAATTCAACAGGATTGTGCGTGAATGCTTGTGATTTGTATGGTTGGGCATGGGGGTACCTTGCTGCTCATCATTGGTGTTGTTTCTAGGGATGATGCTAGTTATATAGATTAGTTATATTATACATGATTGCTGTAAAGGTATTAACGATCTATCTCTTAGAAAACATTAATATTTTAAATCACACACATGTCTTCTTCACACAGGACTGATAATGCATCGTATGATGAGAACACTTGTAAGAGAAATGATAGGATATATATTGAGGAAAATTAGAGTGAACAACATCAAGTAGGGGTTTCCTATGCTCATTTAGACCGTTACTACACTTAAAGACTACATTCAATTGGTGTAGACAATCATAGAGGAGATGGAGTAAGTCCTAGATCATGGAGGGCCTCAAGGCCTAGGACCTCCTCTAAACCTAGATGAGATAAATCAAGGGACCATGGGGAGAACTATAGAAGCCATGGTGATTCTCCTAGTTCCTCATCTTCCTCATCCTCTTCAATGTCTAGTTCTGATGAAGATGAACATAGGTATAGAGATAGAGCTCCACTATGAGGTCAAGAAAAAGATAGAAATCAAGCCCAAGGGCAAAATCAAAGACATCACCATGAGCATAGACAAGAGTGTCACAATCAAAAGAATACAAATAGAAATTTTCATCACAACATGTTTGATGATGATGAACCCTTGTTGGCCACTAAGAGCCTTATGCAGATCATGGAGGTAGTTAAGATACCTCACAGGCATCATAGGGATAGTCGCTTACACAGGCTTGATATAAATAATATTCCTAAATTTGCGAGAGGCTACAACTTCGATCCACAACATCATATACAAGCCTTCCATGATGCCTATGCCTCATACAACATTGAGAATGGATGGCAAAAGCTTAAGCTCTTTCCTAGGACACTAATTGATGAAGAGGAAAGTTGGTATAGATTTTTGGAACCAAGTTCCATTTACCAATGATTCACAATGTTGGAACTTTTCAATGAAAAATACCAAACCTATGAAAGGGTGTCCAACCTAAGGAGATAAATCTAAGAGTGGAAGTAAGAAAATCATGAACCCTTGGATGTGGCCTAGGATAGATACTATTCGTTACTACATATATGCTTAGGCCATGGTTTCTCTAAGGAAAGGTAACTTTTCCACATCATAGATGGGATTCATAATGAAACAAGGGAGATCTTTGGGATGTATGCTCTAGGTCAATTATATGAGCTACGAGCCCATCAGATATGAAAGTTGATTGAGTGTGTGGCAAAAGAAGAAAGAGAGCTATGCAAATGGGACAAGGTAGAGGAAAACAACTGGGACCCAACTCTTCAAAAGAGAAGGGTCCATATCTATGATGAGGAAAAAGAGGCAGCTCTCGATGAGATGATTTTACAACCAACCTTGTCAATACAAAATTTTATCAATGAGCTTAAAGAAAAGCTAGGTGAGATGTGGGAAGGGATGAATGAGAAAGTTAAAACTTGCGTAGAAACCATAGAGAAGCAAATCAAGGGATCACAACAAAAGGAGGAAAAAGAACCAAGAAACAACTAAGAAAACTCATCAGAAAATAGGTAAAATGGCTAAAGAAAGTGAGGCTATAGAGTCACTCACAGATGAAGATCATGGATGTGATATTTGCATAAATGACCATCGATGGGACGCGATATCGCATTTGCCACGATATCGCATCCCTCGCAATATCACGTATGCAATATTGCATCTTCCCCTGTGATATCGCGTATGTGATATCGTAGTGCACTGCCAAATCTATAAATAAGAGGTGGCTCTCCCTTGTTTCTCAATCTAGATCTAGACCTTAGCCAAACTCTTGCAGTTTTTCCATTCCAGAGTTAGAGTAATTTCCATGTGTCTGCAGTAGGAGTCCCAAAGTGAACGGATCTTTATTCGAGCAAATATTGTACTTGAGCACAAGTTTGTGTACAAAAATAAAGATGAACTTTTGGTTAAACCTTGCAGTGCATGGACTAAGCTAAATAGGACTTTAATTATTGTTATTTATTATTCATCGTTTAATTGCTTTATTCGTTAATTAAATCTCCCTCAACCCTTCTCTCATAGTTAAGTGCATTCAGTACGACCGCTTCGAGCATGTGCGTTATGCTTGGTAATCCTAGTAACGAATAGTGTTTGGTAATCCCAGAAGGTTGCATTGGTTCAGGGTGTGAACGGTAAGTGGGAACGGATATTGATGCTAGGTTAATTAAGACTTAGTTAGTTAAGGTTAGTTAATTAGTCTCTTCACCTTTTCCCTCCTAGCATAGGTGATAAAACATAAAAGATATAAAAATCACATACCTCAGACTTACTTAACCATACAACCGTGAAAAATACAAGTAAGTCTGGGAAGACAACGAATGATTAACCTTAAGTGTTCCATAAGGTGTGTAGCTCGTATTTGTATGGTTGAGTGTAGGGGTACCTCGCCACTCATCATTGGCACCGTTGCCAGGGACTAAGTTGTTGGTGCGCTAAGTAGAACATAGGAAATCATCCAGATCGTTGGGAATCTTAAGCAAACCCTTAGGGTTAATCAGAAGAAAATTTTAAACAATGGTCAATAGCACACCGATAAGATAACAATGTCTTCTTCTTCTCATAAGAGCACTTCACCACCTAGGGATCACACAAGAGACAGTCGGTGGTCTAACATGCATAATCGAGAACCGCCAGTTCCTCAGTAGTATCGAGTGGTATATACTCATCCCGATGAGTATATACACGATTTTACTTTTATCCTCCATCAGGATGAACAATTGCGTTAGT
>MNCI01003893.1:63711-125808 GCA_015680685.1 Gnetum montanum | reverse complement strand
GTGACTGGGCATTTCTCAAACTAAGGAAGGACTAAAGGATTGGAAAGGATGTGACTTCAAGAGAACTTGATGCATTTGTGTTGGCCATTCTCTTGGGTGCTTGAATGTTTTCTTATTANTGGTTCTTTTGATATGACAGGCAATGAGTCCACTTCATCCATACACCCATAAATTTCTATGGTCTCTCTTGGCTTGGAACTGTATAGTCCCTTTCTCAATAATAAGAACTATAATGAATCAGTGACTGGGCATTTCTCAAACTAAGGAAGGACTAAAGGATTGGAAAGGATGTGACTTCAAGAGAACTTGATGCATTTGTGTTGGCCATTCTCTTGGGTGCTTGAATGTTTTCTTATTAAGTTTTCTTACCATTCTGACATTACTCCATCATCAGGAAGCTGAGCTAATAAAAATAACAAAGTCTTTGCATGGTGTGATTCTCACGTATAAACACAAAAAAAAAAAATAGTGAGAATTCAAAGCACACCCCTTAGACGAAATACTCATTTGGGCTACAAGCATTGGTTATGGAACTAAAATAAACATGTTTCCTCTAACTAAGGCCCTTCTCGCTTCCCATTCTCTTCTCCTTCGTTTTTTCGAAATGGTGGTGGCTCTTTGAGGGATGCATTCTTGTTACTTCAAGTGGATGGATTAGCCGAATGCATTGATGCGAAGTCACTGGATGTGGTTTGTTTGAGGTTGGACTTGGAATGGGATCTACTAAGTCACATTAATCATTAACTACACAAGGGGCCATACATCACCTTGTTCTTGAGATTCCATTCCATTCTCTTCTTTCCATCATTTTTCCTCCATTGTTCACCTCATTGCCGGTTGTATCATTAGTGTATATTTTGATTGACGCATTGTTTTATTTTTGGTAAATTCTTGTGGTTAAGACTTTAACTCTTGTTCCAAATGACATTCCCAGAGCCTACGGACTCTTTGAATGTGGGATTGTTAGGGCATTAAAGGCATGAGCCTATTTTCGGGAGGACCCACTAGCATTCCTATTTGGTGCACCAGTTAAATTCTTTCCCTTAACATTTTTGCAATCCACTCTATTTTGTTCATTTCCATTTTGACATCCATTTCATTGACGTTATAGTTGTCTCTTTTTCTCCATCTTTCTTGTTCTTTTTATTTCTCCATTCTATTGCTATCAGAGGTTCGCTCTTAGTCATGGGGGTCTTGAACCAATTTTTTTGATTTTCTCCTAGCCCCTGCACCTTCGGTAGTCACCATTATTATATCTCTAGATCCGCATCAACCATACCACAACCTAGCCAATGGACCTTTTACCGAAGTAAGGTATCAACTGCATTGTGATTCATTTACCCTTGCTAATATAAAGACTGTGTTGTGTGTGTAGATGACACTCATGCAATAATGGATTGGATCTGGAGGGAACACTTGGAATGGATCAGTGCTGAAGTAGCTATGCAAGGAGCAAGATCGACGGCGTGCTTACGAATAAACAACGAAAGGCACAATTTTAGCATTGGTAGCAGTAGACTTCTTCTCTCTTCTCTCTTAGCTGCCAAATAAGGCCTGATGTCAAATGTATAAGGTGTTCACTCTTGTTGTCATGAACACCTGTTTTTTCATGTTTTGTAATGATGATCTGTTCACATGTCATCCCATTCACCATTAGTTCCATTCAAGTCAATAATATGATACCTTCACAATATTTTGTAAGGAACTTGAGGACGAGTTTTTATTTAGTCATGGGGGTATGATGGGACGTGTTATCACATCCCTCACGATATCGCGTGTTGCCCTGCGATATCTTGTACGCGATATCATAGCGTGTCACCAAACTTATAAATAAGAGGCGGCTCTCCCTTGTGTCTCAATCTAGATCTAGACCTTAGCCAAACTCTTGCAGTTTTTCCATTCTAGAGTTAGAGTAATTTCCATGTGCCTGCAGTAGGAGTCCCAAAGTGAACGGATCTTTATTCGAGCAAATATTGTACCTAAGCACAAGTTTGTGTACGGAAATAAAGACGAACTTTTGGATAAACCTTGCAGTGCATGGACTAAGCTAAATAGGAATTTAATTATTATTATTTATTATTCATCATTTAATTGCTTTATTAGTTAATTAAATCTCTCTCAACCCTTCTCTCATAGTTAAGTGCATTCAGTACGACCACTTCGAGCATGTGGGTTACGCTTGGTAATCCTAGTAACGAATAGCGTTTGGTAATCCCAGAAGGTTGCATTGGTTTAGGGTGTGAATGGTAAATGGGAACGGATACTGATGCTAGGTTAATTAAGACTTAGTTAGTTAAGGTTAGTTAATTAGTCTCTTCACCTTTTCCCTCCTAGCATATGCTATAAAACATAAAAGATATAAAAATCACATACCTTAGACTTACTTAACGATACAACCGTGACAAATACAAGTAAGTTTGGGAAGATGATGAACGATTAACCTTAAGTGTTCCATAAGGCGTGTAGGCCCTTAGTCTGCGGAGTTCGATTGGATCACGCTTGTAACGTTCATATTTGTATGGTTGAGTGTAGGGGTACCTTGCCACTCATCAACCATCCAGAGGGCTATTACCCAGTGTTGTTGCATCTATAGAAGCCCATGCCTAGGAGATTTCCTCTTTCATGTAGTAATTTTAGACAACCCCAAAACCAAACATACTATCTTGGGGGGACTTATTACTAGCCTCAAAACTGGCATCCACCGCAGTGGTAACAACCATAGTCATGGGGGAGGCCACCACCAAACCAACCCTATCCTTCCTACGAACTGAACGTACATGGATATTATGTTTAACACCCTGTTTCACCAGTTTTACTTCCTCTACTTCAAATCACTACTACCACTCTCCCAAATATCATTATCCTGCAACATCTTATATGAGATCACCACCTCACGCCTCTCACATTGCATCATATCCTCAATATTTTCATACTCACCTTCACCATATGTCACCTCCAACAACACAGGAAGGTTTAGCATCAGAACATCAACCAAAAAATGCCACTTGTGCTGCGAACATACACGTAAATGAGAACACTAGTAGATCTCAACTACAATGTTGGAAGCATCCTTTCTGAAGGAAGGGCTGTAAGCCAAGGAAGAACACTCATGGACCTACTACATCACTTAAACTATCACAAAAATGATGTCTCCTAATCATACACAAAAGCCAACAATCATCACCACTCCAACACAAGACATAAATGATAAACCTATTATTATGGAGAGATAAAAGAATCCATTCACCACCAATAATAATAAAGGATGCAGTTGTGGGTTGGAAGTTCAAAATATTAACACAACCCCTATACTGACCCACCATAAAGTTCAAGAGCAAGTGTGTGAGAAAAAGCTAGTCTATGTAGTATCCACTAAACCAGAAGACACCTAGTAGGTTGAAAATAAGAATATAAAATTGTTTCAAAGATGCATGGACGTAATTGATTTGCTTATCAGTTCTAGAATTTTCTAATTCTTCATATGTTTTTCATTTCTTAATATTTTTTTATTTTCTTGAATCATTCTCTTTATGTTTTATGAATGTATTTTATGTTTTTATTAATAAAATTGCCAAGTCATGATGCAGAAGTCAATGTCATGTGTTGGGTTTTTTGTGCTATGCTACCAAGATGATTGGGGAAGTTATTGTGTAAAGCAGTGAGACCACCTCATCCATCCCTCCAGTTCTTTGAATAAAATGTCTTTTTCATGGAAACAATTTGGTTCCTCTTTTATGAAACTAAAATTAATCAATGATCATTGTACCTTGAAGAAAGAGGGAATGACCAAGTGGGAATGACAAAGGATATGACCTCAAGGGGAGTAGTTGGATTCTCTTCTTGACTTCCTTCATGTGGTTTATGACTCCTTTTGAAATGTATCATCACTTCCCTATTGACCAATAAAAAGAAGCTCTATCTTTGCATGGTGTGGTTCCCATCCAAAAGAAAAAAAAACACAAAAAAGAAAAAAGAGAAAAAAAAAATGATGAAAATTCAAAGCACACCCCTTAGACATAATAACAAGCTACAAGCACTAGTTATGGGGTTGGAAAGACATGTTACCCATGCCTAGAGATGCTCCTATAACTAAAGCCCTTCCTTCCTTCATCTCCTTTCTTCTATTTTTGTAGTGATGATTATTCTTTGATGTGGTTGTAGACTCATGGTGGTTGGTAGGATGGAACACATCAATGTGAGGTCATTGTTCATGGTATGGACTTGGTATGAACTTGGATGGATATGTATGTTGATCATTTTAATCACACTTGTCACAAGAACCTATTGTGGACATGGTTAAGTACCTTACATCTTGATCTTTGCAATTCCTTCTCATTCCATTATTCACCATATTGCTGCATGCGATTGAGCCTTTTGGTTTTGTGTAGTATAGTGCAACATCCTAACCACGGTGGTTGTGTGTTGTTTGGAACAAAGGCATGGTCTACATTTAACTTCTTGGGTGTCCACAAACATCTATAGAAGTGGTTATGCAAGCGCATTATCACAGGAGCCTGCTTTGGAGAGGACCCACTTACATAACTTTTTTTGATCATGGATTTGAACTAAACTTCATATCTTTTAGAACATTAATGACCATTTCTATGAATTTATGCATGATTTTGGGACTACTCATTTATTTCATTAAATTTTCCTACTTTTCTATTTCCATATCCATTAATATTTCTTGGGCATCTTCTGAATTAGACCTTTGGTTTCAATTATTCAAAAACCTATATGCTATTGGAGTTATGCTTATTAATCATGGGGGCTAGGGATGCTTGCTTTAAAATTTTCCAGCATCCTATTTTTGAACATCATGGTAACTAATAGTAATTGATCAAAATAATGTGAACAACTTAATGATTTTAGTTACCTCATAGCCTTGGGCATAGTATGCTATAATCACCTTATGCTTAAAAGAAAACTAAGGGATCCAAAAAGGGTTAATTATAAAGGAAAATTTACCACAACTAATATTGATCCTTTGGTGATTGTAGGTGATGCTAAAAGAAACACCTAAAGAAGAAGGTCTTTTGCTAGGCATGAAAATAAAGCCAAGAGATGGACAATCAAGGATATGACCATGGGAAAATCGTAGCACATATGAGATAGTAGCTCAAAATTTGCATGCTTGTTGGATCCATGGGGTGATGAGAAGAAATTTTAGTCCACCCCCTTAAGAATGTTCTACATAACTAGAGAAGCATCGACATAATAATCAAGGTTCAAAGTCTACCACTACTAGTGAGAATAAGAAGAATCATCTTCAATAGATTTTTAAAGACCTCTGTAAATTTTGTAATCTTCAATGTTTGTCTAGTATTTTTGTCACTCTGTCATTTTGTATGCATGCACTCGAATAAAATTTTGTAATGCAGCACTTAGAGTCAGTTAGTAGTTTGCATATTAGTCAATAATCCCATACATTTCCAATATTTTGTAAGGAACTTATTCCTCATTTTTTAAAACTCAAGGATGAGTGATAAATCATGTTTTTCATACACTCTGATATTAGGGTGGCTGCGATATCAGGTACATGATATCGGGTACATGATATTGTGGCCCAAGATGCGATATCCTACATTCGATATCACAGGGTTACTCCCGGGTCTATAAATACAGCCCTCGGGTGCATGATTGAGAGTAGTTTTTAGTAGTCAAGTAGCAAAACTCTTGCAGTTTGTCCATTTAAGAGTTAGAATATATTCCAAGTGCTCGCAACAGGAGGTCTAAGTGTGAATGGATCTTTATTCAAGAATTGATGTACCTAAACACACCATTGTGTTGGCAATAAAGACGAACTCTTTGATTCATTCCTTGCAGCGCTTGAGACTTTCTTTCTTATGTATTTATATATTGTGATTTCATTCAATTTACATTAATGTTGTTCATGCAGTAATTAATTTTGATTGAACAAGCACTCATTAAAATACACAAGCATGACCCCTTCGAACATACGTATGACACTTGGTAGGTCAAAAATGGTTAGTGTTTGACAACCTAGTAGTGTTTACACAAAGTTCAGGATGTGTCTGGGAAGGGGGAATAGTTACTTGTGTTGGGCTAGATTAGACCATACTTTACTTAGCTTTTAATCACTCTTACTTTTATTCTTGTTCTAGGCAAGTAATTTGATAAAACACAAAATAATAAAAATCTTATGCCTTAATCACACTTAACTATACAACTACATTCCACAAGTGGGACTGGGAAGACAATGACTGGACAACACGCACACATTGTTTAGCTTTAGCGTACTTAGTAATTATAGTTTGTAGAATTTGATCAGATCGCATGTGAATGCTTGTGATTCATATGATTGGACATAGGGGTTCCTTGCCACTCATCATTGGCACCATTGTCGAGGACTGTAGTTCTACGTGCATTATCTAAACTAAGCGAAATTTAGTAACCTTGTTGTTCGAACCCTAAGAGTCAAATCCTATGAAAACAAAATTTATTATAATTAAATTAAACCTTAATTGCACACTGCCTATAAGTTCATTAATACAAAATGTCTTCTTCTCATAGGAGCCCATCTCCACCTAGGGCAGTCCAGGTTCCTCAGCAATACTAGGTGGTATATGCTCATCCTGATGAGTATGTATTGAACTTCACCTTCATCTTACATCAAGATGAACTGTTGTAGTAGCACGACATGACAGACAACTATGCCACCTGATCAATCTTTTCCAATAATGCTCTAGCTAATGCTCGTATGACACTGGCTTCAACATCTTCATGGAGAATATGAGATGTGGGATCTCGACTTAAGGGATTATTATCCCACAGAAGCATAAAGATTAAGGGGTTGTTAGCTGGGGCACCAACACGAGCTTGTGAAGGGTAAGGGGTCAAATATGTTTCCAGCTCTGCTTGGTCCATTTGATGGAAGCAACCACTTCTTTAGTGATTCTTCTCTCTTTGAATTTGTTTAGGGAGCCCTCAACTAGAATGTATAATCCATAATTCATAATCCAAGTTTTGGTCAAAATAGATCTAATGACAAAAATGGATTTGGAGGAGCAAGTCAGGAAAAGGGGGACAAAGGAGGTCATGATCACAATCATGGTCATGAGCATCGAAGGAAGGGTGATAGGCGTTAGTGTGAAGCAAGTTCTCCTTCTTCTTCCCCTTCATTGTCCTCTTCTTCTTCATCTAGCTCAGATCGTGGATGCAAAAGGAATAACTGTGATGGAGGTGAGGTGATTGATGGGACTAGAACAATAGAAGGGATCGTTAGGACAGTCGTGACTGAAGACGTGGACAATCTAGAGAGGCCCATCATCAAGAAAGAAGGGCTAGTAAAAAGCATCATAGGCACCATTACCATGGCCTTGATGAACATCTACTTGCCACTTGGGGCATGTTAAATATTGTAGAGGTTATGAGGATTCCAACAAGGCACTTGAAGGACAGGAGAATAAAGAGGCTGGACATGAACAATATCCCTCGGTTTGAGTGAAGATATGATGCTAATCTACAAAATCATCTCCAGGCCTTCTGAGATGCATGTGCCTTGTAGAATATTGAAAAAGACTAGCAGAAGCTAAAATTATTTCCAAGGACACTCATAAAGAAAGTAGAAAATTGGTATTGATCCTTAGAACTAGAATCAATCAGGCAATGGAGTACGATGTTGGAATTGTTCAATGATAAATATCAAACGTACTCTCGAGTATCCAATCTAAGGAAGTAGATTCAAGGGTGGAAAAAAGGAAATCATGAGCCCTTGGATGCTACTATTGGCTGATACTACTCTCTGTTGCATAGGTGTCCTGACCATGGATACTCTTAGCTTGATCAACTTTGCCATATCATAGACGGGTTATGGTCTAAAACCAGGAAAACCCTTGGTGTCTATGCCCAAGGGAGATTGACAGAGTTAAGCACCTGTTAGATTCAAAAATTAATTGAGGAGGTAGCCAAGGAGGAGAGAGAACTGAGAAAATGTAAAAGTGCAGAAGAATATAATAGGGAGCCTCGATTTTGTGACAATGAGTGATGAAAGTGGTTACTTTAGTAGTTACTCTAATTATTAGAGTGGTTACTCTAGCGGTTACTTTTGCAATTATTTTAATTATTAGAGTGCTTACTCTAGCAGTTACTCTAGTAGTTATTCTAATTATTAGAGCGGTTACTCTAATTATTAGAGTAGTTTCTCCCAAGCCTATAAATACAGTGCCCAAGCACACAATTGAAAGGAAGTCTTTTAGCAGTCAAGTAGCGAAACTCTTGTAGTCTGTTTGAAATTAGAGTATTTTCCAAGTGCCTGGAGCAGGAGGTCTAAGTGTGGACGGATCTTTATTCGAGCATTGTGTACCTGAGCACACCTTGTGTATGGCAATAAAGATGAGCTCTTTGATTCATCCTTGTAGCACTTGAGATTTTTTTCTTACACATTTCTTTTATTTTATTTTCTTATGCATTTATTTTATTTTATGCACTTTACATTTTTGTTATTAGTACAACAATTCATTTTGATCAATTAAGCAAATTATTAAATTACACAAGCACGACCACTTCGAGCATGTGTGTAACACTTGGTAACTTAGTAATGATTAGCGTTTGGTAATCCCAGCAGTGTTGCATTGGTTTAGGATGTGTACAGTAAGTGGGAATGGATGCTAGTGTTAGGATTAGTTAGAACTTAGTTAATGAGTAGTTAAGTTAAATTAGTCACTTAGTTACCTCTCTCCTTCCCTACTAGTGCAGTACATAAAAATATAAAAGCTATAAAAATCATATCCCTCAAGCTTACTTAACCGTACAATCGTGATATACAGGTAAGCTTGGGAAGACAATGATCAACCAACCCATCCTTGTTCCACAAGGGCACATAAGCACTTAGTCCTTGGAATTTGAATGGATTGTGTGTGAAATGCTCGTATTCGTTTGGTTGAGCATAGGGGTACCTCGTCGCTCATCATTGGCACCATTGCTGGGGACTTAGTTGTTTGTGTGCTAACTAGAACATAGAAAATTATTCACATCATTCAAACAAAGCCTTAGGGTTGGTTGAGAAAATAATAAACAAGAATACATTGCACATTGAATAGACAAGTATGTCTCCTTCTTCGTACGAAAGCGCCTCACCACCTAGGTTTGAAATAGGAAACAGTCAACGGTGTAATACACATGACGTTGATCTGCAAGTCCCTCAACAAGTTCGAGTGGTATATATTCATCCTGATGAGTATATACTAGAATTCACCTTTATCCTCCATCAAGACGAACAATTGTGTTGGTGAGACTTAGAAGGTAACATAGTGTTACCTCCCGATCGTTCAGTCCTGACAATGCTTCTTCATGCTCTCACACGAATTGGCATGCTGCACTTACATGTAGAATATGTTGTGCAAGACCATGACTTGAGAGAATACCATCTCATAGAGGCACAACGTGAAAGGGACCTGCAATAGGAGAGACATCATAAGTCTTTGAAGGGTAAGTGGTCCCAGGATGCCCCACATGTCTTAAGCTAAAATGAGGGTGGTGAACCTACCTCAAGCAGTTGCCCACACAACGATGTTCCTTCCCTTGACTTTGGCTAAGGGGTTGTGTATCAGGACCTTCATTCCACTATTCATAACCTAGGTTCTAATACCCATAGGCATAAAGGGTCTGAAAAAGGGACACAAACTCATGATAAACGTGGAAATTCTGATCATAATAGCGATTGGGACCAAGACCGTAGAAGAGAAGGTAGTAGACACCATCATGGTGATGATTCTCCTTCTTCTTCACCTTCATCATCTCCTTCACCCTCTCTTTCAATATCTGAATGTGGTAATAAAGAAAAAGACCATGGGGATAAAGGTAGGCAATGTGAAAGTCATCATTGAAACAACCAGGAAAGGGGACGTGGGCACTCTAAATAGTCACAACATAGAAGAAGGGAGAGTAGAGAACAACGTAGGCATCATAGACACCATGGACGAGACGATCACGATGAACCCCTCCTCGCTACTCGAAGTATGTTGGACATAACTGAGGCTATTAGAATTCCAACAAGGCATTAGAAAGATAGTAGGATCAAGAGAGTAGATATAAACAACATTCCAAAATTTGAAGGGGGATACAACGCTGATCATTAAAATCATTTACAAGCATTCCATAATGTGTGTGCCTTATACAACATAGAGAATGAATGGTAAAAACTTAACTTGTTCCCATAGACATTAGTTAAAGAATCAGAAAGATGGTACTAGTCTTTAGAACTGGAATCCATTCGTAGGTGAGTACTATGTTAGAACTATTTAATGACAAGTACCGAACGTACTCCCAAGTGTCTAACTTGTGAAAGCAAATCCAAGGCTGGAAACAAGGAGGACTGCCATGGGTTGATAGTATGCACTGTTACATTGTTGTCCTAGCCATGGTTATTTGCAAAGGGATCAAGTGCACCATCTCGTGGATGGGCTTAGGCATGAAACAATAAGAACCCTTGGGACTTATGCCTAAGGAAGGCTATCTAAGCTTAGGTCCCATCAAATTCAAAGACTATTGGAGCAAGTTGCTAAGGAAGAAGGTGAGCTATGGAAGAGAGAAAGTGTGGAAGAGTATAATCAAGATCCTTCCCTTCGAAAGAGGGCAGTAAGATTTTTTGAGGATGAAGAAGAGTTACCACTTGAAGAGATGGTATGATGACATTAGAAGTTTCAGCAAAAGTAGATTAAATGTGGGATTCCCTAGACAATAGATTTCAAACTGTTCTTAAAATAGTAGAGGAGTCTAGAGAGCAAGGTAGTGAGAAAAGAAAAAAGAAAGAGGCTGAACATGCATGTAGCAAGGGCAAGGGCAAACTTGCCATCATTGAAGGGGCTATGGATTCGAAAATGGACAATGATAGTGGATGTGAGATATGTTAATATGACCATCCTAAGGGATGTTGCCCTGTAATCTCACATCTGTAGGAGTTTGGGGTGTATGCACTTAACCCACAATTAAACAAAAGGCAAACATGCTAAAGGTTATCTTATCCTCAAGGTAACCCAAGGAAGTTCCACCAACCCTTAACATATTATCCTAGTGGAACTCCACCACAACCGATTGAGCAATATCAATAGTGGCAGCACCCACAATCATGAGGAATGCCACCACCAAGGCAACAGTATCCTTACCGGCAACCTAACCCATATGGGTATTATGTGCAGTAACCAATCTTCCCATGTGACTCTACTGGTCACGTCACTCCTCAACCTCACTAGCAAGTCCATGAGTATTATGGGACTCCCTCTTCTATAGGTGATATTCCACAAGCATATCATCCTTGTCATCCAGCCACATCTCTTTCACTAATAGCTTCACTACCAATTTCTCCTGCGATGTAAGGTGAAATCCCTACCCAGTTGTAGCAACGTAACACCATGAGGGCTGTTAACTCTCAACCTACTGTTGGTTCCAACAACCACATGAAGAAAAGACCTTTCTTTAGAACCAACAGTCCAACCAAGCCCTTACAATCACAAGTGTCTGATTCCTTAGATGCCTTAGTATCAATCAAGACTTCAGAGCCCCCTTCAACCCAATCACCACACTCAATGCATATGGTCATGCTAACACATGCCATCACCGATTATATCAAATCTGGCCACCTTCCTAGGAAATTCTCTAATCATGGGAGTCCTCTGATATACTTACAAATTGTTGGACATGTGTCGTGCAAAGCTCTTTTGGATTCAAGTTCTGGTGTCAACTTGATTTCTCAAGAAATATACAAGGCCTAGAACCTGCCTCTATTGAAAAAGAGCAACATCGATTTAGAGTTGGATGACCAGTCCATCACTGTCCCATTGGGACTAGTGGAAGATATTGTTACCACTATTTGTAGGTGGTCGTACCTAGCTGACTTCCTAGTGATTCAGGTAAACAATGGTAAGGGGAAATTCTCAATCATAATGAAAAGAGCATGGCTAAGCACCATCGACGCACGCTTAGGAATTTGTGATCTTTCCCTAGAAATATGAAAGGAAAATACATTTAGAAAGATCGAGAAGAAGAAAGTTCCGTGCATCGCATACAGTGACAGAAGGTGTAATTGTGTGCAGAGGTCATGGTTTGTGCAAAGTTTAGCATTGCCTACATGCAATCCGTGTGCACAAGTGATTAACATACAAAGATGCTTGTATGTAGTAGCCACATGATAGGAAGACACCCAATGGTTGATAGCTGATCAAGGAAATAGTTCACTCATATGCATGGAACCAACTAAGGGTTTGACTTGTGCTTACATCGATAGCATATATGCATTAGAGCAAGTCCACCACCAACTACCAAGTCTTAACCTTGAAAATATCAACCATGGAAGTTGGAAATCCCTAAGAAATTTAAGCAAGAGCCCCTCAAGCTGAAACCATTGCCCACTGGTATGGAATACATGTTCCTTAAAAATGGAAATTTGGTAATTATCAATGCTAAGCTTGCTCCTCAACAGAAAGAAGAACTGTTAAAGGTAATAAATAAATGGTTGAAAGCCTTCACTTGGTCATATTCCAAATTAACTGGAATAGATCTTAAGATATGCCAACATAGAATTTACACTGACCCCTCCATAAAGCCTCGAAGACAATTGTAAAGGTGATTGAACCCTAAGCTGAAGTAAGTAGTTAAGGAAGAAATTGAACACCTTCTCAAGGCTGGGTTCATATACCCCATTGCTGATAGAGAATAGGCTAGCCCATTAGTTATTGTGCCTAAAAAGGTAGGTAAATAGAGGGTGTGCATAGCTTTCAGGCTACTAAATATGGCAACATTCAAAGATCAATTTTCATTGCCATTTGTCGACCAAGTCTTAGACACCATCACAGGGCATCGCTATTACAGTTTTTTGGATGGATATAGCGGATATAACCAAATACAAATAGCCCCAGAAGACCAAGCCAAGACTATGTTCACTAGTCCTTGGGGAACATTCGCATACAAACAGATGCCGTTTAGCTTGTGCAATGCTCCTGCAACATTTCAATGACTAGTTCTAAGTATATTCCAATAGCAGATCGGGCATGGCGTGGAGGTCTTTATGAACGACTTCTCCACTTATGGAGCAAACTTTGATCAAGCCTTGGACCGGTTGGAGCAAGTGTTAAAAAGATGTGTAAAAACCAATTTGAGGCTCAACTCACAGAAAAGCCATTTGGTGGTCCAAGGACGCATAGTACTAGGGCACAAAATCTCACACACAAGGATAGAGGTAGACCTCAAGAAAATGAGAATTATCTAAGGAATTACCCNCTGCAACATTTCAATGACTAGTTCTAAGTATATTCCAATAGCAGATTGGGCATGGCGTGGAGGTCTTTATGAACGACTTATCCACTTATGGAGCAAACTTTGATCAAGCCTTGGACTGGTTGAAGCAAGTGTTAAAAAGATGTGTAAAAACCAATTTGAGGCTCAACTCGCAGAAAAGCCATTTGGTGGTCCAAGAACGCATAGTACTAGGGCACAAAATCTCACACACAAGGATAGAGGTAGACCTCAAGAAAATGAGAATTATCTAAGGAATTACCTGCAACTAGAAATTGTCAAAGATATTCGATCATTCCTTGGACATAATGGCTACTATAGGAGATTTATTGAGAAATTTTCAAAGGTTTCCAAACCATTGGTGGAATTAACAAAAAAGGATGTACCTTTTGAGTGGACCAGGGAATGCGAGTTAGCTTTCCAAAATTTGAAACAAAAGCTAGTAGAAACACCCATTCTACAAGCTCCTAACTAGTCCAAACCATTACATATCATGACTGACGTATCCAACTATGCTTTAGGAGCCATACTTATATAGTTAGATGACTAGAAGCATCTTTATTACATCCACTATGCAAGTAGAAGTATCGCTGATGTACAACTTAACTACACTACCACAGAGAAAGAATTAATGGTTGTAGTGTTCTCACTAGAAAAGTTTAGACACTATGTATTGGGATATAAAGTATATATACATATAGATCATAGTGCAATTCGATTCCTCATGAATAAGCTAATGGTAAGCCCTCATATCATATGATGGCTTGTAATCATACAAGAGTTCGATTTAACGATGATTGATTGCAAGGGCACTGAGAATGTAGTTGCTGATTATTTATCTTGGTTGCGATGGGACAACAAAGAGGATGAGTATCCAATTTTTGATTATTTCCCTAATGAATTCCTCTTTCTTGGTGTAGTGAATAATCAATCACCCACGTAGACAAACTGGTATAATAGCATTCTTGTCTATCTCCTCACCCAACAAACACGACAAGAGTTAAACCTTGAGAAGAAATAACAGTTTCTTCACTGAGCCAAGTACTTTATGGAGATCAATGGACAATTCTACAAAGTGTGTCCCGATGGCTTGGTTTGATGGTGTGTTCCTGATATAGATTAATTGCAAGTTCTCCAAGATGCTCATGAGGGTCCTTGTGGGGGTCATTACACTAGGAGATGAACAACCATCAAGATCCTACTTGCAGGATATTATTGACCTACATTATTTCAGGATGTCCATCATTTTGTCCAATCTTGTGAACATTGTCAACATGATGGGGGAATGACTGCTAGAATGGAGGGTCCGCAACAATGGATTCAACCATTAGAACCCTTCGCACATTTGAGGAATTGATTTTATGGGGCTGATTACAACAATGTCTAATGGAAAGCTTATATTATTATTGTCGTTGATTACCTAACAAAATGGGTGGACGAAACTACTGTTAAAGATTGTACATCATCTATAGCTGCACGATTTGTTCAACAAAAAATCATAAATAGGTTTGGTGTCCCGCGTGCACTTATTTCAGACAATGGTACACACTTCACAGGTGCAACTTTTCAAAAATTAATGCAACGCTTAGGGGTTGAGCATAAATTGACTACACCATACCACCCCTAAGCGAATGGTCAAACAGAAGTCACCAACATGGAGATTACGAAGATATTGGTAAGAACCATTAGCAAGTTTAGGCAAGACTGGAGCACTAAACTGAATGATGCTCTTTGGGCATATCGCTCCACATGGAAACTCCTTACAGGCTACTCTCCTTATGAGTTAGTGTACATTAAATTACCAACGCTTCCAATTCAAACTGAGCTCCGTACAATATCCATGGCATGTGACCTCAACCTTGACCTTGATCTAGCATAGAAACAATGGTTAGTAACTCTTAACTTGCTAGATGAAAACTAACTAGCTGCACCATCATCTAAAGAGTTGCACAAGGCATTTAATAAACAACGTCATGACCTAAGGATTAGGAAAGTTAAATATCAATAGTGAGATAAGGTTCTCTACTGGAATCCCACACATGTGTCACAATGTACTAAATTTCAAATACTGTGGAAAGGACCTTATATTATTTATGAAACTTTTCCTTTAGGGGCCATGGTAATATACAAACTTGAGAGCCCAGACAAGAAATTTTTGGTCAACGTACAACAAACCGAACCTTTCCATGAGCTTAGGACAACTAGTGCACATGCTACCTCTATTAATGGACAACCTTGCTCACTATTTTAGATCTCCTCCTTCCAACTTAGTCGTGGGGGAGATGGCCACCTATGTTAACCATTTTAGGCCCTCAGTTCTTTTTGAATTTTTGTTTTATACATTTTTCCAACTTTTCTTATTTTTGTTTTACACCATCATTCATGTTTTTACTATTTCTTTGTTTGCTTGATTTACTTTTATTTGTCATCCAATAAGTGCTCATGATGGTGGATTGCATTATATCGTATTGATTGCTAATGTTTGATTTTTACCTTTGAATTATGATGCTAATATTAAGGTATGGTTCTTTTGGTAAAACATGCAATGAGTCGATGCCATCCACTCATCCATACAACTCTATGGTCTCCTTTGGCTTGGAACTGTACAGTCCCCTTTTTCTAAGTAAATTTATTAATGAATTGGTGGTTGGGTACTTTTCAAACAAGGAAAGACTCAAACGATGAAAAGGGTTTGACTTCAAGGGGATTCGATGCATTTGTGTTGGCCATTCTCTTGGGTGCTTGTATGATTATTTCTTGGGTTTTTTGCATTATGACATTGTTCAAAAATCAGGAAGCCAAGTAAATAAAAATAAGTCTTTGCATGGTGTGGTTCTCAAGCAAAAGAAAAAAAAAGAAAAAAAAAGAGAAAAGTGAGAATTCCAAGCATACCCCTTAGAGATAATAAAGCAATATGGGCTATAAGCACTGGTTATGAAATTGGAAAGACATGTTACCCATGCTTGAAGGTTCCCTCTAACTAAGGCCCTTTTTTACTTCTTGCTTCTCCATCTCGCTCTCCTCGAGATGGTGGTCATTCTTTAGGAAGACATTCTTGTTGCTTCAAGAGGATGGATTGACCAGGTGTATTGATGCGAGGTCACTAAATGTAGTTGGTTTGAGTTTGGATTTGGGATGAAGTTCTACTCAGTTATCTTAACCATGAAATACATAAGAGGCTTTACACAACCTTGTTCTCTGGATTCCATTCCATTCTCTCCTCTCCATCTTTCTTCCCATTTTCCACCTCATTGCGAGTTTTATCATTAGTTCATTCTAGGTTGATGCATTGATTTTCTTTGGTGAATTCTTGTGGGTAAGTTTTTAACTCTTGCTTCCAAATGACATTCCTAGAGCCTACAAACCCTTTGGTTTGTGGGTTTTTCAGGGCATAAAAGGCATGAGCCTGCTTTGGGGAGGATCCACTGGCATTCCTTTTTGGTGCAATTGTTAAGTTCTTTTCCTTAAACATTTGTTGCAATCAATCATCTCTTGTTTCATCCCCTTCCATGACATCCATTTTATTGGTGTTGCCATTGTTATTTTTTCCCATCTTTCTTATTCTTCATATTTTTCCATCTTATAACTACTAGAGGTTCACTCTTAATCGTGGGGGCCTTGGCACAAATTTTTCAATTTTCTCCATTTTACTATTCGCCTAACCCCTACACCATGGGTAGTCACCTATGATAAATCTCCGAACCAGTTTCTGCCATAACCACAACTTAGGCAATGCACTTCATATCGAGGCAAGGGATCAATTGCATTATGGTTTATCTATCCTTGCTCATTTGTGACTGTGTTGTGTGTGCAGATGACAATCATACAAACAATGGACTGGGCTTGGATGAAGCACTTAGGATGGACCAAAACTGGAGCATTTATGAAAGAAGCAAGTTTAATGGTGTGGCTATGGATAAACAACGAAAGGTGTAATCTTAGCATTGGTGGAAACATGCTTCATTTTCTTTCTCTCTCTTTCTCTACAAGATGCCAAATGAAGGCTTCAATGTCATTTATGTATGAGTGTTCACCACAATGGTCATGAATGCTAATGTTGTAATATGTTTATTAATCCGTTCATTGGGCACGTTGAGTTTGTCATCCCATTCCACCATCAGTTGTCAATTAGTCAATAATCCCATACCTTCCCAATATTTTGTAAGGAACTCGAGGACGAGTTTTCATTCAGTCGTGGGGGTATGATGAGAGAGATTACTTTAGCAGTTACTCTAATTATTAGAGTGGTTACTCTACTAGTTACTCTAATTATTAGAGTGGTTACTGTAGTAGTTATTCTAATTATTAGAGTGGTTACTCTAGTAGTTATTCTAATTATTAGAGTAGTTACTCTAATTATTAGAGTAGTTTCTCCCAAGCCTATAAATATAGTGCCCAGGCACACAATTGAAAGGAAGTCTTTTAGCAGTCAAGTAGCAAAACTCTTGTAGTCTGTTTGAAAGTTTGAGTAGTTTCCAAGTGCTTGCAGCAAGAGGTCTAAGTGTGGATGGATCTTTATTTGAGCATTGTGTACCTGAGCACACCTTGTGTACGACAATAAAGATGAGCTCTTTGATTCATCCTTGCAACACTTGAGATTTGTTTTCTTATGCATTTATTTTATTTTATTTTATGCACTTTACTTTTCTGTTATTAGTACAAAAATTCATTTTGATCAATTAAGCAAATTGTTAAATTACACAAGCATGACCACTTCGAGCATGCGTGTAATGCTTGGTAACCCAGTAACGACTAGCATTTGGTAATCCTGATAGTGTTGCACTACTTTAGGATGTGTACGACAAGTGGGAATGGATGCTGGTGTTAGGATTAGTTAGAACTTAGTTAATGAGTAGTTAAGTTAAATTAGTCACTTAGTTACCTCTCTCCTTCCCTACTAGAAGGACATAAAAACATAAAAGCTATAAAAATCATATGCCTCAAGCTTACTTAACCATATAATCATGACATATATGTAAGCTTGGGAAGACAACTATCAACCAACTTGTCTTTGTTCCACAAGGGCACATAAGCACTTAGTCCTTGGAATTTGACTAGATCGTGCGTGAAACGCTCGTATTCGTATGGTTGAGCGTAGGGGTACCTCACTGCTCATCAGTGAGGATGAATTCACTAGAGATGAGATGGCTAATCAAAAAATGTTTCCACTCTAGAAATTACAATATGAAATCATGACTAAGGTTATGGAACTCCATGGATAGTAGGTTTCAGGCTATCTTAAAAATTGCTGAAGAGTCCAAGGAGCAAAGTGATGAGCATGAGCGTTGGAGATGTACAGAAGCTAAACGTGCCACATCTAAGGGTAAGGGTAAAATGGCTACAATAGGGATGGTTGCAATAGAGATGGCTGCAGATAGTGACTTAGATGATGATGATGGATGTGACGTTTGCCAATATGAACATCCTAAGGGATGTTGCCCAATTGTGTCACACTTGCAGGAATTTGGGATGTATGCCTTACATCCATAACTTACATAGAGGTAAACACCCAAAAGATTGGTTTATCCACAAGGCAATCCTCAATAGTTCTACTAACCATAGTAGTACTATCCAAGTCCTTGGGGGACTTTTGCTTACCGTTAGATGCCATGTGGTCTATGTAATGCCCCAACCACATTTCAATTATTAGTTCTTAGCATTTTCCAATAATAGATCGATAACAGGGTAGAAGTATTCATGGATGGTCTTTTTACCTACAGAGCTATGTTCAAGCAAGCCTTGGATCATCTTTAGTAGGTGTTGAAGAGATGTGTTGAAACAAAGCTTTAGCTCAATTGGCAAAAGATCCATCTTATGGTCTAGGAAGGCATAGTCTTTGGGCATCGTATTTCAAAAGTAGGAATCAAGGTGGACCCTGAAAAAATAAGGGTCATCCAAGTAATAACTTGCCAACCTAAAATAGATAAATAAGTATGGTCATTCCTTGGTCATACTAGCTACTACTGGTGCTTCATCGAGAATTTGTCCAAAATCGCCAAGCTGTTGGTAGAACTGATAAAGAAGGATGCATCATTCATCTAGACCCCTGCATGTGAAATAGCATTTTAGTAATTGAAACAAAAAGTTGTTGAAACTGGCATTCTAAAAGCACCTGATTGGTCCAGACCATTTCATGTGATGACCAATGCATCAAATTATGCTTTGGGGGCAGTGCTTACACATATGGATGATCGAAAATGTCCATATTACATTCACTACACAAGTTGGAGCATTGCAGGTGAAAATCTAAACTACACCACCAGAGAAAAGGAGTTGATGGTAGTGGTGTTCACCTTAGAGAAGTTCAGGCACTATGTCCTTGGCTATAAAGTGTTTGTACACATAGATCATAGTGCCATCCAATTTCTAATGAATAAACTAATGGTGAGCCCTAATGTCATATGGTGGCTCGTGATTGTGCAGGAGTTCAATTTCATGATGGTAGATTGAAAAGGTATGGAGAATGTGGTCGCAGATCACTTATTGCTACTAAGATGGGATGATGAGGAGAAAGAAAACTCCTTATCTAATCAATTCCCTAAAGAAACTCTCCTTACAGGGGCTATTAATGCACAATTGCCCAATGAACCAAAATGGTATGACATCATCCTCACTTATTTGCTCAAGCAAGAACTACCATAAGGGCTAGACACTAGAAAGAAACAATAGTTTCTTCACCAGGTCAAGCATTTCATGGAAATTAATGAAAAATTTTATAAAGTTTGTCCTAATGGCCTGGTACATTGGTGTGTTCCTGATATGGATCGACTGCACATTCTCTAGGATGCTCACGAAGCCCTTGTGGGGGCCATTATGCTGGGAGATGCGTGGCCATAAAATTCCTCATGGTAGGATATTATTGGACAACAATCTTTAGGGATGCATACCAATTTGTTTGCGATTGTGATCGTTGCCAAAGGAATGGTGGAATGCCAACTCGAATGGAGGGGTCATAGTAATGGATTCAACCTCTTGAGTCATTCGATATTTGGGGCATTGACTTTATGAATCCCATTGCACCTTTATCAAAAGGAAAGGCATATATAATAGTTGCAGTTGACTATTGCACCAAGTGGGCAAAAGTAGTAGCCATCATTGACTGTACATCCACCACTGCTACTCGGTTTGTATAACAAAACATCATAAATAGGTTTGGTCTGACTCGTGCATTAATTTTTGATAATGGAACTCATTTTACAGGTGCCACTTTCTAGAAACTAATGTAGTGCTTCGAGGTTGAGCATAAACTCACAACACCATATCACCCCTAAGCCAATGGTGAAGTTGAGGTCACTAATATGGAGATTACAAAAATTCTAATGCACACCATTAGCAAATACGGAAGGGACTAAAGCACCAAATTAAATGATGATCTTTGGGCCTATCATTCCACATGGAAGCTCCCCATAGGTTATTCTCCCTATGAGCTCATGTATGAAAAACTACCAACATTGCCCATCCAATCCGAGCTCCATACACTCTCTACAGCCTGTGACCTTGACCTAAATCTAAGCCTAGCATAGAAAGAACAATTAATGAACCTTAACTTGCTAGATGAAAATTGGTTAATGGCCTTGTCACCCAACAAAATGCATAAGACATTTAACAAGAAATGCCATGACCTCAAAATAAGAAAAGTCAAGTTTCAACCAGGAGACAAGGTCCTCTATTGGAATCCTGCACATGTGCCCCAACGAACCAAATTTTAAACGTTGTGGAAAGGACCTTACATCATTGATGAGACTTTTCCATCTAAGGCCATGACCATCTACAAACCTGATAGCCCAAACAAAAAATAATTAGTCAACATCCAATAAGTGAAACCTTTCCATGAGCCAAGCCAACCAACTCAATAGACACCTCGCTAGATGGACAACCACACTCAATCTTTTGGATCTCCCCCTTCCAACTTAGTCATGGGGGAGATGACCACCCATACTAATAGTTTATATGGCTCCTTAGTCTTTTGACTTTTTTGTTTTACACATTTTTGGTTTTACAAATTTTTGTTTTGATATTCTTTGTTTACCATCTTTTTATTTTTCAGGTTATTTCTCTTTTCTAAGTTTTTGTTTTACACCATCATTAATCTATTTGATATTTATTGCATACTCTTTTACTTTTTTTAAATATCTTCTTGTGTTTGATGTGTTTCTCTACTCTTTTTGCTAATAAGGTGTCAAGTACAATGGTAATGTGCTATTTGATGGTGGTATGTTTCATTTGTAATTTTATTGTTGATGTCTGGTTTTTAACTTTGAATGTTGTTACTGATGATTGGGAGATGGTTTCTTTTCATGTAATAGGCAATGATTCCACATCATTCACCCATCCACATACTCTATGGTTTTCTTTGTTTTGGAAACATGCAGTTCCTTCTTCATTAATGCAACTTTAATAAATTGGTGACTTGTGTAGTTTCTAGAATTGAGAAGGAATCAAAGGTTTGGACAGGGTGTGGCTTCAAAGGGATGTGGTATTCTTTGTGCTTTTTTATTTCTTGTGTGTAGGAGTATTCTCATGAGCTTCTCACAATTCCATGTCATTTCACAATAGGAAGTTGAATAAGTCCTTGCATGGTGTGGTCCTCATCAAAAGAAAAATAAAAAAGAAAAAAGAGAGATGAGGATTCAAAGCACACCCCTTGGACAAAATAAATGTGAAAAATGCATGGGTCTTTGCATGGTGTGGTTCCAATTAAAAAAAACATGGGAATTCAAAGCACACCCCTTAGATCAAATAAAAAGGGCTACAAGCACTAGTTATGGGACTCATTTTCTCTCCTCTAACTAAGGCCCTTTCTCACTTCCTAATTTCTCTCCAATTTGGAATGGTGGTTATTTTGTGGGAGCATTCTTATGTGTCAAGAGATGGACTAGTTTTAGAATGTCAATGCAAAGTCACTGAAAGTGGTTGGTTTTGGTATGGACTGAGGATGGATCCTATCAAGTCATTTAATCACAAACTCCACAAGGGACTTCATGTGACCATAATTAAGAACTCCATTCCATTCTCTCTATCATCCACCTATGATTTTCATGCTTCACCTCATTGCCAGTTTTATGTTTTGATTCAATGTTCTAGTTTGATATGTTTGGTTTCTTAGTTAGTTACTTTTGGGTTTTTGTACTTAACTTTTTGTAACCATTAATCATCCATGGAGCCCATGGACTCCTTGGTTTGAAGTTATGCAAGGGCATAAAAGGCTTGTGCCTACTTTGGGAAGGACCCACTTGCATATCTTTTGATTTGGTTAAGTTAAGTTCTTTACCCTTAGACATTGTTACAATTAAATTCTTTTTATTTACCCCATCCATGCCATCCAAATTGTACACATCTTCACAACCATTTTTAGTGAAATTCTTCTTATTATTGTGAATTTTAATACACTCTTTCCAGTATTCCTTGTGTTAATCTTTTTCTAAATTTTATGGACCACTTCTCTTACTTAAACCATTTGTCAACCTTTCCACTAACACTATCAAGCAACCAATCTATCACAATCACAACTTGGCTAGATAAAATCACTGATGAGACAAGGTATTCAGCCATTATCTGTTACACTTTATATACTAATCCTTGATTTTGTTTTGATTATAGTGGAAAGCATGGACTGGAAGTGGGATTTTCTTCACCAAGGAGGATGCAATAATATCACTCGTGGGAGTTTGTTCATGACCGCTGGATCTCTTCTACCTCTCCCTTGTTCTTCTATTACCAAGAGGGGTTGGATGTCCATTGGATCTATGGGTGTTCTTTCCTATTGTCACAAGCACCCAATTTTGTACACAATTGTAATGTTGTATGCTCAGGCAGTTCTATATTTTTCTATTTTCTCTATGTCACTTTGCATGTTAATCGAATAGTCCACACCCCCTAATATATTTTGTAAAGGACTTGTTCCTCTTCTTCTGTACTTGAGGATGAGTTTTCATTCAGTTGTGGGGGTATGATAAATTGTGTTTTTCATACACTTTGATATTAGGGTGGCCATGATATTGGGTACACGATATCAGGTATGCAATATTGTGGCCCAAGATGCAATATCATACATTTGAAATTGCAGGGTTACTTCTGGGTCTATAATTACAGACCTCGGGCACACGATTGAGAGTAGTTTTTGGTAGTCAAGTAGTGAAAATCTTCTAGTTTGTCCATTTGAGAGTTAGAATATTTTCCCAAGTGCCCATAGTAGGAGGTCTAAGTGTGAACAAATATTTATTTAAGAATTAATATACCTGAACACACCATTGTGTTGGCAATAAAGATGAACTCTTTGATTCATTCCTTGTAGCACTTGAGACTTTCTTTCTTATAAATTTATATATTATGATTTTATGTAATTTACATTAATGTTGTTCATGCAGTAATTAATTTTTATTAAATAAGCACTCATTAAAATACACAAGAATGACCCCTTCGAACATACATGTGACACTTGGTAGCTTAGAAATGGTTAGCATTTGACAACCTAGCAGTGTTTACACAAAGTTCAGGATGTGTCCAAGAAGTGGGAATAGTTACTTGTGTTAGGCTAGATTAGACCATACTTAGCATTTAATCACTCTTACTTTTATTCTTGTTCTAGGCGAGTAATTTGATAAAACACAAAATAATAAAAATCTTATGCCTCAGTCACACTTAACCATACAACTACATTCCACAAATGGGATTGGAAACACAACGAATAGACAACATGCACACATTATTTAGCTTTAGTGTACTTAGTAATTATAGTCTACAGAATTCGACTGGATTGCAAGTGAATGCTTGTGATTTGTATGGCTGGGTGTAGGGGTACCTCGCCACTCATCAACGATTTTTCATTTAGTTGTGCGGGTATGATGAGTCATGATTTGCCTATTTTCGATATCAGAGCTCTAATAACAGACACCTAGATGCATTATTGGATATCTAGTATTGGGGGGTATGGGCCATCCTATAAATATAGCGCTTGGGCACACGGTTTGGACAATAGTTTTGCATTAGTTTTTTATATTTTATTAATAAATAGCTAAAATCTTATAATTTTATTCCGTAATCTTATAGAACAATTAGTAAGTGCCCACAGAGTTGATCTAAGTTAGTTGTATGGAGTCTTATTCGAGTGGCAATGTACCTAGACATATTTCATGGACGATGATGGGTGGTGAGGTACCCCTACACTCAACCATACAAATACGAGTGTGTACGCATGATCCGGTCGAACTTCATAGACGGACTAGTTGTGGTATCTAGATAGTTACACAGTGATCGCAGTTTGCTATCTTCCCACTTGAATTAATATTTTCTTTGTCACGTATGGTTTAGTCCAGAGTGAGGTGCATGATGGGATTCTAACTTATGCTACTCCTAGAGACGATGGAAAATAATCTCAACTAAAGCTATTAGGCAATAAAAAGTGAAATCTAAACTAGCCTAAGTGTGATGAGCATTCGTCCTTAATCATATGTGTGCATCTTGGACCTTGTGTACTACTTCTAGGATTACCAAGTGCACATTAGTTGAGCACTCCTAGATATGCTACTAGGTTACCAAGTAGTTACACTTAAATGTTCGTGATTAAGTCGTACTAATTCCGAATTTAACAACAAGAAGAGTAAATTATGATAAAGAAATATTAATGAAGAAAATAGTAAATAACAATTAACAATTAAAGTAATTAAAGGCTAAGTAAATGTTGCAATGATGGAGTAATCTCGATCTTTATTGTCGATCTTGTGTGTGTCCAAGTACATCACACTCAAATAAAGATTCCATACAATTACAATCATCACACTACGAGCATGCACTAGGGAAAGAATGAAAACTAACTAAAAAATGACAAAAAGACTCTATCTTAAGAATTACCAACTCTCCCTTTTCTTATGCGCTTGAATGTTGTATTTATAGACCTACACAGAAATCATGATATCGTGTATTTGATATTGTTATCTAGGCTTCGATATTGTGTACCCTATATCGAGGCCTAGCAAACCACAATTCATCATACCCCCATGACTGAATAACAACTCGTCTTAAAGTTAAAAAAAATGAGAACGAGTTCAATTGATTACACAGTGGATAGGTATGGGATTATTGACTAACTAGGAATTACTCATGTTGTAGTGTGGGATTGAACAAAACAAAATTGGGACACAGAGAGAAAATTACAAAAAGCAAAATTTGTTGGAACTCATGTGGTTTTTGGCGGTGGTGGCTCCTCCATGGGTCTCTTCCCCTTATCTTGTGCTTCAGGTTTTGGAAATGAATGTCTCTAAAGGAGTGCCTGGAGTTTTTCTTCTTTGGTTTGGGGATCCTGTGCTGTCAATGCTGATGCTCCAATGTTTGATGGAGTCGACACCTCACATGGGCGCGGTAGTTGCAAGAACATCTAATTGGCCTTGACATACCAAGCCACAAACAACCTTCGTTCCTCTTCATAGGCTCTAGCTTTGTCCTTGCATTCTTGGTAGTTTATGAACCATCGAGCCAAATTTGCCATAACATCTTTTTATCCTTGGTAGCTGATCTTGACCACCTCTAATTTAGAATTTGCTACTTCTAATTTTTGCAATGTCTTCTTGTGTTCAGCAAATTCTGTTTTACATTTAGCATAAGTGGTTGCTACCTGCTTCTCGAATTCTATTCTTAGGCATCCTATTGTCAACATGGCTAAGTTGGCATATTGTAGGTTTGCCAACTCCAAGCACTCTGTGAGATCTTGTATTTGCAGGTCTTGGCTTTTCAGTAATGCTTGGTGGGAAAAGGCATAAGTATCCAATATGGCCCACCAATTAGCATTTTGAGCACTGAGAGTGTTAATATGGGATTTGGCCATATGGATTTCTTTTTTAATCACCTATTTGTACATCCCCATCTAATCTCTGAAATGCTCATTAAGCTTTTTATGTCGCTTGGTCTCATTCTACCACGCACTTATTTCAATCGTTGTCTTCTGGAGGATCGTGCATACCTTCTCCATTGAGAGGATTCTATTCTCTCTGGTCAAGCAATTCATATCCTGGTTTACCCTCATTAATTATACTTGCAATTGCTAAAAATTTTCTTTGAGAACATTCATTTTTTTCTACTATGGTTAACTAGAGATTTTCAGCGGCGAGGTGTTTATTGTCTTCTTATGAGGCCTTGAGTGCTTTGGCATGTGCATATGTTTGAGTTTGTGCCTTGGAAGCATCCCAATCAACCTTCTCTTTTTCCTCCACCACTCTTTTATTCTCTACTAATAATTTAGTTAGCTGCTCTATCCGAAAGGATTCTAGCTGGTCTGCAAGGATGAATTGGGAAGGATCCCATTGTGTAGCTTGTAGGGTGATGAGCTTTTCTTGGAGTCTTTTTAACTCCTCCTTTCCATGTTTAGCCCTGACCTCTGCCGTGACCAGCTTTCCTTTGGGAGAAATGAGGTCTGACTGTGTTGTTGTGACATCTTGAGAGATGTTAAACAAGGACATCATCACTTGTCCTGTCTGCAACAATCGATCTAGAACATCCTCATGATCTGTAGGAGTCATTGAGGGACAGGCCGATGTTTGAGCATCACATGCTCCTATAAAATCTGCCAATGGCACAAAAAGGACATTAAATGATTCTTTTATGTTGTCTATGACCACTTTTGTTGCTCCTGCTACATCTGGGTGCTACATGACCACTACTGTGGTGGCTTCACCAGTTTCTAGTTGCACTTAAAAGGATGTAGTATTTCCAGAGATCTATTGTGACCAATGTGATTCCCCTCCTTCTATTTGGATGGACACCTGACCCTGTGCATGATCAATTGAGACTGTGGGTCATACAACATCATCAATGACCTTGAAGAGGTTGGCCTCATCACGACTTCCCCAATTGACTGATTTAGCGATGGCCTTGAGATGGCTCATCGACGGTCGATAGTCCTACGACAACGGTGGCGGTTGGTCTTGTTGGCCTATAGGTTGTGTGTAGGCCCCACTTTCTATTGTTAACTTATCCTTATGCTTGGAAGTTGGCTAGGCCCTGTAGTTTTAGGTGCAGCGGGCCCCACCATTTGTTCTTTCTCAGGCTTCACTGTCTCACCAACACTTTTCCTTGGGGTTAGTGGCTTCAGTAATTTAGAAAATGAGGCATTTTGAGCCTTTTTGGGGATGCCATTGGTGTACCCTAGAATTCTAGCATGTTAACACAACTTCTTGATTAGGTAGGGAAAAGGCAATACGAACTTCCTAGTCTTACGTTCTTCAAACTGCTTTAAAATTTCTATGAGATATAGATGGGTTATGTTGGCATCAACCTTGCCCATCAAGATGGCGCTTCCTCTTACTGCATAGGTAGAAATTCTATGCAATCCTTTTGTTGGGAAAATGTAATATGTGCCAATTTTAAAGTAGATTCTCTCTTCAAGTGTGAGCTGTCCATATGCTTTATCTTCCTTGCTATATGTCCTTTTTAACCATATTTTGTGCACATCTACATCAAAGTGAGTGGATAGGTGAGCAACCTTGGGCCCTGTATTTGGAAGATTCAACACTTCCGAAATGGCCTTGGTAGATATTAACAGAAACCCCACCAATATCAACGGTGGTGCCTTCTTCCTTGTTGTGCCAAAATTGGTATGTCTCCCCTAGGTACCAATCACCACTCTTAGAGAGAACATGCCACAATGGAGACCCTTTAAGTTGGTCTCTAATTGCCTTAGGGGCAAATTTAGTGAAAGGTCCAAAATTGAGTTCCACAATTAAAGCTGCTAACGTGTACCTCTCACGAATTGCCTGAACACTTTCCAGAGACAACGTGAGATGTTGTCCCAGTTCAGGTGCCCTAATGTCTCCACCTTTGGCATGCCCTAATTGTACAGTGATAGGAGGTTCTTGATGATTGCTAAATGATTGTGCCTCCTGCTCTGCGTGTTCTTCGGGAAGTGCTTGGCCTCTACCTCTCCTTGGTTGTTTGGATGCACCCTGAGAGGGTCCTCCTTGCTGTCCTCTTTTAGGGGCCATTTGCAATCACACATGATCGATTATCAATAAGGCTATTTACAAAATTATATTAATACCTTACTCCTTGCCCTTAATAGTCTCATTTCTTGCTTAGTGTGATTCAGAATTATAGATTTTTACAAAAATTCCCCTAAAAGTTGAATATTGGGCCCAATTTTGATTAGGTGACTTCAAAAAATAATTTTCATGGTATGGGTGAAGAAATAAAATTAATTTGGAAAACATTTTTAGCATTTTTGAGGTCACTTACCCTTGATAATATGCTTCAAGCAATGAAAAATTTTGAAAAAACTATGTGCAACTTGAAGCGTACCCTTCCCCCATGACTAAGTTAAACACTCCAGGTTTAAACAAGTTTGATCAGAACAAGAATCAAAGCATTAATGAACAAGTTATCGATGTTTGAATGATAGGTATGCAAGCTAGAAAATTCATGGAAGAAAATTTCAACATCTCCCTTCGCATGAACAGTGAAAAATGATGTTGATGTGCATGGGGGGGGGGGGGGGGGGGGGGGGGGGTGGTGGTCCATATATATAGTTTTTATAGATGCGATATCGCATACCTGCTAGCATGGACCCGATATCATGACCCTTTGAAAATAGGGTACTTGGAAAAATTGATGAATTTTCAAATTTCCAAGGACAAAAATGAAGGATTTAAGGTTAATTTGAAAGATCTAGGGTAACATTAAAGAGACCTAAACGCACCAAAAGTGTAATGAAGTGGAATGTTACAATGAAGTTTGTGAATAGGGTAAGGAAAAAGGACATGTAGTAGTGCACAAGAACATTTGAATTAAAGTGATGATAAAGGGAAAGAATAATTTTAGCAATGAAATACTTGGAGGGTGTAAGATGATGTGGTGATGTGCAAAGAGTACAAATTACAAAAGTTACACAAGTGGGTCCTTCCCAAAGCAAGTTCCTACAAATCATGCCCTTATGTAACTGCACTTAAAATGTTTGTAGGCATTAAAAGGATTAAATGCAATCCACACCAATTCCACAAAACACACACATGTAGATACCACCATGATGAGGTATGAGTTCTATGCCATACAAGACACAAGTTAGAAATACGTAGACAGTGAGGTGAAACGAATTGTAGAAGGAATTGTAGAGATTGGGACATGAGGTTACTAACCTTGGGCATAATGAATCCTAAGTGTAGGGTGTGATTAATGTGTTATTAACCTGTCGCTCCAAAATCAAGACCAAGTTCATTTCACTAATTAGTGACATCACATTGTTTCATCTAATGATTGACAACCATAAGAGCACCATGACAGCAAGGTGTACAATCACTTGGCATTTTGTCCAAGGAGGAGTGATTTGGAATTTCTTTATGACATGTTCATCTTTGGTCTTTTCTTTAATGTTTTCTTTTCTTTTCTCTTCTTTTTTTTTCTTCTAGCCGCTTTGGCACTTTGTCCTTTCCAATAGTGAATTGAAGAAGCCACGAACCTTCAAGCATGAGTGCATGTCTTTCTAGTGGGACTTCCAGAACAACATTAAGGTTCTTTATTGAGTGCCTTTATTACTCTTACTTCCATTTTTCGTTAGATCTACAAGGACCTTAGTATAACCAGGCTACATGATAGCACCTATAGATGTCACCAAAGAGAATCCACAAGTCCCCTTGATGTCACACCCTCACTATTCCCTCTTAGTCCATCATTTTTTTTCTTTGGTCATAATGAGCACAAAATTGCTTTAAGTTTTAATGATGACAAAAATATCATCATACCCATAGTAGAACTTCTTATTAATAGAATGGGTGGGTGGATGTTGTGGGCTCACTATCTAAATAGTTAGTCACCTGAGACTTAATAGCATAGAACAACACCTTAACCGACAAGCCACATGAGTATTGTATTTGCTGTTGAGATTACCCTTAAAAAGATAAAACAAAAAATTGGAAATGAAAAATTGAAAAACAAAAAATCATAAAATCAAAGAAAAGGAAAAACATTTATTAATTCTGCTTATTAGAATGGAGGATATCTCCCATAACTAAACTTTTGATCATGTCTAGAATTAATAAATGGAGAATACGGATCCATGCATGTTGGAAATATTAGAGTCTGGTCATATCCAAACGACTGTGTGTCTTTTGATGTGGTGGTTGGAATGTACCCAACTTGGGGTTCACACACTTGATTAAAGTTGGCATAATGGAGCAATTTATAAGATGTGGTCATGTGATAAGGAGTTGACCCACTATGTCACCCGTGATCGAAAGATGGTACAAGGATTACTATGTCTCCCTATGTGGTTATATTCATTAGGCCGCATGGTTGTTGGAGTGTTGATTGATGACCTTGATAAGGTAATAGGAGGCATTAAGTTCAGGGGAGAAGATGCATCACAACGCTGGACTTGTGTTGAGTTGGTGGATGCAGTGGTTTTACAATCGTGTTGTCTCTTTCTACGGTCATGCCTAAAGAAAGGACGCTTTTGATGTTGTGGAGGACCTTCATTGCTGTTGATAGTAGCAGCACAAGTAACGTTTGTGGGTTGGTGCTATGGTGCAAAGCCTTCTGGCAAAACTGGTGGCGATATAGAAGGAGGTGAATGATGAGAATATGAAGAGCAAGGAGAAGTGCAAGGAACATGAGGTGGTGATCTTGTTGGAGAGGACATGGATCGATAGTACTTAGGAGAATGATAACGATGTGGTGAAATAGAAGGTGTTGACATAGTTGGGGAAACAAGATGCTAAACATAATAAGTGCTTAGGTTCAGATGGTATGAAGGGTGTGACTAGTTTGATGGTGGCCTCCCCCACAACTGGGGTTTTTGCCACTATGGTTGAACCCAGTATTTCTATATGAGATTTGGATGTAACATTCCTGCCCAATGCTCATGTAAATGTGACAAGATTGGGCATTGACCCTTGGGCTGATTGTACAGACAAATGTCACATTGATATGGGTGATTTGTAGTTGAGCTCTTATCCCTATTTTCTTCAACCCTTCTTTCCAATTGTTGAGTGGTGTTTGGTCTTGTTTCTCGGTTTGACATGGTTCCACCTCTAATAATGTTGGCATATTCTCCACATTTTTCATGTACCAATTCTATTATCTTATTGATCTTTGTCTCAATTTCATCTAGTGATTGTAGTATTGACAAAGATGATTTCACCTCCTTAGGGTGAGTTGATTACTCCTCTTCATGATCATGGAACTTTGCTATTTTGAGATTTTGGTCTTGTTCATGTCTTTCAACATTCTCCCATTTAGCTATTTCTCCTTCTTCTTTTGCTACTGGCTTAATAAGCTCTTGGAATTGGTGGGTTTGTAGTTCATATAGTTGACTTGGGGCATACATCCCTAGGGTCTCCCTTGTTTCATTACGAAGCCCATCCATGATGTGATACATTAGCCTTTCCTTGGAGAACCCATGGCCTGGGCAATTATTTTACAATGAATAGTATCTGCCATGTCCAAGGGTTCATGTTGCCCTTGTTTCCACTCTTGGATTTGTCTCCTCAAGGCTAACACTCTTGCATAGGTTTGATATCTTTCATTGAAGAGTTCTACCATTATCGGCCAATTACGAATTGATTTTGGCTTTAAGGACCTATACCATGCTTTTGCTTGACCAATGAGTGTCATAGGAAAGAGCTTAAGTCTTTGCCATCCATTATCAATGTTGTTCCATGCACAGGCATCATAGAAGGCCTATAAATGATANGTTGTTCCATGCACAGGCATCATAGAAGGCCTATAAATGATATTTCGGATCTAAATCATAGCCTCCTAAAAACTTGGGAAAGTTATTTAAGTCAAGCCTGGGTAGACGACTTTCCTTGCGATGCCTACGTGATATTTGAAGCCTATTGTATATGCATTAGGCTCTTAGTGGCCAGAGGGGTTCATCATCACTAGGTAGGTTATGAATTTGTGAGTTGGGACGATGTTGTCTTTGTTCATGTTGGCATTCCTAACTTTACCCGTGGGCTTGATTTTTATTTCTATGCCATCCCATTGAAAGATGGTCATCTGTGTGACAACCTATGGTCGAAGGAATAGAGGAAGAGAAAGTACTGGAAGACTCGTCATGACTTTTGTAAGTCTCCCAATCATCCTTGGATAAATTCCTGTTAACCATTGAGAAAGTCCTAGGCCTTACGGGCCCCCTCATTCTATGGGATGTCCCATCCTCACTAGAGGTGTCAGAGTTGGATGACAAGAGTCCTTGAGTACCATTGGGGTGTTCATGAACATAGAAGACCGCTGCATAAGATTGAGTACTCCAAACCTCATCTTCATCATCGTATATTTTGTTGGTTCTCCAATGAATTGCCTTACTAGTTGTTGTGTCATCATAGTCTTGTGAGAGAGACATTATTGTGAATTGTGTGTGACTTATTGCAATTAGTTTCTTTCTAAAAGATATATCATCAAGGCTTAGTTATAGTGATCTTGAATGATGTAACTAATCTAAATAACTAGCACCGTCCTCGACAAATGGTGCCAATGATGAGTAGTGAGGTACCCCTACACTCAACCATACAAATACGAGTGTGTACGCATGATCCGGTAAAACTTCGTAGATGGACTAGTTGTGGTATCTAGATAGTTACACGTTGATAGCAATTCATTATCTTCCCACCTAGACTAGTATTTGCTTTGTCACATATGGTTTAGTCTAGAGTGAGGTGCATGATGGGATCTTAACTTATGCTACTCTTAGAGACGATGGAAAATAATCTCAACTTAAGCTATTAGGCAATAAAAGTTGAAATCTAAACTAGCCTAATTGCGATGAGCATCTGTCCTTAATCATCTGTGTGCATCTTGGACCTCATGTACTACTTTTGGGATTACCAATCGCACATTACTTGAGCACTCCTAGATACGCTACTGGGTTACCAAGTAGTTACACTTAAATGTTTGTGATTAAGTCGTACTCATTCTGCATTTAACAACAGGAATAGTAAATGATGATAAAGAAATATTAATGAAGAAAATAATAAATAAAAATTAACAATTGAAGTAATTAAAGGCTAAGTGAATGTTGCAATGATGGAGTAATCTCGATTTTTATTGCCGATCCTGTGTGTGTCCAAGTACGTCACACTCGAATAAAGGTTCCATACAATTACAATCATCACACTGCGGGCATGCATTGGGGAAAGAATGAAAACTAACTAAAAAATGACACAAAGAATCTATCCTAAGAATTACCAACTCCCCCTTTTCTTGTGCATCTGAATGTTGTATTTATAGGCCTACACAGGAATCATGATATCATGTATTTGATATTGTTATCCAAGCTGCGATATCGCGTACTTGATATCAAGGATCCGATATTGGGGGCCTGGCAAACCATGATTCATCATAAGGCAATAAGATCGAGATTGATTCTTATTTATTGCAGCACTTTGACTTAGATTAGATTTACTTTCCATGCAATTTACTTTTCATGTACTTAGTTAATATTTACATTTTAATGCATGTTAATTAATTAAGCACATAAGTACGATCGCTTCAAGCATGCATATGACTCTTGGTAATCCCAGCAACGCTTAACGTTTGGTAACCCAACAATGTTATATGTGCTCAAGATGTGCACGAGAAGTGGGATCGGGTACTTATGTTAGGGTAATTGATTATTAATTAGCAATTAGATTAGTTGAATTGATTATAAATTGAGTTTCAACCTATTGTTAATCGTAAAACAATAAAATATAAAATAATAAAAATCATATGTCTCACTCTAGACTAAACCATATGTGACAAAGCTACCACTAGTCGAAGTGGAAGGATAGCGAATTGCGATCAAGGCATAGAGATGTAGATGCCACAACTAGTCCCATCCACAAAATTCAACCAGATTATGCATGATTCGTATTGTTGGGCGTAGGGGTACCTCGTTGCTCATTAGATCTATTTCTCAACAACACGATGACCAAACAAAGACAGAACAAACTTGATTGAGAGGGTAAAACTAAATTGGGTAAGTGGTAGAGAAATAGAGGAGGGATGAGTGATTCCATTTTTAGTTATCTTGTTACCTCATCTAGTAGTCGAGCTTGGTTAAAATCATTTTATTTAAAATCATCTTGGCCAATTGATAGATAGATATATATATCTAAGCTAATTTAGGTGATGCCTACTAAAATTTTATGTAGGGGTACCTCCTAAAATTTTGAAATTCTATCTTTATATCTAATCTTTTTATATGCCCAAACCATTTATTTAAGATATCATTCGTATAACGTAAGTGAAATAAAAGAAACTAATACATATTCCACACTTTTATATTTTCTTACCGTAATATTTAACATCCCCCGAAAATATTGACCTGTTCTTTATGCATTTTTGGTACCCGAACGGTCACCACCATGTAACATAGTATGTATTTGAGTTATTAACATGGTAGTAAGACTCTTTGTTTTAAAACTTTTATGGTTTTGCAATGCAATGAGATTTTTGAATCTTTGAAGGTACTACAACGGAAAAGCGTTTTTCAAGGCCAAGTCGGATTTGGTGAAGACGCCAATTCCAGACGAGGCTCTGCAGGGTATCTGGAGATTCATGGCGGAACAGCCCGAGAGCTACGTCATTTTGGCGCCGCTGGGTGGCGTCAACAACGAGATTGCAAGCGACCAGATCGCGTTTCCCTGGAGGGCCGGATACCTGTTCTTCATTCAGTACATGGTCACATGGAGCCAAGATGCGGCAACGAGGCTCAGTACATGGACTGGATTCGCAGGTTCTACGATTTCATGGAACCCTACATGTCCTTGTCGCGAACGGCTGCTAATGCCAATGACGTTGATCTAGATCTAGGTTTTGCTCGCAATGGCACAATTGGCGTCGAAGAAGCGCGAGCTGCGTACGGGGAGAAGTATTTTGGGAAGAACTTTGATAGACTGGTTCAGGCCAAGACGGCCTTTGATCCGGCAAATGTGTTCCGCCATGCGCAGAGCATTCCTGTGGCTCTGGCTGATGCTACGTATGAACAAAGATCGCGGCTGTCCGTGCTCCTGAACTGGTTTAATTTCAAGTATTGTGTAGTTCTGTAATTCTCTCTCGCTTGCTGGATCCCGCGCATGGTGTTGGGATGCGTTCGACTGTAAGGAATGGATTTCTTTTATATTTTTGTTTTTGCAATTTCCCTGTATTTTGGCAGAGAGTTTACAGGCGAATCATGCGAAGATGGTCGGTCGGTTGGAGCTTGTAAAAGCCTAGCTCACGACTACAGAAGAAAAGCAAGATAAGAAACACGTGACTACTTTTGAACATGGACGAATATACAAAGAAAATTTTGGTTGGATAAGCTGTCTAAGCTCCTTTATATATATATATATATATATAGACATCATGAAACTGAAATTGATTTTTATTACGTTGCTGGACTTTCCAGATGTATAGGATTTAGAAAATATACATAGAATTATTGCTAAATAACTGATAGTTAAACGATTATAGTAATAAGGTTGAAACAAAGAAATAAGAACGGAGAGATTTAAATTTTTAATAGAGTTTTAACTCTGGTTTAATTAATTGTAAAAATAAATGATGGTTGAACTATGGTAATAAAGTATAGCATTGGAATTTTTTTTATTTTAATAATATTTCAATGCGAGGATGAGTTCGTCATGACCACTATATCCATAGCATATTAATAAACCTAAAAAAATGAATTTATGTATATTCAATTCTATTATCAAACTTGGATACTTAGAAACATTATTCCACTCTACTTAAAATTAATGGAAATTATAATGTTGAAAAAATTGAATTTATGCAAATCTGATTTTATTAACCAACTCTTCCTTATGTTAAAATATGTACCATGTTACCTAATTTTCTATTACCAAATCTATATAAAGAACCAATTCACACCATCTTCTTGATATTGACAAAATAAAAACAATAGTATATTGTCTTGTGATGGAAATTAAAAACCTAGAGGGAGTATTAAAACTTCTACGTCAAAAAATATAATTAATGCTCCCAGGATATATCTCCCTAATCTCTTATTCAAACTAAAATTGAAATCTTTACTTACATCCATTAAGACCCCTTGGATCTATCACACTAGTTTCAAAATTTCATTTATGCATTTTCTTTTTTTAAATTTATATACCAAGTAGAGTGAAACCTATGACTTGGGGTTGCCACGCTAAGAAATTTGTTAATGCTTTCAAATTGAATTGATTGACATTGTTTCCATTTCTTCAACTATGGAGTAGTGTTTATACTTCTTGCATTTGAAGAACATTTAATAAATAAAAATTTCAATTAAATAAGGTGGGCATCAATGTTCAAAATGCATGCTAGAATCCTTTAGAACCTAGAACATGTTTGATGAGTCACAGTATCGGACCCTCGATATCAGATACGCGATATCAGAGGTACCAAAATGATATCAAACATGCGATGTTGGACCCTATCTCGTTGCCTATAAATAACAGATCGGGACACTTGGTTTGGTATTAGTTTTTTTAGTCCCTTAGTCAAACTCTTGCAATTTTTCCCTTCCAGAGTTAGAATTATTTTTGATTGCCTGTAGTAGGAGTCATAAAGTGAACGGATCTTTATTCAAGCATTGTGTACCTAAGCACACCTTGAGTCCGGAAATAAAGATGAACTTTGTGATAAACATTGCAACATTCAGAATAGCTTAATTATTGCATTTCATGTTATTTACTGTTATTTGATATTCTCATTAGTTAATCAATGTTATTTCTATTGAAGTGTTAATTATCAATGAGTTAGCACACTTAGCACGACCAGTTCGAGCATACGTGGAACACTTGGTAACCCAGTAACGACTAGCGTTTGGTAATCCCAGTAGTGTTACACTAGTTCAGGATGTGTCCGGAGAGTGGGAACGGATGCTGGTGTTAGGATTAGTTAGAGAATAGTTAATTAGTTAAATCAATTTAGTTATTAAGTTATTTCATTTCCCTCTTTTAAGCATCAAGAACATAAAACATAAAAAGCATAAAAATCACATACCTCAAGTTTACTTAACCATACAATTGTGCCTTACAAGTAAGCTTGGGAAGACAATGATCGTATAACTCATGCTTGTTTGGTGTAAGCATATAAGCACTTAAACCTTGGAGTTCAACCAGATTGTGCGTGAACGCTCGTATTTGTACGATTGGGTGTAGGGGTACCTCGTCACTCATCATTGGCATCATTGTTAGGGATTTTGTTGTTTGTGCGCTAATTAGAACTTAGGAAATCCTTCCATCGTTGGATCAAACCCTTAGGGTTAGTTATCCTACAATCATCGAAAAAGAGTATTGCACACTAAATAATCAATCATGTCTCCTTCTTCTTATGAGAGTGCTTCATTGCTAGGTCTGACACCATGAACAATCAGAGGCAGAGTGCACAGGATAATCCGCCAATACCCCAATAGTTTCGCTTGGTATACGTTCATCTCGATGAGTATGTACTAGACTTTACCTTTATTCTCCACCAGGATGAAGAGTTTCGATGGTGTGATTTAGAAGGTAACATAGTGTTACCTCCTAATCGCTCAATCCCAAGCATGCTTCTTCGTGCTCTCACATGAATTGGTATGTAGCACTTACAGTCGAAGTACGTTGTGTACAAGCAAGATTCGAGAGATTATCGACCCATAGAGGCACAACGCCAGGGGGATTTGCAACAGGAGAGGCATTACAAATCCATGAAGGGGAAGTGGTCTCAGGATGTCCCATATGTCCTCAGTAAAAACGAGGGTGGTGAACCTACCTCGGGAGGTTTTCCACAAAACAATGTTCCTCTCATTGACTTTGGTCAAGGAGTTGGGTATCAGAATCTTCATTCAACTATTCATAACCCAGGATCTGGTACCAATGGACACAAAGGATCTAAAAAAGGAACATGAATACATGAAAATGATGGACATTCTGATCGTAACTACGACCAAGGCCATGACCACCAAAGAGAAGGTGACTCCTTCCTCTTTACCTTTATCATCTCCTTCCCCCTCTCCTTTGGGATCTTAACGTAATCACAAAGGGCAAGACTAGGAGGATGAGGGTAAGCGAAATAGAGATCATAGATAAAATAGTTGAGAAAGGGGACGAGGGTAGTCTAGAGAGACACATCAAGAAAGAAGGGAGAGTAGGGAACAACATAGGCATCATAGACACCATAGACAACATGATCATGATGAACCCCTACTCATCACCTGAAGTATGTTAGATATAACAGAGGTTGTTAGGATCCCAACAAGGCACCAAAAAGATAGTAGGATCAAAATACTAGACATGAATAACATCCCACGATTTGAAGGGAAATATAATGCCAATCCTCAAAACCATCTACAAGCATTCCACGACGCATGTGCCTTGCAAAATATAGAAAATAAGTGGCAAAAGCTAAAGTTGTTTCCACGGACACTGATCAAGGAAGCGGAAATCTGGTACTGGTCCTTAGAATCGGAATCTATTCGTCAATGGAGTACCATGTTAGAACTATTCAACGATAAGTATCAAACGTACTCCCGGGTGTTCAACTTGCGGAAGCAAATCCAAGGATGGAAACAAGGAGGACACAAATCCTTGGATGCTACCATGGGCTGGTATTATTCATTGTTACATTGTTGTCCTGGCCATGGTTACTCATAGAAGGAACAACTATGCCATCTCGTAGATGGGCTTAGGTACAAAATGCGAAGAACCATTGTGACTTATGCCCAAGGAAGGCTATTCGAGCTTAGAGCCCATCAAATACAAAGATTATTGGAGTAAGTTGCCAAGGAGGAAGGCGAGTTGAGGAAAAGAGAAAGTGTAGAGGAATACAATAGAGATCCTTCCCTCCGAAAGAAGGAAATTAGATTTTATGAAGATAAGGAAGAGTCACCACTTGAAGAGATGGTGAATAGAAAGACTTTGCCCATCCAAAAATTTGCATCAGAAGTATCAGCAAAGGTCGATAAAATGTANGACTTTGCCCATCCAAAAATTTGCATCAGAAGTATCAGCAAAGGTCGATAAAATGTAGAACTCCCTAGATGATAAATTTCAAATTGTTCTAAAAATAGTAGAGGAGTCTAGAGAACCAAGTAGTGACTGAGAGAGGAGGAAAAAGAAAGAAGCTGAGTATACACATAACAAAGGTAAGAGCAAGGTTGTAGTCATTGAAGAGGTTGTGGATTCAGACATGGATAATGATGATGGATATGAGATTTGCCAACATGACCATCCTAAGGGATGTTGCCCAGTGGTGTCACATCTACAAGAGTCTGGGGTGTATGCACTAAACCCATGATTAAATAGACGACAAACACCCAGAAGGTTACCTTATACTCAAGGTAACCCAAGGTAGTTCCACCAACCCTTGAAATATTATCCGAGTGGAGCTCCACCACAACCAAATGAACAGTATCAACAGTGGCAACACCCACAATCATGGGGTATGCCACCACCACGTCAATAATATCCTTGCCATCAACCTGACCTGTATGGGTATTACATTCAGCAACCGATCTCTCCACGTGACTCCACTAGTCACGTTTCTCTTCAACCTTACTACCAGACCCATGAGTACTATAGAACTTCTTGTCCTAGGAATGATGTCCCACATATGTACTATCCTTCTCATCCAACTATACCTCTTCCATCCTTAGCTCCATTACCACCTACTCCAACTATGCAGGGTGAGCTTCCTACCCAGTTGTAGCAACGTAACACTACAAGGGCTATCAATCCTCAACCTACTATTGGTTCGGACAATTGTAAGGGGGACTTCCCAATCATAATGGGAAGAGCATGGTTGAGTAGGATTCATGCATGCCTAGGAATACGTGATCTTTCCTTAGAAATATCAAAAGAAAATACGTTTGGAAAGATCGAGAAGAAGAAAGTTCCATGCATTGCATATAGTGACATAGGGTGTAACTGTGTGCAGAAGTCATGGTTTGTACAATGCTTAACGTTGCTTGCATGCAACCAGTGTGCACCAATAACTGACATACAAAGATGCCTATATGCAGCAGCCACAAGACAAGAAGGCATCCCGTGACTGACAGCTGATAGAGAGAGCAATTCAACTTTATGCATGGAACCAACTAAGAGCTTGACTTGTGCCAATATCGATAGCATAGATACATTACAGCAAGTCCATCGCCAACTTCCAAGTCCTAACATCAAAAATATCAACTAGGGGAAGTTGAAAATCCCTGATGAGTTTAAGAAAGAGACCTTGGAGTTAAAACTGTTGCCCATTGGTATGGAGTATACATTTCTCAAGAATGGAAAATCAGTAATCATTAATGCTAAGCTCACTCCTCAACAAAAAGAAAGATTGCTGAAGATGGTAAATAAATGGTTGAAAGCCTTTGCTTAGTCATATCACGATATAACTGGAATAGATCCTAGGATATGTCAATATAGAATCTACGTTGACCCCTCTATGAAGCCTTGATGACAATCATAGAGATGACTTCTGAAGGCAAGTAGTTAAAGCAGAAATTGAACAACTTTTGAAGGCTAGGTTCATCTACCCCATTGCTGACAGTGAATGGGTTAGTCCATCAGTCATTGTGCCTAAAAAGGAAGGTAAATAAAGGGTGTGTATAGACTTTAGGCTGTTGAACATGGCAATATTTAAAGACCATTTCCCATTGTCATTCATTGACCAAGTCTTAGATACCATTGCAGGGCATTACTATTATAGTTTTCTAGATGGTTACAGTGGGTACAACCAAATTCAAATCACACTAGAAGACCAAGCCAAGACTACATTCACAAGTCCTTAGGGGACATTTGCATATAGGAAGATGCTGTTTGGCTTGTGCAATGCCCTAGTAACATTTCAATGTCTGGTTCTTAGTATATTTCAGCAGCAAACAGGGAATGGTGTGGAGGTTTTTATGGATGATTTCTCCACCTACGGAGTAGACTTTGAACAAGCATTGGATTGACTAGAGAAAGTAATAAAATGATGTGTTGAAACCAACCTAAGGGTCAATTAGCAAAAAAGCCACTTAATGGTCCAAGAGGGCATTGTATTAGGGCATAAAAGTTTACAAACATGGATGGAGGTAGATCCTGAGAAAATTAAAGTCATCCAAGGAATCACTCATCAACCTAAAATCATAAAAGATGTACAATCATTCCTTGGACATACGGGATATTATAGATGCTTCATTGAGAATTTTTTGAAGATCACAAAACCATTGGTAGAATTAACGAAAAAGGATGTACCCTTTGAATGGACCAAGGAATGTGAGCTAGCTTTCCAAACCTTGAAGTAGAAGCTAGTAGGAACACCCATTCTACAAGCTCCTAACTGGTCTAGACCATTCCATATAATGATTGACGCATCCAATTTTTCTTTAGGAGCCATACTTACACAGTTAGATGACCAAAAATGTCCCTATTACATTCACTGCGCAAGTCAAAGTATTGCTAGTGCAAAACTCAACTACACTAGAATAGAAAAAGAATTAATGGCTATGGTGTTTACACTAGAAAAATTTAGGCACTATGTATGAAGCTATAAAATATTTTTACACAAGGATCATAGTGCAATTTGGTTCCTTATGAATAAACCAACGGTGAGCCCTTGCATCATATGATTGCTCGTGATCTTGCAAGAGTTCGATCTTATGATGATCGATTGTAAAGGCACCAAGAATGTTGTTGCTGATCATTTATCTCAGTTGCGTTGGGATAACAAAGAGGACAAATACCCAATTTCTGATCGCTTCCCTAATGAACTCCTCTTTGTAGGTGTAATAAACAATCAATTACCCATAGATAAAAATTGGTATAGTAGCATTCTTACCTATCTTTTCACACAAGAAACACCACAAGGCTTGGACATTAAAAAGAAACAATAGTTTCTCCACCAAGTCAAACATTTCATGGAAATTAATGAACACCTTTATAAGGTATGTTTCGATGGTTGATGGTGTGTTCCTAATGTAGATCAATTGCGGATTCTCCAAGATGCTCATGAGGGCCCTTGTGGGGGTCATTACACTGGGAGACGAACAACCATTAAAATCTTGCTTGTAGGATATTATTAGCCTACATTATTTTTGGATGCCCATCATTTTGTCCAATCTTGTAAGCATTGCCAACGTGATGGGGGAATGATTGCTAGAATGAAGAGTCCACAACAATGGATTCAACCCTTAGAACCCTTTGACATATGGGTATTGATTTTATGGGGCCTCTTACACCGATGTCCAATGGAAAAGCATACATTGTTGTTGTTGTTGACTATTTTACAAAGTGGGCAGAAGTAGCTGATGTTACCTACTGTACATCATTTATTGCTGTAACATTTGTTCAACAATAAATCGTAAATAGGTTTAGCATGCCTTGTGCACTTATTTCTGATAATGGACCATATCGTCCTCAAGAGAATGGTCAAGCTAAAGTCACCAATAGGGAAATCACAAAAATCTTGACATGAACCATTAGAAAATATAGGTGAGACTAGAGTACCAAACTAAGCGATGCTCTTTGGGCATACCACTCCACATGGAAACTCCCTATAGGCTACTCTCCCTATGAGTTAGTGTACGGTAAACTTCCAACACTTCCTATCCAAGTAGAGCTTCGTACACTATCTACAGCATGTGACCTTCATCTTGACCTTAGTCTAGCACAGAAAGAATGGTTAATGAATCTTAACTTGCCAAATGAAAATTGATTAACTGCCCTGTCATCCAACGAACTGCACAAGGCCTTCAACAAACAACGTCATGACCTGAAAATTAGAAAAGTCAAATACCAACCAAGAGATAGGGTTCTTTATTGGAATCCCACACATGTGCCACAATGAACTAAATTTAAAATGTTGTGGGAAGGACCTTATATCATTCATGAAACTTTTCCTTCAGGGGCCATGATGATCTATAAACCTGGAAGCCCAAATAAGAAATTATTGGTCAAAATTTAGCGAACCAAACCTTTCCACGAGTCCAAAATGACCAGGACTAGCACTACCTTTATTGATGGATAGCCTTGCTCATTATTTCGGATCTCCTCATTCTCACTCAGTCATGGGGGAGATGGTTACCAATGCTAGTCATTCTAAGCCCTCAGTTTCTTTTTCCTTTTCTGTTTTGCACATTTTTTTACACATTTTTCATATTTATTTGTTTTTGTTTTACACCATCGATAACATTTTTACTATTTCTTTCTCTATTACATTTTGTTTGATTTACTCTCACTCATCATATAATAAGTGCTCATGATGGTGGATTGTACTATAATAGTGTTGATTACTAATGTTTGGTTCTTACCTTTAACTTTCAATGTGATGCTAAGATATGGTTCCTTTTGATAAAATAAGCAATGAGTCCACGTCATCCATTCATCCACTCAACTCTATGGTCTCCCTTGGTTTTGTAACTATACTGTCCCTTTTTCTAAGAAAATTTATTAATAAATTTGTGGCTTGGTATTCTTCAAACCAAGGAAAGATTCAAATGGATTGAAAAGGGTGTGAATTCAAGGGGGATTCAATGCATTTGTGCTAGCCATTCTCTTGAGTACTTGGATGTTTTTCATGGGTCTCTACCATTTCGCTATTAACCTGTATTAGGAAGTTAACTAAATCAAATAAGTCTTTGCATGGTGTGGTTCTCACTCGCAAAAAGGAAAAACCTGGTTAGAATTCAAAGCACACCCCTTAGACATAATAAAGGAACATGGGCTACAAGCACTGGTTATGGCACTGGAACAACATGTTACCCATTCCTGAAGGTTCCCTCTAACTAAGGCCCTTTCTTGCTTACTGCTTCTCTTGTTGGAATGGTAGTTGCTCTGTAAAAGCATTCTTGTTGCTTCAGGAAGATGGGTTGGTCAAGTGTGTTGATGCGAGGTCACTGGATGTGGTTAGTTTTAATCTGGATTTGGAATGAATTTTATTAAGTCACCTTAACCATACAATACACAAGGGACTTTACAAAACCTTGATTTTGGGATCCCCTTCCATTCTCTCTTCTCTTTCCATATTTCTTCCCAATATTCCACCTCATTGTTGGTTTTATGATTAGTCTATATTTTGGTTGACGCATTGTTATTCTTTGGTAAATTTTTATGGATGAATTCTTAATAATTATCTCCATATGTCATTCCAAGGGCCTACAGACTCTTCGGTTGTGGGTTTGTCAGGGCATAAAGGGCATGAGCCTGCTTTGGGGAGGACCCACTGACACTCCTTTTTGGTGCAATTGTTAAGTTCTTTTCCTTAAAACATTTCTTGCAATCAACTACTTCTCGTTTCATCCCATCCATGACATCCGTTTTTGTTTTTGTTTTATTGGCTTCACCATTGTTATTTTTCTCATCTTTATTGTCCTTTCGTTTTCCACCCTATTGCTACCAGAGGTTCGCTCTTAGTCGTGGGGGCCTATTGCAAGTTTTTCCATTTCATTACTTATCTCACCCCTACAACTTGGGTAGTTATTAGTTACAAACCTCTAACCCAATATCTACAATACCCACAACCTAGCCAATGTGCTTCATATCGAGGCAAGGTATCAATTACATTATATCTTATCTATCCTTGCTAATTCGTGACTGTGTTGTGTGTGCATATGGCAATCACGTGAATAATGGATTGGGATAGGAGGGAGCACTTAGGATGGACTGGAGCTGGAGCATTTACGCAAGGAACATGCTTAATCATGTGGCCATGGATGAATAATGGTGTGCATAATTTTGACATCGGCAGCAACACGCCTCATTTTCTTTCTTCTCTCTCTCTCTTCAAGCTATCAAAAGAGGGTTTGGATGTCATCTATGTACAGTGTTCACCACAGTGGTTATGAAAACCAATGCTATAATATGTTTGTCGATATGTTCATAGGGCACTTTGAGTCTATCATTCCATGTCACCGTCAGTTGTCATTCAGTCAATAATCCCATACCTTCCCAATATTTTGTAAGGAACTTGAGGATGAATTTTCATTTAGTTGTGGGGTATGATGAGTCACGATATTGGACCCCCAATATCGAATCCCCAATATCGGACCCTCGATATCGGATATGCAATATTCGAGGTACCAAAGCGATATCAGACATGCGATGTCGGAGCCTGTCTCGTTGCTTATAAATAAGAGACCGGGACACTTGGTTGGGTATTAGTTTTTTTAGTCCCTTAGTTGAACTTTTGTAGTTTTCCCTTCCAGAGTTAGAATTATTTCTGATTGCCCGCAGTAGGAGTCATAAAGTGAACGGATCTTTATTCGAGCATTGTGTACCTGAGCACACCTTGTGTCCAGAAATAAAGATGAAATTTGTGATAAACCTTGCAACATTCAAAATAGATTAATTATTGCATTTCATGTTATTTACTGTTATTTGATATTCTCATTAGTTAATCAATGTTATTTCTATTGAAGTGTTAATTATCAATGAGTTAGCACACTTAGCACGACCACATCGAGCATACGTGGAACACTTGGTAACCCAGTAATGACTAGCGTTTGGTAATCCCAGTAGTGTTACACTAGTTCAGGATGTGTTCGGAGAGTGGGAACGGATGCTGGTGTTAGGATTAGTTAGAGAATAGTTAATTAGTTAAATCAATTTAGTTATTAAGTTACTTCATTTCTCTCTTTTAAGCATTAAGAACATAAAACATAAAAAAAATAAAAATCACATACATCAAGTTTACTTAACCATACAATTGTGCCTTACAAGTAAGCTTGGGAAGACAACGATCACATAACTCATCCTTGTTTGGTGTAAGTTTATAAGCACTTAATCCTTGGAGTTCAACCGGATCATGCATGAACGCTCGTATTCATATGGTTGGGAATAGGGGTACCTTGCTGCTCATCAATGTTTCTACAAAATTAATGACTTTCTCCTGAAGGAAAAGTACTCATCATGCATGTTTGAGCTTATACTATACTACAAACATGACAAAAACGACTTCGTAATTGATAAATCCAAAAATTTTGAGGTAATGATATAGATACATTATTGTATCTCAACATATGTTATCATATAAACGATATATACGTTATCATATAAACGATATTGCAGGGGGCATGCCAGCTTATATAAGAAGCACTTAGGCTCATGAACTAGTAGTAGATTTGATAGCTTAGTAATAGAACTCTTTCAGTTTGTTTTCTTAAATTTAGTACTTAGCAGTGTGATGTTTTGTAATTGAATGGAATATTTATTTGAGTGTGATGTACTTGGACGCATTGCATGATCAATAATAAAGATCAAGATTACATCATTGCAGCAACACTTAGTTTTATTTCTATTTTCAATTAGTTTACTATTTATTATTTTCATAGTTAATGTTTACAATTACTTGCAATTTATTTTTAATGTTATTAAGTAGAATGAGTACAACTGATCTCGAGCATGTAAGTGTAACTACTTGGTAACCTAGTAGTACTATCATTTGGTACACCCAGTAGTGTGGTACTTGGTAATCTCAATAGTAGTTGCATGAAGTTCAAGGTGTGATCGGAAGATTAAGACTGGCTGCTCATTACATAGGCTAGTTTAGATTTGTTTTACTATCACTTAGATTTAGAAACCTTTACTTTCACTTCATGTTTACTAGGAGCATAATGACCAATTCAACATCAATTATCATATACCTCACCGTGAGTTAAACCATATGCATTGATTTTACTAACTCACATAGGAAGACAACAATCGTGAACACTAACTAATTATTGGTATAATCACATTGCCTTATTTGCAGAGTTCAACTGTGATTGCATGTGAACACTCATATCTGATATGGTTGGGTGTTGGATACTCCATCGCTCATTAGTAATCATATCTCTTTATGTGGATGATGACTTAGATTTTGTTGTTGCAAGTCAGGAACTATTAATGTTTTGGTGTTGATAACCCCAATCAATGTTACTATTCATGTACAAGAATTGGTCAACAAGATCATTCAAACTCTCTAATATCTTCTATGGGACTAATGTGTTTACATAGAAAACTTATTAAAGCCTCTCGTGCAAAGAAAGATTCCAACAACACCCAATCAATTTTTTTCTGCCCTTGATGCAATTAAAAAATCTTATGTTATAATTTGTTCAACCAAATAATAGCTATAATGACTTGAAATTTCATTTAATGTTGCAAAATTTATTTATCTTTTTGTGCAATTTAATAATGTTGTTCATTCACAATTTTTGGTTGGAGCTTAGTAAATATGAACCCCATAAGATCAATCCCAAGATAGATTCCTTGGACAGCTAGTCTTATTAATAATATAGTAAAAGCATCCAAGTGTGTGAATGTTGTAGTAAACATAAGATTTATCAAATCATCCACTAGTAACTAGGGCACAAATAACTTGAATTGAAATTATGAATATTTATATATCTCATTGAACATTATTTCTAACAATATTCCAAGTAATAAAGCAAATACTTTACTTGAACAAACCAACCTAAAGATATTAATAATAAATGAGTTACATATTAACATTTTGAAAATATTTTATTATAAGTAGTGTAGTTAAACCAAATCTTACATAAGCCCTTAGTAAGTAATTGGTACATTTCAAACATAACTCATATATTTTGGATGTCTTCCATTACTATATATAAAGTTCACTTACTTTACAACTATAAAGAGCCCTATTTTATCTTGAATGGTAGAACAAAATTCTTAAAACGCTGAAAAATGTTTTAAACCTAGCTAGATTGGTATCCAACCTTTGAGGACATTGACAAACTGTCCCGTGTCCTGTGGATGATAAATTTTAGTTTTGGCTTCAATATTAATTTAAAGTCATGGAAGTGCTGCAAGCCTGCAAAGCAGACCCACGACGTCCAGCTCAGACACACGGTTATTATTCAAGCCCATTAAAATCTCTTGAGAAACACCCAGATCTGGAGTTGGTAACCCAGTTCCAGAGACTTAACGTTAAGTATAGTTTTTGCTAACGGTGACGAATCGCCCCTGCCATCTTTGCAATTTCATGGCCATCTGCAGTGTCCAGGCTACGCAGTTTTCGTTGGTCATGAACCTCCTGACAAAGTAATCAAAAAAATTTGAAGGGAAGAGAACATGTGAAGAAGCAAAGAGATGCTTCATGAATCACCACCGGTGGCACTACAATGGGAAATTTAAATTGCAGAAGTCGATTTTAGATATTTTAATCAATTAAAAATTCAAGTATCTTAACCATGTATTGAATCACAGGCGACTTTCATAGGGTTTAAGACAATTTTTGAATGGTTGAACTGACTTTGGAATAAATATGTATAATATAGTAAAACTTTATAAAAGGGCCTCAGAAGCCATATACAGGCAAACCTCGCATACAGAGACATCCAGATATCGAATTGATATTTTGATCCATGAACAATTAAATAACAAGCGACTTTCCAGCAATCTAGCAAATATGAAATTACATCAAAAGCTGCTCTCTGCAACTTTGCGTTTCTAAAGAGAGGTGGGATGCTGTCTAGAAAAGGTTTTGTGAAATTGAAACTGACTAATTCCTTTTTTTAATATTTGGTTTTGGATTACTAAGCGACGAGCCGTACTACTAAAGATGCCACAAATTACCATATTGATTTCTCCTGGTTTCTCTTTTTTCAAAAGACAATCAATGTATAGGATACGATTTGGATGCATTTCGTAAAATCTTGAACACATCATTCGTAGTTTATATCATGTATTTACTTTTATTTTTATTTTTTCATTGCCCTGCCATCATAATTGCTTACCTGTGTAAAAAATAAAAATAAAAATTCGATAAAATATAAGTTTATTTATAAAAGTAAATCAATAAAATATATGGTACGTACCTATAACAGATGTAACAACAAGATGTATGTGATGAGGGGAAGCTCCACTGACAGTGGCTACTGACACTAATTACTTGACATAATGCACATTTTGAACATAAAATCAAATATCCAAGCATACCCTATGGCAGTTGCAGCAAACATCGCCCCAGACAAAAAGAAAGGCATAACACATGCAATAGATAATAACAAAATCGAACACAAAAGTTCAATAATGGTCATTCGTTGCAACGGCACCATTAAAATTTTTACGTGCTTGCAGATCCTTATTTAAAAATCGAAGTATTGTTCAACACATCTCCAAATTGATAATTCTTCTAAATTTAGGGTGGCCACATTGATTGCATCCAATACAGCATCATAAAATGATGGAAGTAGATTTCAATCTTTGAGAACAATTATGCAATGCAAGAGTTGATATTAATGCCCTTTAACCGTCTCATCATTTTTTTAATAACTACTTGATCACGAGGATGTCTAAACTAACACATTAGTTCCATATTGCTTAAAAAGCCATCATGGCCAATAGATGCAGACACTTTAAAAATAGAAAAAAATGGTAAAATTTGTATCGTAAATTCATTATAAAATCTTACTGCACATACATTAGCACTTGTAGTGTACTGGAAATTCTAGTACATCCACAAAGACCCCCGGGATCGAACAGAAAATCTTGATAACCATTTCATCAGTTCCAAACCTCTTCATTAGTCTCTACATTCTTTCTTCTCTATAGGATTTAAGTCATCTTCCTCTATGGCAACTGCAGCATACAGACAATTCTCCATATTATTCAAAGAATTTATCTGACATACTCAAAATAAAGTTGATAATACATGAAACAAAATTATCACTTATCAGGGAATGCAAATGCATATAAAAGATGCAGTCCTTAAAGGAAAATCTTGAATATACTTATGAATTTCTTTTAATGCATAAGGCTTTGTTTAATTCTTTTCTCTGGTTATCAAGAAAAATCAACGTAAACAAAACACTATAACCAAAACGGTTAGCAGCACCTCTTTTGGGTTTTATGGCAACATCATAGATGATTCGCAGCAGACCACAACTATGACTACCCTTGTCATTAATCATTAAAGCACAAGAATTTCCAACTGACTAAAACCTTTCAATAATATGCATATATTTCCAATACTAAAACACACTTGGTTTTTCTGCATAAAGAAAGACAGCAATGATCTATGGTTATTTGGCTATTAATAGAAGCAAATGGTGTAAAAGAACTCATATAGCCAACCTAGTTAAGATAAGGCTACTAAGATTATGTTATTGATGAGCGGCGAGGTACCCCTACGCTCAACCATACGAATAAGAGCGTTACACGCAATCCGGTCGAACTCCAAGGACTAAGTGCTTATGCGCCTTCACAGAACAAGGATGGGTTAGGCGATCGTTGTCTTCCCAAGCTTACTCGTATGACAAGCTTCCGAAGCTTGTCAACAGAATTACATCAAAACATCCTATTATTTTTGTTCAATAATAAATTCACGATATATTCAAGTAGAAGAGGGTTACGCTACAAAATTTGTATCAGGAAAGCTGAAAAGCATCTTCAGAGCACACAGCAGTTTTATTTCTGTTCATCAGTGAGTGTATGCTGGTATAGTGCTCTACTATCTCCCGATCAAGCCGATAATACTGAACCATCTTTTCCAAGGGCTTGAGATCAATATCTATGAGAGTTGCCTGCAAATTTGTTGCAGTTGAAAATGTGTCAGATTCCCCTAAGGCATGAATAATCCTGAACAAATTAAATGTACGCCAGTAGGGGAGAACAAACTTGAAAGACAACTATATTTTTGCATACGATTGACACAAAACTAATCCAATTATTTTTAGCTTTAGCGAACTTTTCTTACATTGATACATCACTGGATTGCATACCTTATAAGAAAATGACTGCCTTATTGAGCTTAAGTGTATTACTCTATCTTCGTCACAAATGCTTGTCTCTGCAAGTCCATGGGGCAAAGGTTGAAATGTTAAAATCAGACTGCAGTCTTTTGCAGTTGCAGCTACAAGATAGTCGCGAACAACTCTCCTGCAAACGTCAATTGGTTGAGAATGCAAGCATTCCAAAGTTGAACTGTGCAGCTGTGAAAGGTTTCTACTTCTTGGCTCCATGGGAGATTCTGTCATCCTTTCATTTTGGAGAGGATCCAAATCAGAGGAGCTGTCCTGCCTATGATTTGTGCTCCCACTTTGGCTGCATACCTGACAAGGTCGTTGTACTACTTCATAATATGCATGAATTGCACCTTCAATGTCATATTTGTCCATCTTCTGCAGCTCAAGCAGGCGCCTCAATACTCTGCTCTTCAAGAGAGTTTCCGTGATCAGATCTTTCAAACATGCTACTCGCTCTTCCCTTTGGCTAAAGATAATACCTTCAATAACATCTTCTAAACACTGATATCCAGAATCGACATTACCATCATCGGAGATATCTTGGTCGGCATATCCTCCTAATCTGCCAAGCACCAGAGATCCATCGATAAATATTCGCAAATTGTTCTGCGGAGTTTGAAACAGTCCTTCAAGAGCCCTTTGTATCTGTTCCCGTGATTCTGAGAAAAGATCAAGTGGTGAATATCTACTGATGGAAGAGACCTGAAACATATATTAACCATTAGTAATGCTTAGTACTAGAATAATGAAAATTTCATTTGGTTTATTTTTGAAGGGGAAAGGAATTACTGTCATCACCTTCTGCTGAAAAACTTTGAGCTGTTGGTGCATCGTAAACCGAGATACACTCCTTTTCAAATAACTTTCTTCCGATATAAAACTTGAACTAGTAAGAAAGCCACACTTTGGCTGCCTTAATCACGAGAGAGCACAAAAGTGAACTAAACATGTTAAATGACTTGGGAGTACTCGAAGACTTTGCCTTGCATCTTGAAAACCACACACAAAATGAGGAACAAACTTACCTTAATCTCTATTGCGATACATGGAAACTCAACATTAGGACCTAAAAATTAACCAGTAACTGAATTAATTTTGAATATACAGAGCATCACATCAATTAGGGCTAAAATACCAAAGACGTACTCCCTACACAGTTCAAATACAATACCATCTAAACTCAAAAAATGTGAATTTCCTTGTGTACTGCAAGCAATTCCATGAACGGAATCAATATATAGTTGAGAAAATAGAAACAACAAAAAAAACCTGCATGGGGGTAGTATACTCTCATAACAACCAACATATTTTCATGCCGAACATTATGATCAAGTATCCGTACATACATTTTAATAGCGAAACATCTGGCATAAGAAGTGCAAAGCGAGCATCGTGATCAATCTTCCCATCTTTAATTCTCCATTTAGGCCGTGATTTAGCGGTCCTTTGTTCTACTACTTCAAGGAATCCTTTCGAAACAGAAACAAGGATCTGAAAAAAAAATTACGAAACTCTAATGTAGGACAATGAAGAAAAAGGCCTAAAGTTTTGTCATATAACTGTTGTGTATGATATAATCCACAAGTTGAAAAAACGATGTTTCTATTCTCTTTTGATCTTATCTCTTACCTTACTTGTTACATCTGGATATTCAAAATATCTAAACCAAATCTATTGAAAAACAACTTGGCCGCATTTAATATTACAAAGATATGATTCACATCATAGATATTCCTTATAATGTACTAAATTTTCCAATGACCATTACAGAAAAACAAAATTACATGCCAATTAAATTGCGAATTCAGGATTAACTGGATGGATTGTCTACAGGAATTTTTATAACTGGAAAAGACACAGCAGTGCTAGCGATAGTAATAACTTCCAAGTGTAAGCCTTGAAAACTAGAGTGCTACCCAATGAGCTTTGAAGATACTTTGTCAAATCTAATAAAAATTACACTCATTTCTTATTGAATCAAATTTCTAATCGTGCTTTAGTAATTGAACTCTCTACCCTGCGTTAACAGGAAAAATCTTTAATTTAAATTCTGAATTAATGCTCGGCCCCCTTGGCATCCTCTAGAACCGTAAGTCTCTAACATGCTTAAGATGGTTACAGAGCATTTTACAAGATATGGAATTATTTATTTCTAGGTAGGTCTGAGTCCTACTATTATATTCTTAGCACCTTTAAAGTCTACAGAATTATCTGAAACTGAAACTGTTTTCATTATGCTCTAGAACCTAAAGATATATTGGACAAGCTCATTTTCAGATGTTACCCTTTCCACAATGCCTGTATCACACAGCATAACCCACTGGGATCAAACCTATGACCTGTAAAAGTTGCATGTCACAGGCCTTAAACAATTGACCCTTCATTAATCAAAAGTATCAAGAAGTTGCACAAGGTGATTGTAAAGGTAACACCATACACAGCTATTGACACTTGAGATCTAAACATTAGGATTTAGAACATATATTCTTTTGCACATGTGAATTTAGAACATTAGAATTTAGTATCAAAAACGTTTGTAAGCAGGTACAGTGATCTTGGGGGATACAATTTTGCTTTGTATCTGGAAGGAATGACTATGGTCACTTGTTTCTCTTTAACACAGTGAAAAATATAATATATCCACAATATAACAATTGAACAACCACAACCCTAAAGCTTGTCGCTCTTAACTATTTAAGAATTTTAATGAATTACACATTTAATAGCAGCAAACGATGATGTCCTTCACACATCTTAACTTCTTTGTCACTATATAATACCAGTAAAACGGGGCTGCTTGGTTTTTCTTAAACAGCCAGGTCTCATCACTCTTATTCTAGGGGAAAAACAGGTTAAGTTTAGCATGCTACATACCCCTGGATCAACAAATTCAAATCCCAGCAATGGACGAATGACAAGCTTAGCATACACATGCGCTAGCATCTGCTTTGATTCTGTCGAAGCTGCTTCTTTCAAATCCTGCCAGATCAACTGCTCTTCAATCGATAAGACAGGACCATCTGTTCTCAATTGACTGTCCTTTAGACTTTTCCTCAAAACCTTTTCCAAACGTAACACTTTACCAATCTGCAAATGAGAAACTCATTCTTAAATACATATCTGTAAGTGGTGTTTTTTAAAATACTCCTTTATTATGCATATTTGGCAGAAAAAATCTTAAAATCCTGCATTTAATGTTAAGCAGGTAAGAACATATCAAGCAATTTTATGCTCACCAGATTAAGAGATGTTCCACAATATTGCAAAATCAGATTGGCCCCTCCTTCACCTTTGTATTCCCATTCTTTTGCATCGTTTTCGTCCAAATGAAGCATTTCCATCTGCTCCTGTATATCACTAATCTATTAGCAGCTAACCAAGATGTAAATGGCAAGATATTACGCACAATGTTCTTTATTTATTTTTTAAACATTGCTGCCAGACCATCTTTATGATGAACCAAAGATCTATAATCAGAACAAAACATTGTTCCACAATTTTCTAGACAGGTGCAAAAAGGTATCGGACAATTAGAATGACATACCATTCCAACTGTTGCATTACAGTTCAACATTCAACATAATATAAAATACCAAGCTTAATCACTATAGCGTAACTTTTTTTAGGTTTATTAGAACATTTTTATCACATAAACGCCACCAAACTGTCTCCACTTTGCCCATCCCGCCCTAAACTTATTTCTTATATCCTTATCAATTTCACCATTTGGTTGGACCATTGATCCTAGGTAATAACACTGACTGCAATGTGCAACTTTTTGGCATTGAATTGTTACTTCTATTTCATTAATATTCACACTTTTACAGAAATTACATTCTCTGAAGTCTATCTAATTTCTACTAATTTTTCAAGCCTTTTGACTTATCAGCCCATCTGATAGGGTTAAAGCTGCTGATAAGCTCACATGCAGAAACATCCATCTTGGGGCTTGTATGGGTGCCTTCCCATTATGCAATGAATCTATATTGGCCAAGGGACAAATATCCAATTGCTGATTTGTTCTGTAATCTCAGACTTGAAATCTAAAACAATCAGCAATAGAATATTCTCCTCTAAGCCCAAAGGAATCTCTCGCTTACAACAAACCATCTTATCACTCTTAAAATTGAAGAACACACCTGTCCATGGACGTTGACATGTCCTCAATGAAATTTGAGAGCCAGGGGCATCATCTAACATTTTAACTTATTGTTAACAGATGCCACCAAAGACAGAAAGCGGATAGAATTTATAATCAATTCAACCTTATCAACAAAGATGAACCATGCCTTTATAGAGCTTACAATACAAGTTCAAATATATCAAAACACTCATACGTATGAAAGCCAAGTACCTCAGATGTTGAAGATATCCTGTTCTTTGTATTATGTCTTACGTTCTACGATTAAACACGTTTATTAGTCAACAACAAATGCCATTGCATTTTCGATAATTGATTTAGGGCCGTTAACTTGGGACGTGTTCCATGTATACTTCAGTGTGCTTAAATTTCCGCACTCGAGGAGAACAAGTACATCTGTGCTATTCACTACAGTAGCATTGCACTCCAGAATTGCTCATACATAAGGATAACAAGCTTAACAACGGCAATAAAATGGCTCGATGAGCCAAAAGTCCTAGGAATGTCCTGATAGATGATGTAGGGAGGAATTACTTTGGATACAGGCATTGTGTGAAAGGAAACTCTTTTTATGGACATCAATATCAATGCCAATGACGTGTTTCCCAAAGCAGTACTAGTGGAGCATGGTCAAAAAATCATTTATTCGGTTGTTGGTTGTGCTGCTCTTTCCATTATTTTGTAATAATATACCCTCTTTTAAAAAAATACATAGCCTCCAATGTTTTTCCTGGTGAACGTTTGTGAGATCTTGAGCCTGATGCAAGTACACAAAAAGCAATGTATGTAATATGTTTTATGCGACATTATTACTGAAGAAAATTGCTGCAACGATTTTCAAACAATATCGACAACCAACCAAAGAAAAAAAATAGTTGCTACGACTATGGATTTTCGGCGTTCAACAGCCAATTCGCCCGCTAAGAGCGGTCAGAGGGTTTCCATCCCTGAGAAAAAGGCTACCGTTACAAAAGAGAATTTCAGGCTGGAGACAGAAACAGCAAAAATAACAAATAAAAGGCGTTGCGAAGCTGAAATCCCGCGTAATGAATTTCAGTTCAAATAATTCAAATAAAGACGCAACGAAAGCAGCAAACACGAAATAAATAGCAATGTAAGAGGCTCACCTGTTGGAACACGGAAAGCTGCTGCTGCAAAGGCAAAGGCGCTTCTTCTTCAGAAAACGTCGTGTGCAAACGGGTGGAGTTAAAATGGCACACATTTGAAGGGCGCGACGTCGTCGTACTCAGGGCGCCCGTACCAAAGTCTCCATTTCCAACCTCAACCAACGGAAATGCCGCATCTGCATACACAGGCATTGGCATCGGCATTTGACACTTTTAATCGAATCGAATCGAATCCAATAATGCAGCCGCTACGTGCGTCGAAACGAATACTAATCCCAATTGCAGCCTCACGCACAAAAGTATAAAAGCACTTAATCACCACAGCTTGAGCTGTAGTCGAACCAACTGCGCCACCAAAAAGCGCAGCTTGGACACGCGCCAGCCAATGTTATGAATCCAATGTGTGCCGTAGAGCAAGTTGCAACAACCCTCCCTTTTAACAAAAATCATAACGCCACCTGGACTGGACTGAGCTGACTCTGCGTATCCCATTTGTATTACTGTATTATTGCCGCTGCTTTCCAGAATCCACGCAGTTAAATCAATCAATTTCTCTACATACAGATGCACATACACGATTGTCAATGGCGTGATTAAACATGAATTAAGGCGGAAGTGGCAGTGGCATCCCTCTATACGTAGAACCGTAGAGGTATATACACCATTGTCAAACCATGGCCATGCCAGATTTGTGAGCAAATAAACTTCTTCCCCTCCTTCATCCACTTTTTTAAACGTTATTTGTTTTTATTGTTACGCTTACCCGCCCAAACCAACATGAACATCCCTCATTTCTGTGGCCATCGAAAACTTTAACGGTAAAGCAATTGCCACACAAATAATGCAGAATTGCAATAGGAACGCTACGAAGATAGCAACGCAACGCTAAGAAGAGAGATGGCGCCGTCAAATTAGGGATTCCATTTAACACGGAATAAAGTTACAGGGCAACAGCTGTACCAGTGGCTGTGTACATTTACAGGAATTATTGTGGCCGAAATTGTTCGTTTGTTTTATTTTTTAATTAAAGATGCTTGCCTTCCCTCGCTCTGGCTGCGGCCATGGAAAATGACACAGCTGGTGCGCCGGAACCAAATCGTGGCCATGTGCACGAGCGACACGTGCATTGACATGTAGATGCCAGAAGTCATGGAGCAATTGAAAGTCAAGTCCCAAAGCAATTACAAGCATTGTTTGCGTCCACATACAGTAAGCTTACGCTAAGCCTATGAGTAAAATGCCGTTCCCGAGAACGACGGATTCTATGTGTATCTTAAAAAATTATGATAATAATAACTTGGCTTGAAAGTTGGTTTGAGAGGTGTTTTTTAGGATTGGTTGTGAGGAGGATGGGGACAACCAATTGACCCTGTCAGGCTTATTTGGTTGTGAGGAGGATTGGTCGTACCGCTGACAGATCCTCCGACCTGCGGCGCTCTGGCCCTGCGCACTCCAACAAGGGTTTCTGGCCTGGTTTTGCTTCTGTTTCGGGTCAGGGTTTCGTCTGGCCGCCGCCTCAGGGTCAAAACTTCGTTTGGCCGCCGTCTCAGCCCTCGCCTCCCTCACATCGCGCACCGCGTGCGCATCCCGCGGCCAGATCTGTTCTGCCCTCGGCCAGATCTGCCCGATCTGCGCAATCCGCGGCCAGATCAGCGCAACCAGAGTTGAATACCAGTGTTGCCTGCAGGATCTGTATTGCGGTGCTATTGCTGCAGGTTGCTCCAGGGCTGCCATCGCGTTTCTACCGACGTGGAGCCAGTTCCAATGGACGAGGAGCTCCTTTCAGGCAAGGATATGGACAAATCTTCAGTGGCTGCTTCTTCTTCTCCTCAGGGGAGTTCTCCCAACTTAGAATCTTTGGATTTTCTGATACCTCAAGATATTTTTGACTCTTTTGCTCAAGACTTTTCTGCGCGTTTTATTTTTTTCCAAATAGTAGGTTATCTACCTCGTTCTTTAAGCATCAATCTGCATATTAAAACTATTTTACAAGCTCACGGAATTCAAGTTTCACACGCTCGATATTATGCTCGTAATTTTGTCCTTGCTGAGCTTTCGGAGGCTTCTCAAATCGACAAAGCTCTCTCTCTCCTAATTTTCCCTGCTCGTAATGCTACCCTCATCGCCTGGGCCTGGAAATTTGATTTCAACGTCAGCGACCCAGCCTTTAATATTATCCCTTGTTTTGTAGAGCTCCCTCATCTTCCTTTAATCTTTTCACCTCTTGAGCGAGACATAGTTAGCACCTTAGGTCGAGTCATCTCCGACCGTGGAATTGAGGTTAACGGGGCTCACTATCGACGCTACTGTATCGAATTAGACATTTCCAAAAAAAAAAAAACCACTTTAAATTTAGGAGCTGGAGGCAAGGTTTTTAAACAAAAGGTAGACTATTTTTATCTTCCTAACTCCTGTAGTTACTGCCATTGTGCAGAGCACCACATTTCCACATGTCCCTTTCTAGCTAAGAAAAAATCTAAAACCAATCCTCCCAAATCCAGTCCTGTAGTCACTCCTCAACCTAACCCACCAATTGCTCCCATTAAGTTCGGTTCTACTTCTAACAATGTTTCACACCTTTCTTCCTCGTCTGCTCCTCTCAAGGCAAGAGTCTCTCAATCCCATTCTCTCATTAAGGCCAAGTCTAAAGCACCAATCATCCACTCACAATCAGTCCAAGACTCTCTTCTACGAGATGAGTTTGTCATGGTCGGGGAAAGGAAAAGGGCTAAAGCATCTAACACCACCACCCCTTCTTCCTCTCCTCCGCCCAAAACTAACCCAGCTTTAATTATAAATACCAGCAACTCCTTTGCCATTCTTTCCTCTACTATGACAACTGACACTCCTAACCCCAATCCTTCTACCGCCTTGTCACTCATAACAACTAGAGCTTCTCCATGAACTTCCTATCTTGGAATGTCCGAGGCCTAACTGATAGGCTTCGTCGCAAAAGAGCCAGCAACTTTATCTCTAGCTTAAATCTCACTTTGGATTTCCTCCTCCTCCAAGAAATCAAGATCTCAGCCGAACAATTATCTTTTTCAGCCCACGGGTTTCTTCCCCATTCTTCCGTTCTTGCTACTTCGCATGAGTGTGGCAAAGGTGGCGCAGCCATTCTGTATCCAGCTTATTGGAAAGACAAACTCCTTCAGCACGGGTCCGATTTAGGTCACCGAGTGACCTGGGCTGTTTTCTCATCCTCACATGATCCCTTCGGAGTTTGTTCTATTTATGCCCCCAATGACTCTACCGAACGTGCCCAACTGTGGCATGAACTCACTCATAGCCTCCCTTCTATTCCTTGGATTTTTGGTGGCGATTTTAACATGATGGAATTCTCTCATGACAAGCTTGGGGGTGTTTTCTCTCAACTTCCGCATCATGAATTTCAAGCCTAGTCAAATTTTAAGAAACGTTTCTATCTTTCGGACGGCATCGCAAACACTGCTAGTGGCTCTCTAAACAGCTTCACTTGGAACAATCTTCGTACGGGGCAGGCTCGCATTTATAGTCGGCTAGATAGGTATTACTTTTCCACCCTTTCTTTTTGGCAGACCCTTTCTACTACTAAAGTCCACCAACACGCAACCTTATCTGATCATTTCCCTATTACTTTATCTATGCAAATCCATAATGACCACCAACGACGGAATTATCATCTCTTTAGGTTACATAGCCAATGTTTCTCTTCTCCCTCCGCCCAACAACTTCTTTCTAGCCTTTGAAATGCTGAACCAAGACCCTTAGGTTCAACGGGTTAGATCCACTGGTGGCTTCGAACTACTAGTAGAGTTAGGAATTTCGCCCGTCATTTTGGTAAGGAAGTTGCCTCTCGCTCTCGGCAAGAGTACACCAACATCTGCTCTACCATTGAGCACCTTACGACTAAACTAACTAATGATCCCTTCAATAGTCACCTTCAAGGGGAGCTTGCCAGAGCCCGTATTGCCTTTCAACATTGGGAAGTATATAAGGCACAAGGTGCCTTGATTAAAAGTCGACTCACTTGGCTAAACATACAAGATGAGCACTGTAAGGAATTCTTTAAGTACCTTAACCGATCCCCCCCTTCACCCTCTTTAGATAAACTCTCCATAAATGGTTGCATTATCACTGACCAAAATAGTCTTCTCTCTTATCTTAAAGAACACTTTGAGGCCTTATTCACCACTACTCCTATGGATCCTGCATCCTTCGCGGCAGCCACTCTAAATTATCCTAAACTGGTTAATTCTTCTATGCTGACAATTTTAGAAGCCGATATTACTCCAGTTGAGCTTCGACAGGCTTGCTTGAACCTAAGCCCTGGGAAAGCCCCAGGTTATGATGGTTTTCCAGTTGAATTTTTCCAAAAGCATTGGGATCTGATTGGTTCTGACCTCTTCCATGTTATCAAAGAGGCTACGCTTACTGGCTCTTTGGGACCAATCTTAAACCAAGGGATTATTCGTCTTCTCCCTAAAATAGGAGATCCGACTTGTATCTCCAATTGACGACCTATCACCTTACTTAATGTGGTTTACAAAATTTGGGCAAAGTGTTTGGCCTTGCGATTAAAGAAAGTCCTTGCCTTTATTATTTCCCCCCAGCAGACTGGCTTTGTTCCGGGAAGATACATATTAAATAACATGGTGGCTGCTTGGGAAGGTCTTAAGTGGGCTGAGGATGAGGGTCAGGATACCCTCTTGATGAAGCTTGACTACGCTAAAGCCTATGATAACATTAAGTGGGACTTCATTATCCAAACCATGACTAAATTGGGTTTTGGCCCTAAGTTCATTCATATGGTAGAATGCTTATTCTCAGATGCTACTGCGCGAATCGCGACTACCTTCGGCATCACTTCTCCCTTTTCTATTCATAGGTCTGTTAGGCAAGGTTGCCCTCTCGCTCCTTATCTCTTCATCATAGCGGCTGATTTTCTCTGTCATCAAATCAGCTTGGATATTCAAAACAATGTTTTATTTGGGGTTCCTCTATCTTCTCCTCAACATCAGCTCCTCAATATGCATTTCGCTGATGACTCATTTTTCCTTATTCAAAACAATGCGGATAATGTGCAGTGTCTCTTGTCTCGAGTAGAGCAATATTGCTCCCTCTCGGGATCTGTCATAAATTGGCGAAAATCTTCTGTTTATAGCTTCACCAATAACTACAGTCATTTGCCCAATTATAGTTGGAAGCGTACTCAAGATCATGAGATCATTAAGCTCTTGGGAATTCCTTTTCGCTTTAGAGGCCCAACGTCCGAGCTCTGGGACCAAGTAATTGCACGAATTCACAGAAAAATGGAAAAATGGAAAACCAAACCCCTCACCCTTGCCGGAAGGTATCTAATCTATAAGTCTATTTGTGCCTCTACCCATGTTTATTACTTGTCATGTTGGGCCCCTTCCCATGCTTCTTATCAAAAGCTTGAACGTTTATTTCGAGACTTCATGTGGTCATCTAAGGACTCTCAAAAAGGCTTTCATCGTGTAGCCTGGAATATAGTTACACCTCCTAAAAACAAAGGCGGATTGGGCCTTTTGAACTCCTTTAAGCAAGGTCTCACCCTTGTCGCTAAGTGGTTGATTCAGCACCTAGATGCCCCCAATATTATTGGGAATCTCCTTCAGTTAAGGCTTCGACAAGCATTTCCTAAGAATAGGTCTATCTGGAAGGGTATCCCCCCTGTTAATTGGATCCTTTCTCCTCACAACATTATCATTCTTGGAACAAATGTTTTCAAAAGCATTTGGAAGGCTTGGCAAGTCTTACATTCTTATGTGAATTGGAATAATATACATATTAATCCTACTCTTCTTTCTACGATTTGCCCTTGGTGGCTGCCCCTTTGTCCTGCTCCTCTAGCCACCTCAAATGCCAGGGTAGCCACCATCTGGTTTCAAAAGGGAGTTGTTTCCCTTAGCTGTCTT
>MNCI01003893.1:33215-63089 GCA_015680685.1 Gnetum montanum | reverse complement strand
AGCCTTGGAGCAGATACACCAACTCATGCACTCTTTCCAATCTCGATCTGCTACATCGGAGTGTGTTATCATCATAATTTTGAGCATTTTGAGCCCTTTATTGTTCTCCTGGTCTTATAAACTCGCAGTTCCTAAGGATCCCCAGCATTTGGTAGCTCTTTGGCATGTACTCCCTTCTCTGGCATGTACTCCCACACCCTGAGAAAGATTATGTTTCAAGATGTTTTCTTTCAACACTCGCATTTTTCATTGTTCTTCTCCCTATTCATCCATCAATATGTTCAGATGTTGATCATGTACTTATTCTCATTTAATTAATAAAATTCTCTTTTTGGGCTCATCTTGACCTTCTACAAAGGTTTGAGGTGGAGCTAACATGCACACCTTGGCAGGCTTTGGATCATTGGGCTCTTGTTTGCTCCTTGAGACATCCTTGGAGGCCACCGCCAGTTCCCTTTCATTTTAAGAGGGTTTGGCTGTCGAAACCTTGGTTGCGGACACTTGTCAAATGCATTTGGTCAGAGTATGAGACTTTGATGCTTGACCCATGGTATTTTTTAAAGTCGAGCCTTCAATCTATGAAAAAGGAAATTAAAAATTGCCTCTTGAGGTTAAATATTTGTTTCGGGGCTCCCAGGGTAGGTCACAAACTCAGCATGCCAAAATTCAAAAAAGACAGGAGCAAGAAGAGGTGTTGGAGGAGAAAGAGAAAGCCACCCTAAATGAGTTGCAAACCCTAGATAGGAAGGAAGATATATACTGGAAGGAATGATCAAGAATTCGGTAGCCTAAGGAGGGGGATCGTAATACACGGTTCTTCTTTGCATCTACAAAAACTAGCTATGCTAGGAAGCAAATCTCATCTTTGCACAAAGGGTCTACGGTGATTCATCAACTACACGAGATCGCCAAGAAAATGCAACTTTTTTGGAATGTTGTCTAGATGGGGACCAAGTAAGCTTCAGTTTTGGTTTTGGTGTAGAGGGTATTTGCGGAGATGGACAATGTGCCACTTCTTACTCCTATCTTGGTGGGGAAGTTGGCAGAGGTGATTGACTCTATGAAGGCTAGAAGCACCCCTAGGCCTGATGAGTGGCCGGTTGAATTGTTTTGGGAATTCCTAGATGTTTTGGGGCATAACTTGTTAGATGCATTCAGCCTGATGCTCCAAAAAGGTCAAGTCCATAGAGAGGTCAATTGCTTGTAGATAGCTTTATTGTCGAAGATTCCATGTCTAACACTCCCTGCTCATTACAGACCAATCAAGGTGTGTAATACTTTGTTGTGGATTTTTGCTAAGGTGTTAGTCAAACACCTTCAACCATTGATGTCGACCCTAGTGGGGAATCATCAAGCTAGGTTTATAAAAGGGTAGCTTATTTAGGACCAAATTCTTCTAGTGAAAGAGGCAGTGCATTTCATTCGACAAGCGAGATTCTCAGGCGTGTGTATAAAATTAGATATAGCCAAAGCCTATGACATTGTCAGCTAGCAGACCCTTAGGGACATGATGCTGCATAAGGGTATTCATCTGCTTTTTGTTAACATCTGTATAAACATCCAATATACTAGTGCCTACTCATTTGATTTGGATGGTAGATTGTGAGGTTTCTTCTCCCCATCACGTGGGCTACAGCAGGGGGATCCTTTGTCCCCTTATTCATTCTAATGATGGACCTGATGAAGGTCTATCTAGCAGAGGAGGGGATGAGGGGTTTAACTATTGAAGGCCAATCTTTCTTGGCCACTCATTATGCTAATGACACCATTTTCATGACTAGGGAAATGGTGCCACAAGCCTTGGCTTTAACCAAGCTCTAGACAAGATTGTAGAGGAAGTGGGGTTTTGGCCAAATTGGGCCAAATCCACGATTCATTTCTTTAACACAGACTTGCAAGTTCGAAGACAGGTCTACCAAACTTTGGGGATTTTGCTAGGGATCGACATGGAATCTTACTTGGGGGTTTCCATGTTTTCTTGGCACTTATGGGGTACTTGGATGCTGCTTCTCAAGCATCTCCAACAACATATTGATCTCTAGTCTAACGGGTTCCTTTCGTGCCATGGTAAGATTGTGCTGGCATCCATGGTGTTGCTTGCGGTGACGAGGCATATTGCTTCCGTGGCTACACCCTCCAACGAGGTAATGGCCAAGATAAATCAAATTATTCGTGAGTTTGTTTGGTTGGGGGAAGGGGGGTTGGTTGTAGTGGGTTGGGGGGGTGGAGGGGGGTGTGGGGTAGAAGGAAGGGAGGGAGGGAAAGGGGGAAAAATGTGTTTGGTCAGCTAGGAATAGGTTGCGAGGCCAAAAAGGGTAGGAAGGTTAGGAATTTTAAAATTTGAAGATGTGGTTTTAATGGGCTACCAGCTAATAATTAATCGGTTGTCGTTACCGATGGAATGTCAACCCCCTTGGGCCAGGATTATGAGTAGTAAGTACACACCGTAGGCATCAAGGTCTGATGATTCCCATGTGTGGCATCATCTCTGCATTCATGCTTAGCAATTGGACAGGTGGGGGGCATTGGGACTACTATCTAAAGATACGCTGAAAATTATATACCCGATGCAACCCAACTGGAAACCATTATGGCATGGCACAGTGTCAGAAAAAAATTAAATGCTTTATTTGGCTTTAAAAAAGGACGCATTACTAGTCCGATGGCTACTCAAAAGAAAAGGCATCACCAACAATGACTCATGTCCAATGTGCCACACTGATGCTAAAGCCATACACCATCTATTTTTGACCTGCACTTTTACCACACTAGTCTAGCTTGCCATCCTACTTTGCTACTTGTGACAGGTGGAAATTTTATTGTGTGGTTTTGTGGCAAGTGTGGAAGGCTAGATACGCAAAGATTTTTTGGCCAAAAAATGCACCATCACCGAATTTGGTTGCGCTTCTTGCGACGCAGTTGTGGTCAAAAATTTCGATGGCCATGGGAGCCACACCTACTTTTGAACCAAAGGTGGGCCATTTTAGGCGAAGTCAAGAACTATGGGCATTGGTTGAACAGATGGGGTGGGCCAAGGTTTTGTCGCTGGAGGGCAACCCAGATTTGCCATATGCAAGTTTCCTTACAACTGGTTGGTGGATTATACTGTCTTTCATGGGGTTTCGATCTGCCTAATTGAGCAAGCAATAAGCAGCTATTTGGGGGCTTCGATGGTTGGGGAGGTCATTCTGCCAACCAACAAGGGTTTACAGGATACTATTGTGTTCTTTCCGCAACGCCACCTGTGGATGGCCAGTGGCTAGGTTCTACAAATGGCGCTGCCAGGGCTATGGTAGGCAACAATGAATTTGGTGGAACACTATTTCATTCAGTTTGTGACTGCTTCAAAGTTGCAGGGACTTCACTTCACGCTCCTTCGTTGCATGAAGGAAGTGTGTCCAGTTAACTTGCCTTGATTTTTTCTGGAAACCCTGAAAAGAGGTCGACATGGGCAACATTCCGATTTAATCCTTGTGTTTTGGAAGACAGTGCCACCGTCGACCCCACGCCTAATGGTGCGTAGCCATTACAGTCGATGGGCAAGGTTAGTTGTTTTAGCATTGGCTGTGATGGGAGCAAAGCGGTCCAATGTGCAAGAGGCTATCAAGGAAGAGTTGACTCAGTCGACGTTGGAGGATGTCCAATGTCTGATTGAGGAGGTGGTGGAGCAAATGAGAGAGGAAGAGAGAGTGTGGTGAAATGCCATTATTTTAACCCAAATGGAGGCAATGCGGGAGAAGTCACTAGCTAAGTGAGCCTATCACAAGGAGGAGTTGGCGCAACTTAGGCAGGAGATGCAGCGAAAGGATGCACAGGATTCGCAACAACAACAAGAGAAGCTATGCAATAGAATTAAGGAGGACTCCGAAAAGAAGAGGAGGATGAGAGGCATCAGGAGATGGTTGCAAAAGAAGAGGCGAACATAGCACTACAAGAAGAAGCCTAGCTACAACAATGGTTTGAGAAAGCACATGAGGTAGAGATTTGTAGGTGGTTGTCACAAGGGAGATGCCCATACCATCTGATGGAGGAAGAGAGAGTGTGGTGAAATGCCATTATTTTAACCCAGATGGAGGCAATGCGGGAGAAGTCACTAGCTAAGTGAGCCTATCACAAGGAGGAGTTGGCGCAACTTAGGCAGGAGATGCAGCGAAAGGATGCACAGGATTCGCAACAACAACAAGAGAAGCTATGCAATAGAATTAAGGAGGACTCCGAAAAGAAGAGGAGGATGAGAGGCATCAGGAGATGGTTGCAAAAGAAGAGGCGAACATAGCACTACAAGAAGAAGCCTAGCTACAACAATGGTTTGAGAAATCACATGAGGTAGAGATTTGTAGGTGGTTGTCACAAGGGAGATGCCCATACCATCTGATGGGCAGTCACCCCAAGACGCCTTGGGGTGGGCTTCGCAGACATATTCGTCAAGTGGCCATGAAGTCGCACTTGGATAAGACAAAGCATCTGCCAAAGGCAGAGCGTGTTCAAGTGGAGCTTGGGTTCGTTGATTTCCAATAGGCTGCCTCCTTTGTTGCTTCAATCAAACTTCAGTTCATTTTAGATAATGTACATAGTAAGGTTGCATCTCGCTGTACCTGTGCGGCCATACCCTGCCAAGCTTAAGGATCTTTATGTTTTCTTGGTTGTTGTTATCAGCCGTGGCCCAAGGATGGGCAAAAAAATAAGTCTGAGTTAGGGGTAGGGCCGCTCCATAGACCTGTTAGTTTTGGTTACTATTGTTGCGAATGTCTTTATTGTTTGATAGTCTGGGGTTGTTTCAGCCAAGAAGGGGCTTGGGGGTAGGAAGGGTTTCTCCTGCTGATTTTTGGGAAGAAGGTACTTTCATGTAAATACACAATATGTTTGATATCAATAAAATGCCTGACCTTACTTCCAAAAAAAAATACTTAAAATACTCCAAAAGAAACTTAGAAAGAAACACATAAATTCTGAAGGCAAAAAAAATTGAGAGAATGGTAGGATGCATAGCTTGGTATAGAGCACAATGTGACCACACAAATGGGGTGGCAATTCTAAAGGTGGAGACAGCAGATCTTATCGGTAGACAAACACATTGCAGCAGGAACTGATTAGAAAAATGGAGTTTAGGAAGGGCCGAAACTGCAAGAGAGGGCAAGGAAGCAAAAACTCTTATAAATTTTCAAATACAAATGATAACTGGGTCATGCCTAAAATTTGAGCAAATTAGAGAATCGGTCCAAAACAAATGGCAAGGCATTTAAGTGATTGGACCTATACAAGTTGTTTCCCTACATATGAATTTGATACTATTCAAGTTCAGTTTTGAGAAAGATCAAGGTCATATTATAGCTTTTCATCCTTTGTCTTTTGGTTGTATGGGTCTGGCCCTTGCAAAATGGCACCTAAGGGTATAAATGCAATCCCAAACTTTTTGAACAAGTTCCAGTATGGTTACAAATTTCCAACCATTATGGATAGTAGGATGAGAGCTAAGTTGTTGGTTGAAAGATTGGAAGTAACTATGCCAAACTGGACCACTATATTGAAAAGTGCCACTCTTGAAAAAGGGATATGGGGGATACCTGACACTCGTCACAGATGGATTACCTATTTTGAGGAAAGATTAGACAACTAGAGATAGAATGTCACCAAGAAGTGCAAGGAGAAAGAGAACCTTGGACACAAAACATAGTCTAATTGGACAATTTTACTCCCCAAGGAAAGCAAAAGGAACACTACAATTGGTGTGATGGTTGCTACTCCCACTACTTCTATTGGTGCATGCATAGTAGCAAGTGTTAAGCAAGATTGATGCAGGTGTTACCAAGACTGGTCATGGTAATAATATTGCAATTTTGGGATCTAGTAGTAAGCTAGACATTACTAGCATTGTCACAAGGACTACTGTTGGAATAATATTGTAGATTTGCAATCTAGCAAGGGGTTGGATGATTGTAGTGTTGTTAATGAACAACATCAATCTAAACATATTCATATCTCAAACTACACTCTAGTCTTAGACCAAATCCCACATTGGCCTTGAACTCCTTCTAAATAAAAGGAGCAAAAACTCACCTGTATGAGCCTATAGACAATTGTGTAAACATCACACTAGAAGGTGCAACGGCTCAAAAATTGGTCAACCATTTTTAAAGGTTGCATGAACAGTGGGACTTCCCCTATCTATACACCAAACTCCCATAGATATCTGCCAAAGCCTAGACCAAGGAAAAAAATCATCATCCATGAACAGGCATTGCCCCATGATGAACAAAGATTAGTTGAGTTAATAGATTCCTAACAGGGATTGCCCCAAATGAGATCGTTTTAGAAGGAATGGCATTACCAAAAATAGGAATTACTAAAAGGACATGCCATGTAGAAACTTAAGAAACTAGGAAGACCACTTAAAGTGGATCAAGGAAGTTAATATGAAATCAAGGCACTCTGGCTTGGTATTGGCCTTGTAGAAGGCCTCAGAAGAACAGCCATTCTGTTGTTTCCTTTCACCTTGCAGATGGGGATACATGGCTAGGTTCCATACAGAATAACAAAAATTGATGGGGATGTGCCTCAAGTGGATGCAAAAGTGGAACATGATACAAAAAGGCTTGATAATGATCTGCAAACCTAGTGCGATGTTTTCTTAATCTCTTGCTATCAGGTTTTCTCTGTTTGTGCTGTCCTAGGGCTATGTTTCTTGTATGTTCTTTACTTAACACTTTTGGCCTCCCATTTTTGGTTTTAGAGGTGATTATTCAATTGTGTTTGTAATAAGGGGGTATCATTTTGGTGAAGGTATCCTCTGTTTTGTCAAACAGCTTGTATATTACCAACACTTTGTTTATTTTATTAATACAACATAACCTTTTCCAGAAAAAGAAAAGAAAACTCTTCTGAGCGTAAGTGATTATATCATTTGCTTTCTTATTATATTTTAAGCTATAGACAACAAAATGATACAAAATTATAAAACAACCTATATTTGAAATGGGGACTTTAGTTAAAAGAATGCATGAGTAATAGATTATATCCTCATAGTTCCTTTATCTCATCTATATGGAAGGTAGGCAAAAGATTTGACAATGATTTTCTGTATGGGCAAGAGTAACATGAAAAGTTACAAGCACAAATTGAAAAGTTAGCCCTATATTTGAGATGGGAACTTTGGTTACAAGCACAAATTGAATATCAAAATGGATGAGCTATGTAACATGAAAAGTTGTTTAGGTACAAGTGCATCAGAGAATGCTTATATGTAGAAACATTAGAGGAAATTGAAAGTTGACTGAACTAGCTTAGCATAAAACCAATATCATGTTAGAAGATAGATCAACGGCAAAAAGAAACCAAAATAGAAGGATAAAAACAATTTAGTAGGAACGCAAATGACTGCGAAGTGGTAGAGAGATTTACCCTTCAAAAACATAGCCAATAAAACACAATCCATAAAGACCAATATCAATCCCAAGTCAATGGAAGGTTCGGATGATGCTGAATGTCAATTATACATATACTTGCTGCAAAATTTATGACTAAAGTATCAAAAATAAGCATTCAAATTTTTTGTCCATATAAAACATAAAGCTTATAAAAATGAGACCATTATTACTGTCTTGCACTAGAATCCCACTAACTAATCACAGATTTAGACTAGAAAATGAATCAAAAGAACCATTTATGTTATCAAAAGTATTAAGACTTAGGAGCCATTTACAGTGCTTGTTAAGATATTAGTCATACGAATTTACATCGTATGCAGCTTTCCATGAACAAATAGGTAATTGGACCATCAAGATACATCGGCACCAACATTAAAATGACAATTATCCATATGTGCAGCTATCAGTGCGCATTTCAACATAGAAAGACTACTAGAGTTCCTAATTAAGTGTTTGGCAGAAACAAGCACCACATTCAGAAAATAAAAGAATTCTCTAAGTCTGCCTTGTATCTTAAAGATTATTCTGGTTAACACAAGAAAGAGCTCATATCCCTCCAAATACTCTATCTTATAGGTGTAAAAAATCATTTTTGAGATAATTCAGTTGATATATGGTCCTTTTCAGGTTATCAGAATATTGTTATAATAACTAAACAGTTAGAAAATTTTGTTTAAAATAATTTCACTGCTAATATCTAAATTAGAGTCATAAAATCCACATCAAAGTTATGTACAATACAACATGAGAAAAAGCTCATATCCCTCCAAATACTCTATCTTATAGGTGTCAAAAGTCATTTTTGAGATAATTCAGTTGATATATGGTATTTTTCAGGTTACCGGAATGCTGTTATAAGAACTAAACAGTTAGAAACTTTTGCTTAAAATAATTTCATTGCTAATATCTAAATTTAGAGTCATAAAATCCACATCAAAGTTATGTACAATACATGTATAAAGAGAGGTGACGTAATACCTCAATATCATTTTGTTTGGTGATGCCAACAAGATGTCCTTGATTACCAAGAAACTGCAGAAGGAATAAATCATGAAACACAAATTATTGGCTGGACAATATAGGAAAAATGACTAAGGGGATAAGTAATGTTCTCAAAACATGTTCGCAGAAAATCTCAGTAAAACCCTTTTAAAACAATACCTATAACAGTTTTAAAACTAACAAACCATTTTAAAAGGAATTGACATTCTGATGGCTATTAATAAATTACATTCCCTTGTAATCATTGAGAAAAATCACTCGTAGATATTTTTTAATTTTTTATTTTTTTTTTAATTTTTCATTTTAAATACTTGTTATGGCCTCCAAGATCTAGCTGTTTGGTGATGTTCTCCATCTCTCAAACAAGGACATAAATTTAACTCCCTTGTTAAGGGTTAGACTCTTTACAAGCAACAGGCAAGACAAATATCTAGACTGTACTTGTATAATTGTAGTTCTCACCTCTCCTACTCCAAATAGATGGGGAAGATTTTTTTAAAAAAGAAAGAAAGGAAGAAAGAAAAGAGTAGTAGTAGTAGTACTTGCTACCCTTCATATTTAAAAAAAAAAACACTTATTTTTCCTAAAGTACATTGTATCAAGGGATTCTTTGTAAGAAGTACATTGCATAACAATGTTGCTATAAGCTAAAGCCTTATCTAAATTAAAAAGGTTTTTAAAGTGCACCAACATGGCATTACAAAACTGGAATACTGTTCTAAGGGTTTCTAATCCATAAACTCAATCATCATCATCATCTTAGCCTTGTCCCAACAAAATGGGTTCATCTACATAAGTTCTTTTTTGCCATTTGCCTCTATGGAGAGCTAAATCTTTGTTTATTTATAGATTCTTCAAATCATCCTTAATCGTTTTTTCTTATGTCTTCTTTGGTCTTCCTTTTGGCAGCTTTCCTAGAACAGTGATGTAGCAACCTTTGTTTATACCCTATGCAAAAGCCCAAATAATTTGATAGTTAAAAAAATTTCAATGAGCATGTTCTATGAGGAAGAATGTCATGAACTGGGCAAATAAGAGTTGTAATGTAAGATATGAGAGTAGATAGATTCCAGTTCTGAATCCTCCTACCCAAAGAAAGAAACTTTACTTAAAACATCATTTAGATTTTTGCAACTTTGAGTCTAATAATATGAACTAGTAATCTTGTACCTTTGCTAGATTGCTATTGAAGAAAGATTGGATGAAGCACTGAGTCGGGAAACCCACAACTAAACCATATTGTTGAATCTATGGGTATTGGCTAAGAGGTACAGCTACAAAGGACTTTCACATCAAGTCAATAATATTGCCTAATTTAGCCAAACATTTGTCAAGTTCAAACTGGTATTGCATTCAAGGAGGAGAAGACCAATATTGTAGAGCTTCCACAAGAATGGGAAGGTCATAAAGACTGAATGGGTATCATAAAGAATCTGCTTGAGAGCAGGCTCAAGGGCTACAAGTCTATCCAAATCTTAAGCCCACGTAGGATTGACAAGGTTGAGCCCAATGAAAGGGCAGATCAAGCTAGTCTCAATGGTTTGTTATAAAATACATAACCAATTACATTGTTAATCAAATCCACCCCAGCATGACATAAGTAATTACCGTAAGTTTTAAAATGTCTAATTATAAGTTTAAAAAAGGTCTGATTACGTTGTACCATACATACTTTGCATTTTTTTCTTTTTTCTTTTTTCTTAGCAAGACTAGTTAAGATAAAGATACAGTTGGTAATGGTTCGTTTAAAACTATAAAACTATTATTTTCTAAGTTTAAAAATGAAAAAGAAAAAAGAAAAATAAAGTCTCATGTATGATTAGGCTTTTGCTTCAAGTGATTTTTCCATACTATATTGATGTATTTTATGTGTTGCTTGATTTACATTTTTTGTAGGTTTATTTCCTTACTATGTTTCTCGGTGATTTTTGCCATATTATATTGGTTTGTTTTATGAGTTGTTTGATTTACATTCTCCGAGGTTTATTTCCTTACCCTGTTTCTCACATAGTTTTCAATTTGGATTCAGTACACAAATTGGCAACTAGATCAATTCAGGATTCATGAATAATTGGAAAAATCTGGCATTTATTCATTTATTGTGGTATAGATTTTAAAAATATAATAATAGAATATAAAACGAAAAATATAATCTAAAAGCATTAAAATTATATGATTTTACAATACATAAATACTGATAATCAATAAAGAAAAACAAAACAAACATGGTTAACAGACAAGGAAAAAACTCATGATGTTGCACTAACAGTTAGGATCCACTGTCAGAAAATTATATATGCAAAAGTGTAGCAGAGGATCACAGTTACAAAAAATATATCTACATAAAAGTATTAGCAATGTCAAGAAGATAGCAAAAGACAAATAAACAAGATAAAAAAAAACATAATCTATTTATGAACCCCACTTACCTTTCTGACCTGTTGATGGCAACAGAATATTGATTTCAGGTTAAAGAATGTGCTCAAGAGTGTATGAGAAAACCATTGATACTGACTTTTGAAGAAAAACATAATATATTTATGGACTACCCTTACCCTTTTGCCCTTTCAATGGCAATAGAATATTAATTTCAGGTTAAACAATGTGTTTACAATGTATGAGAAAACTATTCTTTATGACTTCATGTGATCGTTGATTATATTGAAGCATGCTGTGCTGATGAATTAGAGTAAGAGGTAATGAAGCATAGCCCAGTTTTTTATTATTCCCAATTATTTGTAATGTATTTTCTTTGTGCAAAAATTCACAAATAATCATTGATGTTTGAACAAACAAGGTAGCCAAATAATTGTCATTTAGTAATTACCCTATTTCAGTGATTATTCTCTGAATTGGTGAATATTCCCTAAATTCGAAAACACTGGTTTCTCCTTAAAATTTGAATAAATACCATGTTATTTAACATTAATAATTAAAGTTTCATTAATCCACCATTGAATACTTAGGAATGTATTCTTATTTCACATATGTCCTTTCCTTATATTTGGGATCTAAGAAGGTTCAATCTTTTAGATAGAAAGTAAGCCAACTCTTTATTATGACTAGCTTTAACAAACCATTATTTTTTAAAAACTACTTTTAAAAATCAAAATACAAGTGAATTTAAAATCAACTTGCATTTATCTATTAAAATTTTTCTTTGCATATTAAATCTGAGAAAAACATAGAAAAAAAGCTGAAGCTGTTACAATAACATCAGTCAACCCAAACCCACAATGCTGTTAGGAATTAGCAATGTTAACTTTAACTGTTGATAGAATATGACAACTGGTGTGTCAAATTAGTGATAGCATTATTAATTGGTAAGAAGTCACAGTGCTAATTGAAAGTCATCTAGCAATGATGTGACTGAAATCAAAAATTTCAAAGTGAAAATGTCCAATGAGTTTTGAATTAAAGATTTGGGTGTAGCTAAACAAATCTTGGGTCTGCAAATACAAAGAGATAGTGTGCAACTGAAGTTATGATTAGGTCAAGAAATGCATATCAATGAAATGTTACATTGATTTAACATGGCTTCAGAAAAAGTAGTAAATACTCAACTGCATCACATTTTAAGAAATTGGGATGGCCGGTGTTAGAACCGAAAGATGCTGATAAGAAATTAATCATGATAATACCATGTATATTAGTTATGGGAAGTTTAATGTATCCTATGGTTTGTATGAGGACAAATATTACATATGCAGTGGGAGTTATAAGTAGATAAATGAGCAACACTAGGATAAAGCATTGAAATATTGTATTTTATTATCTTTTCTAGTTCTCAATTTGACTTTTATGGTTCTGGTTTGTTAGCAAGGCTCCGACAACACAGTTAGTACCATCAACCATAACACATTCTATGATTGGAAACAAATATTAGCACAACGGATTAGCGTAATGGAAACAAAACTAACAATCACACATCTGAAGCCATAAATAAAAGGACAAGAACTAAAAGTAAATCCCAAGCCCTTATCAAACTAGGGGCAAACACTAAGGCAACCAATTCCATTACCCTGCATCTCAATTTATACATGTGATTTCTTACAAGCTAATCCATGGTTCAATACATATTTTTCCAGTCACCAAGGAACTTCCAAAAAAGTCTAGTGGCTGATAATGTTGGCATTGTTATCTGCTCCAACAAATGCAAAATTAGCATTTAAAGAATAACATCGGTCAAGAGGCAGCAATTACTAACCTCCAAAAACTTGTATGGTAACTGTAAAGGAGACTCAAAAAGATATTGCACACCTGCCTTGCCAATGATTTTTATTCTTCCATTTCTGTGTTTAAAGAGGAAAAAATGACATTATATCAATCCAGAAGAAACTTCCACAAATATATTATGACACTGTTCAAGAAAATCTAAAATAAAAAACTATCAAATCCTGTTAACTTAAGATACTCTGTCAAAAAAATTCCAGGCATTAGAAGACTTCCCCGTACAATAGGGTAGGAAATAAATAAAGTCTAGATGCCTGTGTTACTATCATTATAGTCAAAATCACGCAAACTTGGCAATTAATAGTCAAATACAAGTTTAAAAAGGATTCCTGAGTTTTAACCGGTGATACGAGTTTGAACAAAATTACATGTATTTTTCAACATTTTGTTGTTAGACTTGCAACAGAACTCACAAAGTCCCAGTTTGCCAGAGAAAACAAGTTTAATGGTGACTCCACATTTTTATAACACTAATTAATATGCTGTGAAATTATATACAAAAAAATGTAAAAGTATGGTGTTTTTTTAAACTAAGGATTTAACGGTTCATTTTGGAGTTCATGTAATCATAAAAACCAAGCAGGAGCTCATGTGTATACCTTTTTTATTTTTCCAATCTAATATTTTTTATTAAGAAGTTTTCATATGATGTTTACGAACGAAACATTTGCAAATTTATGTTAACATTGCTTTGAAGCCGATGGTTAATCATATGATCCAAACACAGGTAAAACTATATTTTTGGATAATACTATGGGCATAACTGTTGCAAACAGGAATAAAAACATCAGTAAAGCAGTTCTAAAAAGCACATGTTAACGCCTGGATTGTGGTATGTGATTTCAACGCCTGGATTTCTAAGAGCTGGTTAAGGGGTCATACCAGGCTTCAGGCAGGAGGGATGGTTGTGTTTGGGGGAATTTAGGGAGTGATTTGTTTAAGGTTGGGAGGGTATTTCTTGGGCTTTATGCCCTTGTACATATATTTTTTTGAGATAATATATCTCAACATTTTCTCAAAAAAAAAAAAAAAACAACACATGTTAACAAAGAGTGTGCATGCACTAGACAGATATCTGTACCATTAGTGTTCACATCAATTATTAAGACAAAAATAAAAGAATATAGAATTTATAACTAAATCACCAAAACATGCACTTACAAAGTAGCCAGTGCCAAAATTCTCTGTATTGAGTCAAAAGCTAGAATTGTAGACGATGTTGGAATACCGTAATGAACTGCTAACCGTGGATTCAAATGGGATGATTGCATGTCTTCTTCCAATAAACTAGAAAGATTAACCTATGAAGCATTTTTTAAACACAATTAATTAAATCCACAATCCAAAAAGAATTTCGAGGAATCAATCAAAAAAACATCACTTGTCTTGAGTAAAAGTTTATCTATATGTTTCAAAATCTGTGTGATTTAACAAAAACTGAATTGCACATTATTATGCAATGTACAATTTCCATTCTTTAAAATAAAAGGCATCAACAAATTAATTGTTTTCATCTCGATTCACATAATTTCATGCTTTGACTTTTACCATAAAATAAAGTGATGCTAAGCCAAGCATATATTTCTCATATCATGAAAGATTTAACTATTAACATACTTTGCTAACCAGTTCTTCAAAGTAAACATGTAAAACTGAAAGTACTTAGAACACCTTAAGCACTATATTAAGGTATTACACCCTAGAAGACAAATGCTCAATGCTTTCATTAACAAGAATTATAGAAATTTACTTTATTTAACACCAAATAAGAATTATACAGAAGGTAGTTTAAATGTATGATTGGGATAAACTTTTTAATTACAGAAGATTGAGATAACATTTTTCTATTTCATGAAACACTGCTATAACAAATATTTTGTTGAAATCTATAGAACATTCCAAAAAGTAAATTAAATGAAAATCGGAAAAAATCGTTAAAATAAACATTTACATAGTCTAGAAGTTCTGAATTCCTTCCTAAGTTGTTCGCTCGATTCTATCAGTTCAATTTCCTGAATATCCTATAGCATCCATACCTAAACTCTTCATCCACACGCAATACTCGTCGCAAATTTGACAAGGTATGTAATATATAGTATGCATGCTTTAAGTTTGCAACAAGTTTTGAACATTTCAGGATAAACAAGAAGTTAAAGGAATCAAAATTAGTTTCTAAATGAATACATCAAGATGAAAAACCCGAAAAAGAAATAGGCACCTGGGTTGGATTCACTTTATGGAAGAGTCTTTTCGCTAACACGTTTCTGATAAACGCCTATAATTAGGAATGATCCGTTGGCAGTTCTGTGTTATTGGCTTCAAATGATAGCCGCAGAGAAAAATCTCTTAAATTCATTCGATTTGATACAGAAGAATGAAGTAGGGAAACGGAAGCTCCTTCAAATTCATAAAGTAAAATAATTGAATGCTTCTCTGCGCTTTACTTGTCCTTAAGATCGCAAAAAAGGCATAACAAGATTTAGCAGAGCAAAAAAATTTACAATCCAGAGACGCGGTCGCATCTCCTAATTCAATTTGATTTTGTTGAAAACAAATAGCGACGGTCATACAGGGTATCTGGAATGCATGTTAAGCCATGTAACATCTAACAAATTTTCGCCGTCTGATTTGACAGTAATGTCAAAAACATACACATCGAACAGGGTATGTAATTGTGTTTTACAACCCGTCAAAGATCTTACACTTTTTAACACTTAACAATGATAAATTTCATCAAGACTTTATTTTTGTTTTCCCCTTGCGTGTGTAGTAAAACTAGTTTAACTATAATGTAGTCAAAGAATCATTTCCCTTTCGAAAAAAGGTATAAAAAAATCATATAAATTGATTGCTTCAAAGAATTTTTATAAGATGAAAAATCTAAGAAATATAACTTAGCACTATACAATCGAGCTTAAGAGAGTTATAGAGAATCATGTGAATCAAACTCTTTCATATGAAAGAGATAGGAAGCATAGGAAGAAGTATTAGAATGGTAAGACATTTGATTTGGAAGCTCTAGGTCATGGGTTTGACTAGGCAATGCTTAGTTATATAAAGTTCTAATTTGACTATATATCTTGGGGTGTATCTATATTTCACTTATTTCAGGTTTCACATCCCCCTTAAAGATAAAAAGAATATTCTAAATAATAGTGGTGTTTAGAAAATCTCTATTAAATTGAAAGAAGAGTTAAAAGACATATAATATAATAAATCTTCAAAATCACCTCTGGTAAAATGTATAAAAAATGATAGCTCCTTTAAAAATCATAAGTCATTAATAGATAATAGTGAAGTTCTTTGTAGGGGGTGTTAGATCCAAAACAATGAACAGTGAAGTTCTTTGTATAATAGACACCTTTGTAAATAGAGAAATTAGACAAGCCCTTGAAATTAGAGTTCATTCTAATAATGTTAATAAGATCAAGGCTATCTTACCTACTTGGCTTGATGGCCTATTTTAACAAAAATTAAGCAATCTAGAAATCTACTTGAAAATCCTACTAGTTTAATATTTTCTCTCTTACTATTTTTTTTCTTCTTTTAAAAGGATGTTGGAACCCAAAATAAGTGAAACATAGATACATCCCAATATATAACTTTATATAACTCAACATTACCCACTAGGATCAAACCCATGACTTGGAGCTTCTAAATCAAATTTTTCTTTTTGCAAAAATAGTTCATATTATACTACATAGTTATTTACAAACTTGTTATTTTATATGTTAGAAGTTGTAAGTTCAATTATGATTATAATATCATTATACTATCGTTTTTTCCTCTTAAATATTATATATTTTTAATTATTTTTTTTTGTTTTTTTAACTTTTTTGGTATTACTCTTCCTAAAAAGCACTATCTCTACTATACCCACTAAAATAACAACTACTCCTATATCCCATTATTTCTTAGATCTATAAACTAGGATTTGGTAATTATTTTACTAATGCTAATGCTCAAGTTACTACTACTTGTGGATTAAGTTCCTCCTTTTCTCTTCAACAATCAATTCATCAAAGTTGTCCTCTAGCTCCCTATCTTTTTATGATTGTTGCAAATTTTCTTTCACATAATTTGCATTATGACATACAAAAGAGTTTCATTAAGGGAATTTTAATTGGTAATTAAGGTATGTAATTGCTTAACATGCACTTTGTAGATGATTCTTTTGTTATGATCAACAAAACTCTACAACATATCAACACTCTTTTAGCTAGAGTGGAGGATTATTGTATGTTATCTGGCTCTCAGATCAATTGGCAAAAATCTATTGTTTATTATAATGGGAATATTGATCAGTGGCTGACTTTCAAGCCTTGGAAAATCTTGGAAAAGAATTTTATCTTAAAAAGTTTAGAAATACTTTTTTTATTTTGAGCCTAATCTTACTATTTTGTATAATTGTGGTGTTGATAAAATTGACAAGAAACTTGAGAAATGGAAAGAAAACAAAACTCACCCTTGCTGACAAAGTTTTAGTTATTAAGCAAATGCTGCAATTAACTCATTTTTATTACTTCAATTGTTATGCTCCTTCTAAAACTTCTTATGAGAGAATTGATCATATTATCTGTCGATTTCTTTGGTCTACTAAGCAATCTAGAAAAGGTTTTTCTACACTTACTTGGGATATTTGCACCAGTAATAAGAAAGATGGAGAACTTGGCCTCATTAATTATTACAACTAGGGTATTTCTCTTATAACAAAGAGGATTGCAAAGTGCATTAATGGAGATAATGTTTGCATGCTCCTTTTAAGAAACAAAATTATGCAAGGAAAACCTAATAATGGTAACAATTGGTCTTTTAATAATTTTCTTTACTATATTCTTTTTCCTTAGGCTATTTTTATTCATGGTTCTTCAATTCTTAAACAAAGTTAGAAAACATGATGCAAGCTTAGTAAATATTGAAATTACAATCATATTACAGTTTTAGAAGATATGCTTAAGCAAATTAGCCCACGGTGGCTTGCTTTTATACTCAATGACTAAACATCTAATGTACTCTAAAAGTTTTTGCTTATTATTCCTTTGCATTCATTGTGCATATTGTGGCTTGAATGACTACAATCCCCCCATCTTCCTTGAGGAGATGAGCCCACACAAAAATGCTGATACTAATTGAAGAGTGACGAGGTACCCCTATGCTCAACCATACAAATCACAAGCATTCATGCACAATCTGGTCGAATTCCATGGATGGGACTAGTTGTGGCATCTAGATCGCTATGCTTTGACCACAGTTCATTGTCTTCCCACTTGAACTAGTGGTAGCTTTGTCACATATGGTTTAGTCCAAAGTGAGGCATATGATGTTATCTAGTTCTATGTTACTCCTGATGATGAAAAGAGATAAAATAATTAAACTAATGAATGATAAAAAGCAATATCTAAACCTATGGGCAATGAGTATCCGCTCTTAACCATCCGTACACATCTTGGACTTCGTGAGACTACTTCTGAGATTACCAAGTGTACGTCACTAGTTGTGCCAAACGATACACTCCTTGATTACCAAGTATATACACTTAAATGCTCATGATTAAGATGTACACATTTTGCTTAATAACAAGAATAGTAAATAACAATAAAGGAAAACATTTAACTAAAGAAAGCAGTAAATAAAGCAATAATAATCTAAGTGGATGTTGCAATGATGGAAGTAATCTTGATCTTTATTGCTAGTCATGTAATATGTCCAAGTACGTCACACTCGAACAAAGGTGCTATACGATTACAAACATCACACTATGAGTATTCACTGGGAATAACAAACTTTAAAGAGAAGAAACTGAAAACTAAAACTATCTACTACTACTACTGACTCTTGACTTCCCCCTCATCCAAGTGCCCAAGTGTCATATTTATAGGCAAACCTAGATGAGGCAACATCGAGTATCCGATGTTACTTATTGGCTCCAATGTTAGGTATGTAATGTTAGGGCTCCGACATCATGTATTCGACACTGGGGCATTACAATGATAACTCATCATACCCCCACGATTGAATAAAAACTCATCCTCGAGTTAAACAAAATGAGGAACAAGTTCTTTACAAAATATTAGGTAGGTATGGGATTATTGATTGACTCAAACAATGAACAAAATAATCAACTCTTGGCATGCCACAATGGTGCAGTACAAAAATGGGACACATTATTACAAATTAAAACAAAACAAAAATGGGAAGCTCATGTGGTGCTCGGAGGCAATGGCACTTCCATTAGCTGCTTCCCTTTGTCGCCAGGCTGCTAAACACCCTAAACACCTATGTGCCTAAACACTTGCACGCATATCGACACCTTCTACTCTCCATCAGCACCGTGCCATGGGTGAAGCATGTGCAGCAATAGGAGGAATAATACTCGTGTTGCATGACGCAAAAGTAGCTTTTTTCACTGCTGACAGCAACAATGGGCAGGTGGGAATGGCTCCGAGGCCTGTGTGGGAGGGCGACGTGTCTAGTAGTGGCAATGGTAAATGGATGATGGCACAAGGTGATCAAAGTAGTGGGCTGGACTATAGAGAGCGATGGCACAACATGGATTATGGATGGTCCTACAAAGGGTAGAGGGCACATCACACCACGTTAGATCTTGCCAACTAGAAAGGTATAGCGAAGCCTTCTCAACATCATGCTTCACATGTGGGTGGCATAGTAGGGGCATGCCTTCTCACACTCAAACACTATGTTGTTGGCTATTAGGTGCTACATTGTCCCTATACCATGCCTCGGAATATTCCCATCTCATCCTGATCCTCATCCCCATTTGTGTTGGTGTTGGCGTCAGTGCTTAGCCTGTGCTTGTATGCGTCCATGATGTAGAGCATGATGGATCAACATGTTGGCAAGAAGAAGTTGCAGTCTGACATCTTGGAGAAGCATGTGGGAGGCATGACGATCAGAAGAACTACCACAACCATACATGCATAGCGGCAGGTGGGCAGTAAGGCATGTGTGGGAGGGCACCATGTCTGGGAGTGGTAGTGGTCCAAGTAGTGGGTTGGAAAAAAACATAAATGTAAAGCACGATAGGGAGGAAATAAAAAATAATGGAATAAAATATAAAGGAGATGGGAAGAGAGTTAGAGCAAATATGATGATAATTGATTTTTTAAAAGCAAAGACTTAGAAACATAAAAAAAAGGAAAAGAGATTAAGAGATAGTGTGATACGTAGATAAATAGATGCAAATAGAGATAAAAATNAGTGTGATACGTAGATAAATAGATGCAAATAGAGATAAAAATTTTTAAAAAAATGAGGATAGAAAATAGGATAATACTAATACACCTGTAATGAGGATCGTGCTATACCACAAAAGTGGGACATGGCTAAATCCCACACACAAGCATGGCCAAAGTGATGTCATAGGTAACTAATAAAATAATATAATAAAAATCCCTCCATATTCCATTCAATATTCACTTAGTTACATCCTTATCAAAATAGAGTAGATTCACTGCAACCTCACAAACATACTAAGTAGAAAAATAAAACAAAATAGGAATAGAAAGAGAATAGAAAAATAGATAAATAATAGCAAAAATATAATAGAATGTAGCAAGGGAATAGAAAAATAGATGAATAGCTAGATAGGAAGGAAAGAGATTCAAAAAATCCAATGATTAAAAATAGATGTGGATAAATACAAGTTTAGAGCACACATGTTACATGATGATGGATGATGTCACTGTAGATAACATTGCATTTTCAACTAAAATGCCACTAGCTAGGCATAGATTGAATGCTCATTGTTGACGTAGATAAATGAATTTGCTAGTAATGGCTTGAAGATAAGCAAGATGATGATGTTTAGGTTTAGAATCAATTAATGGATAAATTGCTCATAGGGATTGGAAAACAATGATGAATGAATGATGTAGAGAAAGAATAAAAAGAGATGGAAACTATAGGAATTGAAGAGGTGGCTCCTCTGAAATGATGGGCTAAAGATATGATTAGTGATATAGGAGGTTACATGATCTCCATTAAAGATTTGATATGGATGTTGAGATATATATCCTATTATGCTTAAAAATTAGGTGGAAAATTAACAACAAATAGCTTTAATGGTCAAATTGATGTGATAGTTAAGGTAGTAACCTAGGTAATAGATGGAGGAGAAAGATAATATGGAGTTAAATCAATTTCATATGAAGCTGTAAAGATTGAGAAATATGTTACTAAAAATGATTTGGTGATAGTAGCATTAATGATGGCAAATTCATCACAAAAGGAGAATGCATATTAGTTGGCTACTAAGTTGTGTGTGTTGTTTATTGATGAGGATGGATGTTTATAAAAGAAGATTTTTGGGTGTTAGTGATGCAAAAGAGATAGATGGTTGATCACCAATAGATATGAGTGAAGGGGCATTAACTTCGAGATCAAGAATAATAGCAATCTTTTCATTCGAGGAAGGGAAGTGGCTTCTCAAAAAGTAGTTAAAGAAACTATAAGATGATGAGAATCATGATAAATGATTAAGATGGTCTTTGTTTAAGGAATAGAATTAGTAAGGTAGAGATATCCTTCATAGTTTGATCTAATGGCTGATGATTTTATGTTGATGTAGAAGTGATATTGAAAAGGAGTTGATCTACCCCATTGAGTTGATAGCAAAAGGCTNTTGTTTATTCATGACGTTTTTGAGTGTTATTTATGCAAGATATTTTGATGAGTCACGATTTGCCTAGCTCCAATATCGAATATCCGATATCAGATACCCAATATCAGGCCCCTATATGCATTATTGGATATATGATATCGAGGGGTATGGGCTAGCCTATAAATATAGTGCTTGGATGCACAATTTAGACAATAGTTTTGCATTATTTTTTTATATTTTTTTCAATGGAGTAGCTAAACTCTTGCAATTTTATTCTGTAATCTTACAGAATAGTCAGTGGGTGCCCACATAGTGGATCTGAGTCAGTTGTATGGAGTCTTATTCGAGTGGCAATGTACCTAGACATATTCCATGAACGACAATAAGATTGAGATTGATTCTTATTCATTGCAGCACTTTGACTTAGATTTGATTTAATTTCCATGCAATTTACTTTTCATGAACTTAGTTAATATTTACATTTTAATGCATGTTAATTAATTAAGCACGTAAGTATGATTGCTTCGATCATGCATATGACTCTTGGTAATCTTAGCAACACTTAATGTTTGGTAACTCAATAATGTTATATGTGCTCAGGATGTGCACGGGAAGAGGGATCGGGTACTTATGTTATGGTAGTTGATTATTAATTAGTAATTAGATTAGTTGAATTGATTATAAATTGAGTTTCAACCTATTGTTAATCGTAGAATAATAAAATATAAAATAATAAAAATCATATGCCTCACTCTGGACTAAACCATACATGATAAAGCTACCACTAGTCCAAGTTGGAAGACAATGAACTACGATCAAGGCATAGCAATCTAGATTTCATAACTAGTCCCATTCATGGAATTCAACAGGATTGTGCATGAATGCTTGTGATTCGTATGGTTGGGCATGGGGGTACCTTTCTACTCATCATTGGTGTTGTTGCTAGGGATGATGCTAGTTATATAGATTAGTTATATTATACATGATTGCTGTAAAGGTATTAACGATCTATCTCTTAGAAAACATTAATATTTTAAATCACACACATGTCTTCTTCACAAAACCATGTCTTCTTCACACAGGACCGATAATGCATCCTATGATGAGAACACTTGTAAGAGAAATGATAGGATATATATTGAGGAAAATTAGAGTGAACAACATCAAGCAGGGGTTTCCTATGCTCATTTAGACCCTTACTACACTTAAAGACTACATTCATTTGGTGTAGACAATCATAGAGGAGATGGAGTAAGTCCTAGATCATGGAGGGCCTCAAGGCCTAGTACCTCCTCTAAACCTAGATAAGATAAATCAAGGGACCATGGGGAGAACTATAGAAGCCATGGTGATTCTCCTAGTTCCTCATCTTCCTCATCCTCTTCAATGTCTAGTTCTGATGAAGATGAACATAGGTATAGAGATAGAGCTCCACTATGAGGTCAAGACAAAGATAGAAATCAAACCCAAGGGCAAAATCAAAGACATCACCATGAGCATAGACAAGAGTGTCACAATCAAAAGAATACAAATAGAAATTTTCATCACAACATGTTTGATGATGATGAACCCTTGTTGGCCACTTAGAGCCTGATGCAGATCATGGAGGTAGTTAAGATACCTCACAGGCATCATAGGGACAGTCGCTTACGCATGCTTGATATAAATAATATTCCTAAATTTGCGAGAGGCTACAACTTCGATCCACAACATCATATACAAGCCTTCAATGATACCTATGCCTCATACAACATTGAGAATGGATGGAAAAAGCTTAAGCTCTTTCCTAGGACACTAATTGATGAAGAGGAAAGTTGGTATAGATTGTTGGAACCAAGTTCCATTTACCAGTGATTCACAATGTTGGAACTTTTCAATGAAAAATACCAAACCTATGTAAGGGTGTCCAACCTAAGGAGATAAATCTAAGAGTGGAAGCAAGAAAATCATGAACCCTTGGATGTGGCCTAGGATAGATACTATTCATTACTACATAGATGCCTAGGCCATGGTTTCTCTAAGGAAAGGTAACTTTTCCACATCATAGATGGGATTCATAATGAAACAAGGGAGATCTTTGGGATGTATGCTCTAGGTCAATTATATGAGCTACGAGCCCATCAGATACGAAAGTTGATCGAGTGTGTGGTAAAAGAAGAAAGAGACCTATGCAAATGGGACAAGGTAGAGGAAAACAAATGGGACCCAACTCTTCAAAAGAGAAGGGTCCATATCTATGATGAGGAAAAAGAGGTAGCTCTCGATGAGATGATTTTACAACCAACCTTGTCAATACAAAATTTTATCAATGAGCTTAAAGAAAAGCTAGGTGAGATGTGGGAAGGGATGAATGAGAAATTTAAAACTTGCGTAGAAACCATAGAGAAGCAAATCAAGGGATCACAACAAAAGGAGGAAAAAGAACCAAGAAACAAATAAGAAAACTCATCAGAAAATAGGTAAAATGGCTAAAGAAAGTGAGGCTATAGAGTCACTCACAGACGAAGATCATGGATGTGATATTTGCATAAATGACCATTGATGGGACACGATATCGCATGGGCCGCGATATCACGTACGTGATATCGCATTTGCCATGATATTGCATCCCTCGCGATATCACGTACGCAATATCGCGTACGCGATATCGTAGCGCGTTGCAAAATCTATAAGAGGTGGCTCTCCCTTGTTTCTCAATCTAGATCTAGACCTTAGCCAAACTCTTGCAGTTTTTCCATTCTAGAGTTAGAGTAATTTCCATGTGTCCGCAATAGGAGTCCCAAAGTGAACGGATCTTTATTCGAGCAAATATTGTACCTGAGCACAAGTTTGTGTACGGAAATAAAGATGAACTTTTGGATAAACCTTGCAGTGCATGGACTAAGCTAAATAGGACTTTAATTATTGTTATTTATTGTTCATCATTTAATTGCTTTATTAGTTAATTAAATCTCCCTCAACCCTTCTCTCATAGTTAAGTGCATTCAGTATGACCGCTTCAAGCACATGCGTTATGCTTGGTAATCCTAGTAATGAATAGTGTTTGGTAATCCCAGAAGGTTGCATTAGTTCAGGGTGTGAACGGTAAGTGGGAACAGATACTGATGCTAGGTTAATTAAGACTTAGTTAGTTAAGGTTAGTTAATTAGTCTCTTCATCTTTTCCCTCCTAGCATAGGTGATAAACAATAAAAGATATAAAAATCACATACCTCAAACTTACTTAACCATACAACCATGACATATACAAGTAAGTCTAGAAAGACAACGAACGATTAACCTTAAGTGTTCCATAAGGTGTGTAGCTTGTATTTGTATGGTTGAGTGTAGGGGTACCTCGCCACTCATCATTGGCGCCGTTGCCAGGGACTAAGTTGTTTGTGTTCTAAGTAGAACATAGGAAATCATCCACATCATTGAGAAGCTTAAACGAACCCTTAGGGTTAATCAGAAGAAAATTTTAAACAATGGTCAATAGCACATCGATAAGATAACAATGTCTTCTTCTTCTCATAAGAGCACTTCACCACCTAGGGATCACATAGGAGACAGTCGGTGATCTAACATGCATAACCGAGAACCGCTAGTTCCTCAACCGTATCAAGTGGTATATACTCATCCCGATGAGTATATACCCGATTTTACTTTTATCCTCCATTAGGATGAACAACTGCGTTGGTGTGATTTGTAAGGTAACATAGTGTTACCCCCTAGATCGTGCAGTCCCCAACATGCTCCTTCGTGCTCTTGCACAGATAGGCATGATGCATGTATACGCTGAATACGTTGCATAAGATTACGACACAAAGGATTACCATCCCACAGCAGTGCAATGTTTAAGGGACTTGCGGCAGGAGAGCTACCATACATCGTTGAAGGGCAAAGGGGTCCCGCACGTCCTAAGCGAAATTGGGGATGGTGAACCAGTTATAACAGGTTTTCCATCAAATGATGTTCCCCCTCCTCACGATGGTGAGGAGGTAGGGTATTAGAACCTACACTCTACAATTCACAACCCTGGTTATAATCCCCATGAACACCAAGTGTTCACTGAGGGAACAAAAACACATGACAAGGACGGGCATTCGGATCGTCATCATGATCGGGGTCGTAGCCACCGAAGAGAAGGTAAGAAACATCGTCATGGCGATGGTTCCCCTTCTTCTTCTCCTTCATCACATCATTCACCCTCTCCTTCCACATTAGGATGCAGTCACAAAGAGCACAACAGTGAGGATAAGGGTAAGCAAAATGAGAGACCTCGACGAGAGAGTCTAGAGCGAGGACGATGGCATTCTAGAGAGTCAAGGCATAGAAGGAAAAGTAGGGAACCACGTAGGAATCATAGACATCATGAGATATATGATCATGAAGAACCCCTACTTGCCACCCGAAGTATGTTAGATATTACAGAGGCTGTGAGAATACCTACAAGGCACTAGAAAGATAGTCGGATCAAGAGACTAGACATGAATAATATCCCACGGTTCGAGGGGGGATACAATGCTAATCTGCAGAATTACTTACAAGAATTCCATGATGCCTACGCCTTGCAAAATATTGAAAATGAGTGGCAGAAGTTAAAGTTATTTCCTAGGACACTCATAAAAGAAGTAGAGAGTTGGTACTGGTCCTTAGAGCCGGAAACCATTAGGAGGTGGAGTACAATGCTAGAATTGTTTAATGATAAATACCAAACGTACTCTAGAGTGTCTAACTTGCGTAAGCAGATCCAAGAATGGAAGTAGGGTAATCACAAACCCTTGGATGCTGCCATGGGCCAATATTACGCATTGTTACATCATTGCCTGGGCCATGGTTACGCACAACGGGATCAACTCTACGACCTCGTAGATGGGCTAAGACATGAAACTAGGAGAACCCTTAGGACATATGCCCAAGGGAGATTATCTGAACTTAGGTCCCCACTCAATAATGCCAATAGTTCCACTACCACCCGCTCCAACGATGCAAGGGGAACTCCCCACTCAACCGTAGCAACGTAATGCTACGAGAGCTGTAAACCTTCAACCCGCTGCTGGTTCTGACAACTACACAAAGAGAAGACCTTTCGTCAGAACCAAAAGCCCAAACAAGCTCTCACAACCACAAGCGGTTGAGTCTGTGCACGCTCCTCCAACAAATAAGGCTTCGGAGCTCCCTTCAAACAAACAACAGAGCTCAACGCACATGCTTATGTTAACACATACTGTTACTGACTGGATTAAGGTGGGCCACGTTCCCAAGAAATTCTTTGATCCTGGAAGCCCCCTAATTTATCTCCAAGTCACTAGAAATGAACCTCATAAGGCTCTTCTTGACTCAGGTTCCAGAGTCAACTTAATCTCACGAGAAATGTATAAAGCCTGGAACCTGCATCCACTCAAGAAGAACAATATTCAACTAGAGCTAGCTGACCAGTCCATCACTATTCCCTTGGGATTGGTGGAGGACATCGTTACCACTGTGTGTGGTTGGTCATACCTAGCTAATTTCCTAGTGATATAAGTCAACAGTAACAAAGGGGACTTCTCAATTATAATAGGGAGGACATGGCTTAGCACCATCAATGCATGCCTAGGAATCCACGATCTTTCCTAAGAAATATCTAAGAAAAAAATTTATGGAAAGATCGAGAAGAAGAAAGTTCCATGCATCACATACAGTGACTCAAAGGGTGATGACATGGAGGAATGCTCAGCATCTCCTGCATGCAACTGGTGTGCCCAAGAAACTCAGATACAAAGGTGCCTGTATGTAGCAACCACACAACAGGAGAACACCCAGTGGTTGATAGCTAATCAAGAGAGTAGCCCACCAACATGCGTGGAATGAACTGGGGGAACAACCTGCACCCACAACAAAAGCATAGATACATTGGAATATGAGCGTCGCCAACTTCCAACCCTTAACCTAAAAACATCAATTGGGAGAAGTTGGACACTTTTAAGAACTTCAAACAAACGCTCATTATTTTGGATCACTCCCTTTCAATTCAGTCATGGGGGAGATGGCCACTTATGCTAATCATTTGAGGCCCTCAGTTCTTTTAAGTTTTTGTTTTACAACATCGTTTATACTTTTTTATTTCTTTATGTGTGTGTGTGTGTTTATCTATTTTGTTAAGTTTGTCACCCAATAAGTGCTCTAATGATGGTATGAACTATTTTCTACTGGTTGCTAATGTTTGGCTTTTACCCTTAAGATTATGATGTTGATACTAAGGTATGGTTCTTTTGATATGACAGGCAATGAATCCACTTCATCCATACACCCATAAATTTCTATGGTCTCTCTTGGCTTGGAACTGTACAGTCCCTTTCTCAATAATAAGAACTATAATGAATCAGTGACTGGACATTTCTCAAACTAAGGAAGGACTCAAGGATTGGAAAGGATATGACTTTAAGAGAACTTGATGCATTTGTGTTGGCCTTTCTCTTGGGTGTTTGAATGTTTTCTTCTTGAGTTTTCTTACCATTCTGACATTGCTCCATCATCGGGAAGCTGAGCTAATAAAAATAACAAAGTCTTTGCATGATGTGGTTCTCATGTATAAACAAAAAAAAAAAAACAACAGTGAGAATTCAAAGCACACCCCTTAGACGAAATAATCATTTGGGCTACAAGCACTAGTTATGGAACTAAAATAAACATGTTTCCTCTAACTAAGGCCCTTCTTGCTTCCCATTCTCTCCTCCTTCATTTTGTCAAAATGGTGGTGGCTCTTTAAGGGATGTATTCTTGTTACTTCAAGTGGATGGATTAGCTGAATGCATTGATGCGAAGTCACTGGATGTGGTTTGTTTGAGGCTGGACTTGGAATGGGATCTACTAAGTCACATTAATCATTAACTACACAAGGGGCTGTACATCACCTTGTTCTTGAGATTCCATTCCATTCTCTTCTTTCCATCATTTTTCCTCCATTGTTCACCTCATTTCCGGTTGTATCATTAGTGTATATTTTAATTGACGCATTGTTTTATTTTTGGTAAATTCTTGTGGTTAAGACTTTAACTCTTGTTCCAAATGACATTCCCAGAGTCTACGGACTCTTTGAATGTGGGATTGTCAGGGCATTAAAGGCATGAGCCTGCTTTGGGGAGGACCCACTGGCATTCCTATTTGGTGCACCAATTGAATTCTTTCCCTTAACATTTTTGCAATCCACTCTATTTTGTTCATTTCCATCTCTACATCCATTTCATTGACGTTATAGTTGTCTCTTTTTCTCCATCTTTCTTGTTCTTTTTATTTCTCCATTTTATTGCTACCGGAGGTTCGCTCTTAGTCATGGGGGTCCTAACCCAATTTTTTCGATTTTCTCCTAGCCCCTGCACCTTCGGTAGTCACCATTATTATATCTCCAGATATGCATCAGCCATACCACAACCCAGCCAATGGACCTTTTACCGAAGCAAGGTATCAACTACAGTGTGACTCATTTACCCTTGCTAATATAAAGACTGTGTTGTGTGTGTAGATGACAATCATGCAACAATGGATTGGATTTGGAGGGAACACTTGGAATGGATCAGTGTTGAAGTAGCTATGCAAGGAGCAAGATCGATGGCGTGCTTACGAATAAACAACGAAAGGCACAATTTTAGCGTTGGCAGCAGCAGACTTCTTCTCTCTTCTCTCTCAGCTACCAAATAAGGCCTGATGTCAAATGTATAAGGTGTTCACTCTTGTTGTCATGAACACCAGTTTTGTCATGTTCTGTAATGATGATCCGTTCACATGTCATCCCATTCACCATTAGTTCCATTCAAGTCAATAATCCGATACCTTCCCAATATTTTGTAAGGAACTCAAGGACGAGTTTTTATTTAGTCATGGGGGTATGATGGGACACGATATCGCATCCCTCGCGATATCGCGTCTTGCCCTGCGATATCACGTACGCGATATCGTAGCGTGCCGCCAAATCTATAAATAAGAGGCGGCTCTCCCTTGTGTCTCAATCTAGATCTAGACCTTAGCCAAACTCTTGAAGTTTTTCCATTCCAGAGTTAGAGTAATTTCCATGTGCTCGCAGTAGGAGTCCCAAAGTGAACAGATCTTTATTCAAGCAAATATTGTACCTGAGCACAAGTTTGTGTACGGAAATAAAGATGAACTTTTGGATAAACCTTGCAGTGCATGGACTAAGCTAAATAGGAATTTAATTATTGTTATTTATTATTCATCGTTTAATTACTTTATTAGTTAATTAAATCTCCCTCAATCCTTCTCTCATAGTTAAGTGCATTCAGTATGACCGCTTCGAGCATGTGGGTTACGCTTGGTAATCCCAGTAACAAATAGCGTTTGGTAATCCTAGAAGGTTGCATTGGTTTAGGGTGTGAATGGTAAGTGGGAACAGATACTGATGCTAGGTTAATTTAGAATTAGTTAGTTAAGGTTAGTTAATTAGTCTCTTCACCTTTTCCCTCCTAGCATAGGCGATAAAACATAAAAGATATAAAAATCACATACCTCAGACTTACTTAACCATACAACCGTGACAAATACAAGTAAGTTTGGGAAGACAATTGATGAGTGGCAAGGTACCCCTACACTCAACCATACGAATACGAGCGTGTACGCG
>MNCI01003893.1:0-23237 GCA_015680685.1 Gnetum montanum | reverse complement strand
TTTACTTCCTCTACTTCAAATCACTACTACCACTCTCCCAAATATCATTATCTTGCAACATCTTATATGAGATCACCACCTCATGCCTCTCACGCTACATCATATCCTCAATATTTTCATACTCACCTTCACCATATGTCACCTCCAACAACACAGGAAGGTTTAGCATCAGAACATCAACCAAAAAATGCCACTTGTGCTGCGAACATATACGTAAATGAGAACACTAGTAGATCTCAACTACAACATTGGAAGCATCCTTTCTGAAGGAAGGGCTATAAGCCAAGGAAAAACACTCATGGACCTACTACATCACTTGAACTATCACAAAAATGATCTCTCCTAATCATACACAAAAGCCAACAATCATCACCACTCCAACAATCCATGCACCGCCAATAATAATAAAGGATGCAGTTGTGGGTTGGAAGTTGAAAATATTAACACAACCCCTATACTGACCCACCATAAAGTTTAGGAGCAAGTGTGTGAGCAAAAGCTAGTCTACGCAATATCCACTAAACCAGAAGACACCTAGTAGGTTGAAAATAAGAATATAAAATTGTTTCAAAGATGCATGGACGTAATTGATTTGCTTATTAGTTTTAGAATTTTCTAATTCTTCATATGTTTTCCATTTCTTAATATTTTTCTCTTTTCTTAAATCATTCTCTTTATGTTTTATGAATGTATTTTATGTTTTTATTAATAAAATTGCCAAGTCATGATGCAGAAGTCAATGCCATGTGTTGGGTTTTTTGTGCTATGCTACCAAGATGATTGGGTAAGTTATTGTGTAAAGCAGTGAGACCACCTCATCCATCCCTCCAGTTCTTTGAATAAAATGTCTTTTTCATGGAAACAATTTGGTTCCTCTTTTATGAAACTAAAATTAATCAATGATCATTGTACCTTGAAGAAAGAGGGAATGACCAAGTGGGAATGGCAAAGGATGTGACCTCAAGGGAAGTTGTTGGATTCTCTTCTTGACTTCCTTCATGTGGTTTATGACTCCTTTTGGAATGTATCATCACTTCCCTATCGACCAATAAAAAGAAGCTCTATATTTGCATGGTGTGGTTCCCATCCAAAAGAAAAAAAAACACAAAAAAGAAAAAAGATAAAAAAAAATAAACAATGATGAAAATTCAAAGCACACCCCTTAGACATAATAACGAGCTACAAGCACTAGTTATGGGGTTGTAAAGACGTGTTACCCATGCCTAGAGATGCTCCTATAACTAAAGCCCTTCCTTCCTTCATCTCCTTTCTTCTATTTTTGTAGTGATGATTGTTCTTTGATGTGGTTGTAGACTCATGGTGGTTGGTAGGATGGAACACATCAATGTGAGGTCATTGTTCATGGTATGGACTTGGTTCAAACTTGGATGGATATGTATGTTGATCATTTTAATCACACTTGTCACAAGAACCTATTGTGGACATGGTTAGGTACCTTACATCTTGATCTTTGCAATTCCTTCTCATTCCATTATTCACCATATTGCTGCATGCGATTGAGCCTTTTGGATTTGTGTACTATAGTGCAACATCCTAACCACGATGGTTGTGTGTTGTTTGGAACAAAGGCATGGTCTACATTTAACTTCTTGGGTGTCCACAGACATCTATAGAAGTGGTTATGCAAGCGCATTATCGCAGGAGCCTGCTTTGGAGAGGACCCACTTACATAACTTTTTTTGATCATGGATTTGAACTAAACTTCACGTCTTTTAGAACATTAATGACTGTTTCTCTGAATTTATGCATGATTTTGGGACTACTTCTCATTTATTTCATTAAATTTTCCTACTTTTATATTTCCATATCCATTGATATTTCTTGGGCATCTTCTAAATTAGACCTTTGGTTTCAATTATTCAAAAACCTATATGCTTGTGGAGTTACGCTTATTAATCATGGGGGCTAGGGATGCTTACTTTAAAATTTTCCAACATCCTATTTTTGAACATCATGGTAACTAATAGTAATTGATCAAAATAATGTGAACAACTTAATGATTTTAGTTACCTCATAGCCTTAGGCATAGTATGCTATAATCACCTTATGCTTAAAAGAAAACTAAGGGATCCAAAAAGGGTTAATTATAAAGGAAAATTTACCACAACTAATGTTGATCCTTTGGCGATTGTAGGTGATGCTAAAAGAAACACCTAAGGAAGAAGGTCTTTTGCCAGGCATGAAAATAAAGCCAAGAGATGGACAGTCAAGGATATGACCATGGGAAAATCATAGCACATATGAGATAGTAGCTGAAAATTTGCATGCTTGTTGGATCCATGGGGCGATGAGAAGAAATTTCAGTCCACCCTTCAAGAATGTTCTACATAACTAGAGAAGCATCAACATAATAATCAAGGTTCAAAGTCTACCACTACTAGCGAGAATAAGAAGAATCATCTTCAACAAATTTTTAAAGACCTCTATAAATTTTGTAATCTTCAATGTTTGTCTAGTCTTTTTGTCACTCTGTCATTTTGTATGCATGCACTCAAATAAAATTTTGTAATGCAGCAGTTAGAGTCAGTTAGTAGTTTGCATATTAGTCAATAATCCCATACATTTCCAATATTTTATAAGGAACTTATTCCTCATTTTTTTAAAACTCAAGGATGAGTGATAAATCATGTTTTTCATACACTCTGATATCGGGGTGGCTACGATATCAGGTACATGATATCGGGTACATGATATTGTGGCCCAAGATGCGATATCCTACATTCGATATCACAGGGTTACTCCCGGGTCTATAAATATAGCCCTCGGGTGCATGATTGAGAGTAGTTTTTAGTAGTCAAGTAGCAAAACTCTTACAATTTGTCCATTTAAGAGTTAGAATATATTCCAAGTGCTAGCAATAGGAGGTCTAAGTGTGAATGGATCTTTATTCAAGAATTGATGTACCTAAACACACCATTGTGTTGGCAATAAAGACGAACTCTTTGATTCATTCCTTGCAGCGCTTGAGACTTTCTTTCTTATGCATTTATATATTGTTATTTCATGCAATTTACATTAATGTTGTTCATGTAGTAATTAATTTTGATTGAACAAGCACTCATGAAAATAGACAAGCATGACCTCTTCGAACATATGTGTGACACTTGGTAGCTCAAAAATGGTTAGCGTTTGACAACCTAGTAGTGTTTACACAAAGTTCAGGATGTGTCTGGGAAGTGGGAATAGTTACTTGTGTTGGGCTAGATTAGACCATAGTTTACTTAGCTTTTAATCACTCTTACTTTTATTCTTGTTCTAGGCGAGTAATTTGATAAAACACAAAATAATAAAAATCTTATGCCTTAGTCACACTTAACTATACAACTGCATTCCACAAGTGGGACTGGGAAGACAACGACCGGACAACACGCACACATTGTTTAGCTCTAGCGTACTTAGTAATTATAGTTTGTGGAATTCGATCAGATCGCATGTGAATGCTTGTGATTCATATGATTGGACATAGGGGTTCCTTGCCACTCATCATTGGCACCATTTTCAGGGACTATAGTTCTACGTGCATTATCTAAACCAAGAAAAATTTAGTAACCTTGTTGTTCAAACCCTAAGAGTCAAATCCTATGAAAACAAAATTTATTATAATTAAATTAAACCTTAATTGCACACTGCCTATAAGTTCATTAACACAAAATGTCTTCTTCTCATAGGAGCCCATCTCCACCTAGGGTAGTCCAGGTGCCTCAGCAATACTAGGTGGTATATGCTCATCCTGATGAGTATGTATTGAACTTCACCTTCATCTTACATCAAGATGAACTATTGCAGTAGCGCGACATGATAGACAACTATGCCACCTAATCAATCTTTTCCAATAATGCTCTAGCTAATGCTTGTATGACACTGGCTTCAACATCTTCATGGAGAATATGAGATGCGGGATCTCGACTCAAGGGATTATCATCCCATAGAAGCACAAAGATTAAGGGGTTATTAGCTGGGGCACCAACACGAGCTTGTGAAGGGCAAGTGGTCAAATATGTTTCCACCTTTGCTTGGTCCATTTGATGGAAGCAACCACTTATTTAGTGATTCTTCTCTCTTTGACTTTGTTCAGGGAGCCCTTAACTAGAATGTACAATCCATAATTCATAATCCAAGTTTTGGTCAAAATAGATCCAATGAAAAAAATGGATTTGGAGGAGCAAGTCAGGAAAAGGGGGACAAAGGAGATCATGATCACAATCATGGTCTTGAGCATCGAAGGAAGGGTGATAGGTGTTAGTGTGAAGCAAGTTCTCCTTCTTCTTCCCCTTCATTGTCCTCTTCTTCTTCATCTAGCTCAGATTGTGGATGCAAAAGGAATAACTGTGATGGAGGTGATTGATGGGACTAGAACAATAGAAGGGATCATTAGGACAGTCGTGACTAAAGACGTGGACAATCTAGAGAGGCCCATCATCAAGAAAGAAGGGCTAGTAAAGAGCATCGTAGGCACCATCACCATGGCCTTGATGAACATCTACTTGCCACTTGGGGCATGTTAAATATTGCAGAGGTTGTGAGGATTCCAACAAGGCACTTGAAGGACAGGAGAATAAAGAGGCTGGACATGAACAATATCCCTCAGTTTGAGTGAGGATATGATGCTAATCTACAAAATCATCTCCAAGCCTTCTGAGATGCATGTGCCTTGTAGAATATTGAAAATGACTGGCAGAAGCTAAAATTATTTCCAAGGACACTCATAAAGGAAGTAGAAAATTGGTATTGATCCTTAGAACTAGACTCAATCAAGCAATGGAGTACGATGTTGGAATTGTTCAATGATAAATATCAAACGTACTCCTGAGTATCCAATCTAAGGAAGTAGATTCAAGGGTGGAAAAAAGAAAATCATGAGCCCTTGGATGCTACTATTGGCTGATACTACTCTCTGTTGCATAGGTGTCCTAGCCATGGATACTCTCAGCTTGATCAACTTCGCCATATCATAGACGGGTTATGGTCTGAAACCAAGAAAACCCTTGGTGTCTATGCCCAAGAGAGATTGATAGAGTTAAGCACATGTTAGATTCAAAAATTAATTGAGGAGGTAGCCAAGGAGGAGAGAGAACTGAGAAAATGTAAAAGTGCGGAAGAATATAATAGGGAGCCTTCTATCCGAAAAAGGAGGGTTCGATTTTGTGACAATGAGTGATGAAAGTGGTTACTCTAGCAGTTACTCTAATTATTAGAGTGGTTACTCTAGCGGTTACTTTTGCAATTATTCTAATTATTAGAGTGGTTACTCTAGTAGTTATTTTAATTATTAGATATTGTTACTGGGTTACCAAGTGTTCCACGCATGTTTGAAGTGGTTGTACTAAGTGTGCTTACTTGTGAAAATTAACGAATCAATAAAAGCAACATTAATTAACTAATAAAAGCATTAAAGAATTGTAAATAGTGTTAAGGGTGAGAGATAAGCTATTTTGAATGCTACAAGGTTTATCACAAAGTTCGTCTTTATTTCCTGACACAAGGTATGCTCAGGTACACAATGCTCGAATAAAAATCCGTTTGCTTTATGACTCCTATTGCGGGCACTTAGAAATAATTTTAACTCTGAGAAGGAGAAACTACAAGAGTTTGGGTAAGGGACTAAGAACTAATTACCAAACCAAGTGCACCCGCCTCTTATTTATAGGCAACGAGACAGGTCCCGATATCGAATGTCCGATATCGCTTGGCATGATCTGATATTGCAAACACGATATTGTAGCCTTGATATCATGGCTCATCAATTATGATACCAGGCATTAAAGTATAATCTTTAAAAAAATATCAGTGTTGTCATTAATCGTCAAATAGTACCAAATATTCAGTGATTCCTAACATGGAAAATCACAGACGCGATATTGTAGCCTTGATATCGTGGCTCATCAATTATGATACCAGGCATTAAAGCATAATCTTTGAAAAAATATTAGTGTTGTCATTAATCGCCAAATAGTGCCAAATATTCAATGATTCCTAACATGGAAAATGCTTTCATGTTGCTTGCTCTTCAAATTTAACTTAAAACCTGACGAGACATGATAGGTTCTTAAACTGGATGACATATATTATTGAAAGCTAACTATGAGGTGTTACCTTTAGTGAGAAGAGTCTTGGCTTGGTGACCCTAGGTCACACGTTTGATTCAGCTAGGCAAAACCAACTTATAAATATAAATAAAAAAGAAATTGGTAAAAGGAATTTTGAAAATGGTCCAATAGATCCAAAGGGTCTTTGTGAACATAAGTAAAAAATCTCAGTTTCAGTTTCTTTAGAAAAGAATTCAATCCTTGCAAGTTTGCCTAAAAGCTATGAAGTATAAAAAGAGAGTTATGTCCTATATGAGTGTCTCATAAGCTCTTTAATTTCGCATAATAGAAAATTTGAATACTAAAAGTTAGAGTGATAGTATTTCTGCCTTAAACATCGCATTTGGCAAAAGATAAGTATCCAAAATAAAGAATGTGTCATTAGACAGTAAATGTACCGATACCTACATGACTATTATACTAAAAAAATTAAAACAGGTTATTCTGGTGAACACAAACTTTCTTCCAATGTTGTCCTGTTCATAGCAGAAAGCCTTGCTTGTCACTGGAATTTAAAGATATAAACTTTAAAGGTGCCATGGTAAAAATAACAACAACTAAATTAATAAGTTACCCCTTCAGAAGATTTTAAAAGTGATGAATTATCATACATTCATGTTAAGACACTACAACGAAGGAAACTCCGTTGCCAATTTCATTACATTACAAAATGACAAGGCTAAATTGTCCTTGCCCGTTTATTTATTTACGGGACGAAACAAGAAATTTTAAAAAAGGCAGTCTCGGATTATTTATTAAAAAAAGACACTTAGAAAGTCATAGCAGCATTCTCCCATCTGCCACGCTCAAATTCGGTAATTACTATTCTTAAATGGCTTCCACACTGACAAGGACTAAGTAGAACCAACTTCTGTATACAAAATATATTTCTAAAGTAACAGATGGTAAAGAAAGGCACGCACCGGAATGTTTTAAACTCCCTTAAACTGAACTGTACTCCATCCATGCCTTTCGAGGATGTATTCAGAATCTTTCTCACATGCTTACACTTTCCCATGTTCATGGAACTCTAAAGCACAGCACATATAACCCAGAGGTTTAAATGCCAAAATGGTAATTGCTTCATACAATATTGATCCAAGAAATCCTTTAAAATCTTGACAAAAATATATGCAAATCCTAATCACAGTCGCTCCTCTGAAAGATCCAACAAATAATCTAAAACAGCAGCCGAATCGACCTCGAATCTTTCTGAAGTTAAGAATGAAGTGGTAAATTGGTAATTCCGTCAGATGATTCTGAAATTGACCGAAAAAATCTAATACAATCTTGACAAAAAGACATGCTAATCATAATCACAGTCGTTCCTCTCCAAGATCCAACGAATAATCTAAAACATCCTAATGGACCTCAAATCTTTCTGAAGGTAAGATTCAGCCTGCCAGGCCTTAATCCGGTAGAGCTCAGGAGCCACGGAGGAGCCGTGCCCGCAAAAACACGAGAAACACCATGAAAGATGAGCCTTGAAGAACCTCCAAAAATCAAAACATCCCCGGACTCCAAAATCACAGTGCTGGCAGCCTCCAAATCTCTGTCCACCCCATAAACAAACTCAGCAGAATCACCGACAGAAAAGGACACCACAGGCAAACCCTTGCTGATACTCTCCTTGCTTTCATCGCTATCCTGGTGCATTCCAAGCCTCCCGAACACCGAATCATAGAAATTCACAATGCAAACATCAGGAACCACTCGTGGCACAAAACCCTGCTCGTCGCCGCCCAAACCCTCGGAAGCGGCCAATGTTGCAGAGTTGCAGAGATCCACAAAACGCTGAGGCAGATCGGGGGGTACCGCTCCGTCAAATCGACGGCAGTTGCTGTAAGATTTCGTGACAGGATCCCAGTCGCTGCCCAGACACATCATTCTGAGATGCATTTTTCTGCGCCCAAACGATGGCTGATAAAACCCTCCTTTTGCAAGCCCTAATTCTCTGCATGGGTTCACGATTTGAACCTGATCATAGGGCCTAATCCAACTCTTCATCAGCACCATGCCAGGCCTCAGAACCTGCAATTCTGGTGCCTGACCGCCATTAGCAACGCTTGCATCTTCGCAATTCTGGGTAGCCCTTTCTGGGCAGACGTCGAATGAGAAATTACGGCGTTTTCTGTTGCTGGCTTTGAAGTTTCTGGGTTTGCAAGAAATTAAAGACTTCTCTATCTTCAGGCTCTCAGGATCTGTAAGACTCTGTGCTTGCGTCATTGATGCCAAAGAAGTCTGTGTCTGTTGCTGTTGCTGCATACTTGGCTGTGATTTAGCAATCCCATGAAATACCTTGCCTACGACCTTCTGCGAGTGATCGAAGATTCTCAGAGGACGGAGAATGCCTGTGATGGTTCTCAATGTTTTAAACATGTTTCACAGAGGATATACTGGATAACAAATGCAAGAAGAAAACAGCAAATTAGATCCTGGAATTTTAGAACTAGTTTGGGCATTAAATAGTCGTTGATCAATTACACCAGGCTGAGCCAATTATTCGTCTCAAACTGTTTTTAAAAAAACTATGATGAAGGAGTGTTTTTGAAAAAACAAATACAAATTATGTGAATCGGTGGTTCCAAATAATTCAATGTTGTTCGTTTCTCACAACCATATCCCAATTATTTTTAAAGCATTGTTATGTCTTACATAAGTTTCATAGGCCTCCAGGCTGGCATATGGGGGTGGGGGTGCTGGCACCTTTGGCTGCAAATCTGGTGAGAAAATTAACGAGAATACAGCCTGCTCTCATAATTGCAACATGCTTACTGATCAACCAATATTCTCTTTGGCAATGTCTTTGTGTTTTGTTATAAGGAACAATTTGAAATTAGTCGAATAAAAATATGTTCAAAAGCATGTATTTACATTGTTTAGCAAAATCAGCTCAACATTTTCGATTTCGTTAAAGCTTAAGGAGCCCAAATTTGAAGTTGAAAAACATGGGTTTAAGCCTTGACACAATAACTTGAAGACATTAAGCTTTCACCCATTCACTGACTTCAATACCCTACATAGCAACATGAGCATTGATATTTCAAATGATGATCCTTTAAAACCTAATTAGCCTAAATACAACAATGAGGTGTTAGTCTATTGGCAAAACTTTTGATTTGCTATCTCCAAGTCATGGATTCTATTTTGGTGAGCAACATTGAGTAAAAAAATTAGCCTAGTGGTAAGACTTTTGATTTGAAAGCTCCAACTCATGGGTTCGTTTTGGTGAGCAATGTTGAGTTATATATCTTGAGATATTACTTCATTATAATTATTAGAGGTTCCAACACCCAAAATATTAACTTATATAAAAAATAAAAATAACAAAAAACTTACATATATGTCTAAGTTATGGAGTGAACATAATTTAAACTTGAATTTGCAATGTGATACATATACTAAACTGATGAGCGGTGGAGCAATCCAACACCCAACCATCCAAGTCACATGCATTCATGTGTGACCAAATCATAATCCATGGACAAGGCAATGTTAATATGCTAGCAATTGGTTTAAGTTTAAGACTATTGTTTTCTAATGTGAAGCTAGTGAAGTCTATGTGTATGGTTTAGCTCACTGTGAGGTATATGATATCTAATGTTGTTTGGCCATTCTTGCTCCTAGCAAACATGATGAAATGAAAATAGTTTCTAATCCTACGTGATGAGCAGCGAGGTATCCCTATGCTCAACCATACGAATACAAGCATCCACGCACGATCTGGTCGAATTCCAAGGACTAAGTGCTTACGCACCTTTACAGAACAAGGACGGGTTAGTTAATTGTTGTCTTCCCAAGCTTACTTGTATGGCACGATTGTATGGTTAAGTAAACTTGAGGTATATGATTTTTATATATTTTTTATGTTTATGTCCTGGTGCTACAAAGGGAGAAGTGAACTAGCTAAGTAACTAATTCAATTTAACTAATCTACTATGCTCTAACTAGTCCTAACACCAGCATCCGTTCCCGTTCCCACTTGCTGTACACATCTTAAACCAGTGCAACACTACTGGGATTACCAAACGCTAATTATTACTGGGTTACCAAGTGTTCCACGCATGCTCAAAGTAGTCATACTGAGTGTGCTTACTTGGGGGAGTTAACAAGGAGAGAGAGAGAGAGAGAGAGAGAGAGAGAGAGAGAGAGAGAGAGAACATTAATTAACTAAGGAAAGCATTAAATAACTGTAAATAACATTAAATAAGCGATTCTGAATACTGCAAGGTTTATCACAAAGTTCATCTTTATTTTCGGCCACAAGGTGTGCTCAGGTATACAATGCTCGAATAAAGATCCGTTCACTTTATGACTCCTACTGTGGGCACTTAGAAATAATTCTAACTCTGAGAAGAGAAAAAGGCAAGAGTTCGGGTAAGGGACTAAGACTAATTAACTAACTATTGCCAAACCAAGTGCACCTGCCTCTTATTTATAGGCGATAAGACAGGCCCTGATATCGGATGTCCGATATCGCTTGGAAGGCTTCAATATCGCGTACTTGATATCGCTGATGCGATATCATGGCCCCGATATTGCAGCTCATCATACCCTCACGACTGAATGAAAACTCGTCCTCAAGTTCCTTACAAAATATTGGGAAGGTATGGGATTATTGACTGAATGAGAACTGACAGCGATAGGGAATAACAGACTCAAAGTGCCCAGTGAACGAATTGACAAACATATTACAACATTGGTGTTCATGCCCATTGTGGTGAACACTGTACATAGATGACATCTAGACCCTCATCCGACAACTTGAAGAGAAAGAGAGAGAGAAAAGAACATGAGGCGCGTTACTGCCGATGTTAGAAATGTTAGAAATGTGCATTCTGTTGTTCATCCATAGACACATGACCAAACTTGTTCCTTGTGTAAATGCTCTAGCTCCAGTCCAACCCATGTGCTTCCTCCTATCCTAGTCTGTTGTTCGTGTAATCGCCATTTGCACACACAACATAGTCACAAATTAGCAAGGATAGATAAGCCATAATGCAGTTGATACCTTGCCTCGATATAAGCACATTGGCTGGGTTGTGGGTATGGCAGATACTGGGTTAGATGTTTTTAACTAGTAACTACCCAAGGTGTAGGGGTGAGATAGGTAATTGAATGGAAAAATTTGTGACAAGGCCCCCACGACTAAGCGATTCTCCAGTAGTGATAGGGTGGAAAAACTGAAGGAACAAGAAAGATAAGAGAAATAACAATGGTGAAGCCAATAAAATAGATGTCATGGATGGGGATGAAACGAGAAATGGTTGATTGCAAAGAATGTTTAAGGGAAAGAACTTAACAATTGTACCATAAAGGAATGTCAGTGGGTCCTCCCCAAAGCAGGATCATGCCTTTTATGCCCTGACTACCCACAAATCAAAGAGTTCGTAGGCTCTAGGAATGACATATGGAAACAATGGTTAAGAACTTACCCACAAGAGTTTACCGAAGACTAATAATGCGTCAACCAAGACATAGACTAATCATAAAATCGACAATGAGGTGGAATATGGGAAGAAATATGGAAGGAGAGGAGGAAATGGAATGGAATCCCAAGAGCAAGGTTGTGTAAAGTCCCTTGTGTATTATGTGGTTAAGGTGACTGAATAAAATTCATCCCAAGTCCGGACTCACCAACCACATCTAGTGACCTCGCATCAATACATTTGATTAACCCATCCTTGTGAAGCAATAAGAATGCATCCATCGAGTTACCACCATTCCAAGGAGAGAAAGATAGGGAAGCAGGAAGTGAGAAAGGGCCTTAGTTAGAGGGAACCTTCAGGCATAGGTAACATGTCTTTCTAGTGCCATAACTAGTGTGTGTAGCCCATGTTTCTTTATGATGTCTAAGGGGTATGCTTTGAATTCCCACTAGTTTTTTTTTTTTGCATGAGAATCACACCATGCAAAGACTTATTTAGATTCATTCAACTTCCTGATAGTTGATCAATGATGGAATGGTAGAAGACTCATGAAAAGCATCCAAGTCTTTAAGGGAATAGTTAGCACAAATGCGTCGAATCCCCTTGAAGTCACACCCTTTTCAATCCATTTGAATCTTTCCTTAGTTTGAAAAGTACTAAGCCTCTGGTTCATTAATAAGTATTTTCTTAGGAAAAAGGGACAGCACACTTCCAAGCAAAGGGGAACCATAGAGTTGAATGGATGAATGGATGATGTGGACTCATTGCTTATTTTATCAAAAGAAACCATATCTTAGTATCAACATTGAAAATTAAAGATAAAAACCAAACATTAACAATCAACACCATTATAGGACAATCCACCATCATGAGCACTTATTGTATGACGAATGAAAGTAAATCAAACAAATAAAGAAATAGTAAAAATGGTAACAATGGTGTAAAAAAAAAGTAAATATGAAAAAAAAATGTAAAAAACAAAAAAAATGTGTAGAACAAAAATGTGTAAAACGAAAATGCAAAAGGAACTGAGGGTTGAGAATGATTAGCATTAGTGGCCCTCTCCCCCACGACTGAGTTGGAGTGAGGAGATCTGAAATAGCGAGTAGGGTTGTCCACCAACATAGGTAGTATTGGTATTGGCTGTTCTAGGCTCATGGAAAGGTTTGGTTTGTTGGATGTTGACCAATAATTTCTTATCTAGGCTATCAGGTTTGTAAATCATCATGGCTCCTGAAGGAAAAGCTGCATGAATAATATAAGGTCCTTCCCATAGCATTTGAAATTTAGTGCGTTGTGGCATGTGTGTGGGGTTCTAATAAAGAACCTTATCTCCTAGTTGGTACTTAACTTTTCTAATTTTTAGGTCATGGCGTCATTTATTAAAAGCCTTGTGTAATTCATTAGATGACAGGGTGACTAATCGGTTCTCATCTAGCAGGTTAAGGTTCATTAACCATTCTTTTTATGCTAGATTAAGGTCAAGGTTGATATCACATGCCATAGATAGTGTATGGAGTTCTACTTGAATAGGAAGCGTTGGGAGTTTTCTGTACACTAACTCATAGGGGGAGTAGCCAATAGAGAGTTTTCATGTGGAGCAGTATGCCCAAAGAGCATCATTCAGTTTGGTGCTCCAGTCTTGCCTATATTTGGTAATGGTTCTTGTCAATATTTTCATAATCTCCCTATTGGTTACCTTGGCTTGACCATTTGCTTGAGGGTGGTATGATGTACTCAGTTTGTGTTCAACTCCTAAGCATTACATCAACTTTCGAAAAGTCGCACCCATAAAATGTGTACCATTATCCGAAATAAATGCATGAGACACACCAAACCTATTAATGATTTGTTGTTAAAAAAATTGTCCAGCAGTAGATGATGTACAGTCCATAATAGCAGCAGCTTCTACCCATTTTGTAAAGTAATCAAGAACAATGACAATGTAAGCTTTTCCATTCGACATTGGTGTAATAGGCCTCATAAAATCAATTCCCCATATGTCGAAGGGTTCTAAAGGTTGAATCCATTATTGTGGACCCTCCATCCTAGTAGTCATTCCCCCATCACGTTGGCAGTGCTCACAAGATTGGACCAAATGATGAATGTCCTGGAACAATGTAGGCCAAGATTTTAATGGTTGTTCGTCTCCCAACATAATGACCCCCACAAGGACCCTCATGAGCATCTTGGAGAACTCGTAATTGATCTACATTGGGAACACACCATTGGACCAAGCCATCGGGACATACCTTATAAAGGTATCCATTGATTTCCATGAAATATTTGGCTCAGTAAAGAAACTACTATTTCTTTTTAGCGTCTAAATCTTGTGGTGTTTCTTGTGTAAGGAGATAGGTAAGAATGCTACTATACCAATTTATTTCTGTGGTTAATTGATTATTTACTACACCTGCAAAGAGGAATTCATTAGGAAAGTGATTAGAAAGTGGATATTCATCCTCTTTGTTATCCCATCTTAACTGAGATAAATGATCAGCAACAACGTTCTCAGTGCCTTTACGATCTATCATCGTAAAATCGAACTCTTGTAAGATTACGAGCCATCGTATGATGCAAGGGCTTACCGTTGGTTTATTCAGCAGGAATCAAATTACATTATGGTCTATGTGTACAAATACCTTATATCCCAATACATAGTGCCTAAACTTATCTAGTGCAAACACCACAACCATTAATTCCTTTTCCATTGTGGTGTAGTTAAGTCGTGCACCAACAATACTTCGACTTGCATAGTGAATGTAATAGGGTCGTTTCTAGTCATCTAATTGTGTAAGTACGGCTCTTAAAGCAAAGTTGGATGCATCAGTCATTATATGGAATGGTTTGGACCAATCAGGAGCTTGTAGAATAGGTGTTTCTACAAGCTTCTATTTTAAAGTTTGAAAAGCTAACTCACATTTTCTGGTTCATTCGACAGGTGTTGCAGGAGCATTGCACAAGCCAAACGACATTTGTTTGTATGCAAATGTCCCCCAAGGACTTGTGAACGTGGTCTTAGCTTGGTCTTCTGGTGCTATTTGAATTTGGTTGTATCCATTGTATCCATCTAGAAAACTATAGTAGTGATGTCCTACAATGGTGTCTAAGACTCGGTTGATGAATGGAAATGGAAAGTGGTCTTTGAATGTTGTCGTGTTTAGTATCTAAAGTCTATACAAACCCTCCATTTACCTCCCTTTTTGGGTATAATAACTAATGGACTAACCCATTTGCTATTAGCAATGGGTAGATGAACCCAACTTTTAGAAGTTGTTGAATTTCTTCTTTAACCACTTACTTCAGCTTTGGGTTCAATCGCCTCTGCAGTTGTCATCGAGGCTTCATGGAGGGGTCAGTGTAAATTCTATGTTGGCATATCCTAGGGTCTATTCTAGTTAATTTGGGATATGATCAAGCAAAGGATTTCGACCATTTTTTCACCATGTTTAGCAGCCTCTCTTTTTGTTGAGGAGCGAGCTTAGCATTAATAATTACCGATTTTCCATTTTTGAAAAATGTGTACTCCATACCGGTGGGCAACAGTTTTAACTTCAAGGGCTCTTGCTTAAAGTTATCAGGGATTTCCAACTTCCCCTAGTTGATATTTTCAATGTTAAGACTTGGAAGTTGGTGATGGACTTGCTCTAATGTGTTTATGCTATCGATGTAAGCACAAGTCAAACCCTCAGTTGGTTCCATGCATATAGTTGAGTTGCTCTCTTGGTCGGCTATCAGCCGCTGGGTGCCTTCCTGTCTTGTGCACATTGGTTGCATGTAGGCAATGTTACACGTTGTATAAACTAGGAATTCTGCACGCAATTACACCCTATGTCACTGTATGCGATGCAAAGGAATTTCTTCTTCTCGATCTTTACAAATGTATTTTCCTTTGATATTTCTAGGGAAAGATCACACATTCCTAGGCATGCGTCAATTATGCTTAGCCATGCTCTTTCCATTATGATAGGGAAGTTCCCCTTATAGTTGTTGACTTGAATCACTAGGAAGTTGGTTGGATATGAACATCCACAAATAGTAGTAACAATGTCCTCCACTAGTCCTAATGGGATAGTGATGGACTGGTCGGCCAGCTCTAAACAAATGTTACTCTTTTTTAGTGGAGGCAGGTTTCAAGCTTTGTACATTTCTTGAGAGATTAAGTTGACACTAGAACTTGAATCCAAAAGAGCCTTGCAAGGTTCATTCCCAAAGATTTGTAAATATATAAGAGGACTCCCAGGATCGAAGAATTTCCTAGGAAGATGGCCAACCTTAATCCAATCGGTAATGACATGTATCAATATGACCATGTGCGTTGAATGTGGCCTTTGGCTTGAAGGGAGTTTCAAAGTTTTAGATGATGGTGAGGCCTTTGGAGAGTTAGCCACTTGTGACTGCAAGGACTGTTGATCCTAAAGAAAGATCTCTTCTTTACGCGGTTGTCCGAACCAATAGTAGGGTAAGGATTAATAGCCCTTGTAGTGTTACGTTGCTGCAGCTGGACAGGGAGCTCACCCTGCATGGCTGGAGTAGGTAATAATGGAGTTAAGGGTAGAAGAGATGCAGCCAGATGAGAATGATAGTATGTTTGTGGAACATCATCCCTAGGAGAAGGAGTTCTATAATATTCATGGGTTTGGTAGTGAGGTTAGGAAGTAACGTGACTAGTAGAGTCACGTGGAGAGATTGGCTGTTGCACGTAGTATCCATACCAATCGGGTTGATGGTAAGGGTATTGTTGACGTGGTGGTGGCATTCCCCATGATTGTGGATGCTTCCATTGTTGATACTACTTATTTGGTTGTGGTGGAGTTCCACTTGGATAATACATCAAGGGTTGGTGGAACTGCCTTGGGTTACCTTGAGGATAAGGCAACCTTTGAGGTGTTTGCCTTCTGTCTAATCGTGGATTGAGTGCATACACCCCAGACTCCTACAGATGTGAGATTACATGGAAACATTCCTTGGGATGGTTATATTGGCATATCTCACATCCACAATCATTGTCTATATCCGAATCCACAACCTCTTTGATGATGAAAACTTTTCCCTTACCTTTGTTACATGCATATTAAGCTTTTCTCTTTTTTCTCCTTTCTCAATCACTACCTTCCTTTCTAGACTCCTCTACTATTTTGAGAACTATTTGAAATCTATTATCTAGGGATTCCCACATTTGGTGCACCTTTGTCGATACTTCCGATGCAAGTTTTTGAATGAGCAAGGTTTTCTTATTCACCATCTCTTTAAGTGGTGACTCTTCTTCATCCTCACAAAATCTAACTCCCTTCTTTCAGAGGGAAGGATCTTTATTATATTCTTCCGCACTCTCTCTTTTCCTAAACTCACCTTCCTCTTTAGCAACTTGCTCCAATAATCTTTGTACTTAATGGACCCTAAGCTTAGATAGCCTTCCTTGGGCATAAGTCCCAAGGGTTCTTTGCATTTTGTGCCTAATCCCATCTATGAGATGGTGTAGTTGTTCCCTTTGCGAGTAACCATGGCCTGGGCAATGATGTAATAGTGCATAATATTAGCCCATGGCAGCATCCAAGGGTTCATGTCCTCCTTGTTTCCATCCTTGGATTTTCTTTCGCAGGTTGGACACTCGGGAGTATGTTTGATACTTATCATTGAATAGTTCTAACATGGTACTCCATCGGTGAATGGACTCTGGTTCTAAGGATTGGTACCAGCTTTCTGCTTCCTTGATCAGTGTCCATGAAAAAAACTTGAGTTTTTGCCACTCATTTTCTATGTTTTGCAAGGCACATGCATCGTAAAATGCTTGCAAATGATTTTGAGGATCAGTGTTGTATCCTCCTTCAAATCGTGGGATATTGTTCATGTCCAATCTTTTGATCCTACTATCTTTTTGGTGCCTTGTTGAGATTCTAACAGCCTCAGTTATATCTAACATACTTCAGGTAGTGAGTAGGGGTTCATCGTAATTGTATTATCTATGGCATTTGTGATGCCTTGTTGTTCCCTACTCTCCCTCCTTTCATGATGAGTTTCTCTAGAATGCCCTCATCCCCTTTCTCAGTTGCTTTGTCTAGGATTCTTGTTTTGCTTACCATCATTCTCAGGGTCTTTTCCTTTGTGACTGCATCCAGATCTTGAAGGAGAGGGTGAAGGATATGATGAAGGTGAAGAAGGAGGAGGAACGTCACCATGATGGTGCATGATTCCTTCTCTTCGGTGGTCGCTGAAACACCGTGAAAATTACGGGTCGGCCTCAGGCGAAGATTCGTAGTTTGAGCAGGAGCGCGCCTCAAATTTGTCTAAGGATAAGTTTACGATCCATCACGCACGGCAGCGTGGTGAGCGTAATAAGCTCCGAAGACAGGTAAAATTGTTTAAGGGCAAGTTTACGCTCTATTACGCACGGTAGCGTGATGAGCGTAATAAGCACCGGGACAGGCGCCTTAAATTTATCTAAGGGCAAGTTTACGCTCTATCACGCACGGCAGCGTGATGAGCGTAATAAGCTCCGAAGACAGTCAAATTTGCCTAAGGACAAGTTCATGCTCCATTACGCACGGCAGCGTGATGAGCGTGATAAGCTCCACGACAACGAACGTGTCCCACATCTGTTCAAAGACAAGTTTACGCTCCATCACGCACGGCAGTGTGATGAGCGTAATAGGCTCCAAGACAGTGAAGACACCCCGAATTCGTCCAAGGACAAGTTTACGCTCTATCACGCACGGCAGCGTGACGAGCGTAATAAGCTCCAGGACAGTTAAGGGGAAAATCCAGAAAGACACGACGGATCGACACTTGTTCTCGTGCGGCGCTTGATTACCAATCTTTATGCACCTTACGCAGCGATGCGTACTTGTGCGTAGGTTAGAATGCAAGTGTGCGCTCACTTACGCTGCGTCACGCACAGTCGCGTGATAAGCGTAAAACAAGCCTGAGCGCGTGGTTGTTACATCAAGCTTGCACTCATACACGCAACGCAAAGCGAATGAGCGCAAACACAGCCGACACACGCCCATGGGCCCGCTCTTTACACGCACAGCACGCAAACGAGCGTGTTGTGCGTAGTCGCAGTTCGATGAGCGTGTTGTGCATAGTCGCAGTTCGACTTAAAAGAATCGCGCCAACAGGATCCGCGACATTCGGGCCCACATCATCAGGGTTGCGCGTGTCATGGTCTATAAATACTCCGACTGACAAATATACAAAGGGGGGACTTTCGAACAAAAAAAAAAGAAGGAACCAACAGTTAGCAGAGCACTTAGCACTTTGACAGAGACCAAGAGGACAAGAGCATTTTCTGGGCAAGGGAAACTTATCACCCTGAAACAGAGAAACAAGAGCAACCTCTTGGCCGCAGACATCATTCTTCAGCAGCAACAGAACGCAGCACGCAGGAGCTCCTAGCAGCAGATCTATCTGAAGCCGAGAAGCGGAACGGAAATTGCTTGACCATTTCTGCATCTAGGCCTTGGTCCAAAAGGTAGATCCGTTTTTCTGTCCAGACAGTTTTCTTGCTGTTTTGTGCTCATCTTTGTACTCAGTTTGTTGGGAATTTCCTCCCATTGTAACATTGTATACATCCAATCACATATTCCATTTGGCATTGGAACATAGATCTTTGATCTTCGTAAATTGCACGATTTTCTGCTCCCGATTTGCATCTTCTCGGCATTTCGGCGTTATCTTCGCGGTGGTCCACACACATCGTTATCCCACCGTTTTGCGGTCGATCTACAATTATCATTGTTTTACTGACCCGTAAGTCCCTGTCTGATCGACAAGACCGTTCAGGGCACCGCGGATTCGTTTTTCCAGCTTAGCCCTCGCGCGGATCCGTGGTAAAAACTGTGTACGCGGAATCTCGGTCGGTATTTCCAGCTGCCGACGTTTTCCGTCGTTACAGTTTTCTGGCGCTAGAAGGAGGGCCTTCAGGCTCCGATCCGAATATTTCGGGTATCCCTGTTAGCGATCTATACCCTAGGCAGTAGACGTAATACCTCTAAGGAAGTCTAAGGTCATCTTGTGGTATCCGATCGGTCACAAAGACGATTTCTTTGAAATCCGGCAGGGTAGAAAGCCTTTTGTGCTGTTTGTCAACTTTTCGCTCCGTCAAATCTGATTTTCGCCACTTTTCATCGTTGATCCATGGATTCATACTACGTTAACAAGACAGCCACAACCGCCATGGCCACCGTAGACCCGGGCGTTGCGCCCGTCAACCCGACGGCGGCCACGGGGCCAGCTACAGGTACAACCGGTCCTCAGGGACCCCTGCGCCGTTCATTGAGGCTTCAGGGGAAAGATCCCATATTCACGGTCATAACCCCTGAGGACTACAACTTTATCTGCGTCAAGATTCAGGCGAGGTTGGCTCTCAGCCAAGCCGAGCTTGAGGCAAAGCGCAATTTCGAGGTGCTCCACCGAGGAGGTTATGATTTCAAGCCCACCGCTTATGATATAATCCACTTGACTGAGCACCAAAACGAGCTGATTTCTCAGCTCATCATGGCCAGAGGTCAGGCCCCGCAGCCTCCTGTAGAGCCCGAGCGTGAGGAGCCCGAGCGTGAGGAGGCAGCAGAGGCAGAAGACGAATTCGCGGCCATGTCCGAGCATTCGTTCCATACCCTGTCTCCTCAGACGTACGCAAATCCGTCGTTCCCTTTTAACGGAGAGACGGCTTCTATGGACTCGGCCGTGACCACGCAGATGCACACGCCTGTCCTCCCTCAGGCCGACGCGCAGCCGTCTGGATCGCACCAGGTAAACGCGCAGCCCTCTGGGATGGAGCTACAGTATAACGCGGGAGCGATCCCGTCACAGCATATATTCAACATTCCGGCGGCCGGACCGACGGCCACCATTCCCCATTTTATTCCCTACATACAGACTCATGTTACACCGGCGAGGCCCGAGATGTTCCTGCCTCCGCCAACTCAACAGCATGCTGCGACCGTGCCGCCGCAAACGCTTGGTCAGAACCCGGCGGCAAGTCATTGGGTCAACCCAGTGATAGGCCAGCAAACCCAGCCAGCGTACACTGTACAACCCCCGCCAGCACCAGCGGCGCAATTTTCACGGGTGCTTCCTCGTTATACCTACCATTACGCTCAGCCGCAGGCTACGGCCAACCCCACATCACAGGTCGGCGGGTGGTGGTCTTCGCAGGCCCCTCAAGCTGTGGGGATCCCTGCCCCACCAGCTATTGCCCAACCGCCCCCGGCAACTCAGTGGCCAAGGGCTATCCATCCAGTCCTTCCGCCTGCTGCACAACAACCTGCCACGCAGTTGCCTGCTGCACAGCCGCAGCCGTTGCCAGGTCTGGCTCAAGCGTTCCAGCTTATCCAGACACTTACTGAGGAGGTTCGACGCCTCAAGACCGCCGGATCTGACACCATTCAGATCACGGATTTCTATCAAGATGATCCGATTAACCCGGCGGTCCCCGTGTTGTCGTTACCTCCGGGGATGTCCCTCCCACAGTTTACCAAGTATGATGGGGAGGGGGATCCCAACACACATTTGGCTACCTTTAGGTCCGAATCCTTGTTGTTGCAATCCTGGCCACATACTCTCGTCAGAGTTTTTGCAATGTCGTTAACAGGGAAGGCTTTAGACTGGTATCGAGCTCTCCCACGCTCTTCCATTTCAACTTTGGAAGAGCTGCTGACCCAATTCGTGACCCGATTCCGATACAACGTGAAGCCGGAAGTCACATTGGAGCAACTTATGGGAGTGAAACAGGAACCGCTCGAGCCAGTCCAAAAGTTCATACAGCGTTGGAATGCCACCTTGAATGAGATTCGTGACCCGATCGCGAATTCCCACCTGTTGGCCATATTTAAGGGAGCGGTCAACGACTTTCTTAAGTCCAAACTGTATTACCTTTCCCCTGGAGACATACGCCAGGCCTTTGCCCAGGTCCGGAGCATCCAAGATGCTGCGGAAGCTAGCAAAGACCCAGCGTACATTGCTTACAGAAATATGCATAGCAAGGCCAAGGACAAAGGTAAGCCACCTACAACCACTGTAGCGGCGTTGACCGAGAACGCCAAAAACAAGAGCAAGAAGGCCCCAGCGACAGCACCGCCTGATCCCACAACCAGTGCTACCACTAGCCAGCCTACGGCTGCCCCTGAACAGCCCCCCCAGCCAAAGCCGAATTTTGAGCGTAAAGACCGTTCAAAATACGCGGCTCTTCCGGTGAAACACTCTGAACTGCTTAAACAGCTGTTGGCAGCAGGACATATTCAACCCAAGAAGGTGTCCGAGGAAGCCCTGACGCGTCACAGACGGCACTGTGAATTGTCGAGGGATCCTTCCTTAGCCTTGCCTAACGAGCCAGCAGTTCCGAGATCTTTTCGGCTGGATCGCTTTTGTGACTACCATCAGATGTGTGGTCACGACACGGATTACTGCTGGGCGTTGAAAGACGATATTCAACGCATGATCGACGAAGGTCATCTGAAGTTAGACAGCAGTAACCCAACCCGCCCAGAAAACCAGACATTACATGTCTATAAGGATCCGTTAAACGCAACGTACGATCCTTATACAATCACTGTGGTGAGTACGGACGGGGAGCGTAAAAGGCCACCAAAGCAACCGTTTGTTTTGCGTGTGCCCGCCAGCCCACAAGGGGGGGCCACCACTTCTTCGGCAACAGGCGGGGTCTCTCGGCCGCCGTTCATCATACGAGCGCCTGCTCAAGCACGGTCTCAGTCATGCGCTCCCTCTCAAGCCGCAGCTTCGTCTGCGCCCACGCCGAGGGCGCCCTTCATCATTAGGGCGCCCCGACCACAGGCTGCCCCTCTCACACAAGGGCAGACCTCAAAACAGCACCAACAAGCATCGCCTCCTAAGCAGAAGAAGGAGAGCACTGAACGTAACCCTACGCTTGGCTTCCCGAAGCCTAGGCCCCTGGCCTCTGTACCCATGGCTATGCCCCAGAAGCATGGTAAAGGCACAGAAACGCAATGCCCTTCTCTTGGTAGGAGTGAAACCGACCCTTCTCCTGACACCACTCCACCTCGGGAGATCCGTCTCTTGGGGCGGATGGAGGAGGATAAGGGGGAGAAATCACCCTGCCGGGAAAAGGACCTCCTCAGCACATTCGCGCAGGTCAAACAAGATCTCAAGCAAAAGAATACAACGCTGAGCTTGTACGATCTGCTCATGACTTCTCCAAAGCATCGTGAGGCTATGGTACGCATGCTGACGTCCATATCAGTGGACACCAGCCTGCCAGCAGAAGAGGAAGCAATACATGCTATTATGTTTCCTTCTGACGCTGAACAACCTAAGCCCGCTTCGCTGACCTTTCTGGACGAGTCTGTTAAAGATGATCCGGAGAAAGGTCAAGTGACGACAGAACCAATGTTCATCACCATTCGGGTCGGCCAGTACCGCATCCGGAGGGTGCATGTGGATGATGGCGCAGCTGCCAATGTCGTTCCCTATTCCATTGTGGATAGGTTGGGTCTGGTCGACCAGATCACTCCCACGACAACGGCCTGCGTAAAATCCTTCAATGGAGCAAGGGTTCAGGTCAAAGGAACGGTGCGTATTGAGTTTGTGGCGGGGAATCAGTTCCCCACAGAAGCCACATTTCTAGTCGTTGAGGAGATGCCAGGCTTCAACCTGATCTTGGGGAGGTCGTGGTTAGCCTAGCTAAGGGCGGTCTCGTCGCCCATCCACCAGGAGATACACCTGC
>MNCI01003892.1:290459-316301 GCA_015680685.1 Gnetum montanum | reverse complement strand
GAGTCATCGGTACAGTGTGAGCCTGAACCTGAGGGATGGACTGAGGCGCAGTGGTTGCCGAAACCCCCGCTGGGATGCCGAGTACGTGTTGGGACGGGCCCGCCTCTGCATCATGGCGCAGTGGTTGTGTTTGCCACCCAGACAGCTGCGTCTGGGCTAGCGGGAAGCCAGAAAGTTGTGCCTGCGCGGTTGCAGCTGGGTTAAGAGAGGCTGCCTCTCCGTCAAAAGGAAACAACGGGTCTTCTTGTGTGTGGAGGGGCAAAGTATGGAATGAATTCTCCGACATGGCCGCGAATTCATCCTCCGCGTCCTCCTCCCGTTGGGGTTCCGCCACAGGTTGGGCAGTCTGGCCTCTGGCCATGATCAATCGAGAGATGAGCTCGTTATGGTGCTCGGTTAAGGGGATTATATCGTAAACCGTGGGCTTAAAATCGTAACCTCCTCGATGGAGCACCTCGAAGTTTCGTTTTGCCTCAAGCTCGGCTCGGCTGAGGGGCAACCTCGCTTGGATCTTGACGCAAATGAAGTTATAGTCTTCAGGAGTTATGACCGTGAAGATAGGATCTTTCCCCTGAAGCCTTAGTGAACGGCGCAAGGGTCCCTGAGGACCGGTTGCACTGAGGGCTGGCCCTATGGTCACTGTCGGGTTCACAGGTGTGACACCCGGGTCGACAACGGTCATGGCGGTTGTAGCGGTTGTGTTTGAATGATAAGAATCCATGGATCAAAGATAAAAAACAGACGAGTGGCTGTTGAATCTGAAAGAAAGAAAAGTTGGCAAACAGCACAAAAGGCTTTCTACCCTGCCGGATTTCAAAGAAATCGTCTTGGCGACCGATCTACACCACACTAGTGACCTTAGACCTCCGTGGAGGTATTACGTCTATGGCCTAGGGTATAGATCTCAAACAGGGTTACCCGAAATATTCGGATCGGAGCCTGAAGGCCCTCCTTCTAGCGCCAGAAAACTGTAACGACGGAAAACGTCGGCAGCTGGAAATACCGACCGAAGTTCCGTGTACACAGTCTTAACCACGGATCCGTGTGAGGGCTATGCTGGAAAGAACGAATCCGCGGTGCCCTGAACGGTCTTGTCGATCAGACAGGGACTTACGGGTCAGTAAAAGCGATGACGATTCGATTACGAACTTTCGTGCATGTGTCGTGATTTTGATGCGAGAGACCGTAAAACGAAGCGAGATAACGATGTAAACAGATCGCTGCGAAAATAACGTTAAAAGCAAAGAATAAAGAAGACCGGGAAGATGCTGATTCGGGAGAGAAAACAGAGTGACAGGTTGCAAAGATCAAAGATCTATGTCTCAATGCTGGATCTGGTAAATGTTTGTGTGTGTATTACGTTACAATGGGAGACGACTCCCCAACGACTGAATAGAAGCTGAGTACAAAACAACAAGAAAACTGTCTGAACAGAAATCCGATCTACCTCGTAGGCCAAAGCTTAGGCGCGGAAATGGTCAAGCTCTGAAGTCTATCGATCTTTTGAACGACAGGACCTGCTAACTGGGCAAGACGCCTCCGCGTTTCCTGTTCTGCTTCTTCGCTTCGAGTGGATCTGCTGTTTGGGCTTGAGTTTGCGGCGGTCGTCAGGAGGTTGCTCTTGTTTCTCCGTTCAAGGTAATGCCTGTATCCTTGCTCGGTGAAATGCTCTTGTCCTCTTGATCCGCTGCCAACAAAAGCCAGAAATGCTCAGGTGCTCTGGTTTGCTCTGTTGTTGCTTTCGTTCTTTCGTGCTTTTTTTTGTCTGTCTGTGTCTCTTGATACATTTGTCAACCGGAGTATTTGTAAGCCGCGATACATGGAACTCTGATGATGTGGGCCCGAACACCGCGGGTTTCGCTGATGTAATTCTTTTAAGTCGAACTGCGACTACGCACAACATGCTTGTTCACGTGCTGTGCGTGTAAAGAGTAGGCTCATGATAGACATGTCTCGGCTGCGTCTGCGCTCATTCGCGTTGTGTTGCGTGTATGAGCGCAACTTTAGCGTAGCAGCAACACGTTTAAGATTTTTGTACGCTCATCACGTAGCTGTGCGTGACGAAGCGTAACGCGCGCGTTATTGCATTTTGACCTACGCACGAGCACGCACCATTGCGTAGTGCGCGTAAAGATCAGTTGAGCGTTGCAAGAACAAATGCCGACCTGTCGTGTTTCTATGGATTTTGTTTAACGGCCTTGGAACTTATTACGCTCATCACGCCGCCGTGCGTGATAGAGCGTAATCTTGACCTTAGCCAAATTCGCCTTTAACTGTCCCGGAGCTTATTACGCTCATCACGCTGCTGTGCGTGATAGAGCGTAAACTTGTCCTTAGCCAAATTCGATTTTGTCTTCGGAGCTTATTACGCTCATCACGCTGCCGTGCGTGATAGAGCGTAAACTTGTCCTTAGACAATTTTGAGTTGTCTTCGGAGCTTATTACGCTCATCACGCTGCCGTGCGTGATAGAGCGTAAACTTGTCCTTAGACAATTTTGAGTTGTCTTCGGAGCTTATTACGCTCATCACGCTGCCGTGCGTGATAGAGCGTAAACTTGTCCTTAGACAATTTTGAGTTGTCTTCGGAGCTTATTACGCTCATCACGCTGCCGTGCGTGATAGAGCGTAAACTTGTCCTTAGACAATTTTGACTTGCGCGCTCCTGCTCAAAAACCACGAATCTTCGCCTGAGGCCGACCCGTAATTTTCACGGTGTTTCAATGTGTAACTTAAAGTTTTTGAATACCATCTCTTGTTAGTTAGTTACACTTTGGCTAAGGCTAGACCATGGAAAATTGATTATTTTATTAATTATTTATTCTAATTCTTACCATATTTTCTTGTAAAGGTTTAACTCTTGTAATTCGATGTTTAATTGTTGAATTCTTAGTTAAACCTTTGTCGGAGATAGAAAAAATTGTGAAATTTTTTTGATAAAAAAATGGTACATTTGTGGTCCTGACAATGAAGAGCGTACCTCTGATAGCTACAAAGTTAAAGAACGAAGTGATTTGGATAAATGGTTTGTGAGCTATGGGCTCCGAAAGGTTCTAGCCTTTGAAAAATTAAAAACCTCTTTTGGCATCTATGAGGAAATGTAAAATTTTCTAAGTGTGTTTGCACCTATTTATACTATTTTTTGCCACATTGATGGGGCCCCATATATGGGGCCTTGTATACAAGTCTACTTCATTGATAAGGCCTCATATACAGGACCCATCAGCCAAAATTTTGAAAGTTGAATATTTCGAGAAATATAGTAAATTTTTCAATGAAATTAGGGTCCATAGAATCCTAGAAAAGCGAAGAATATGATAAAACCATTGAAGATGTTCTTTGAGAGTTCAAAAATTGGAAATGTTGCTAGAGAATGCATTTAATGAACAAAATATGTAAAGAAGCACATGGTCTGATGTGGAAGATGGATGTATGAAAGATTCCAATTGTGAAAATGCCTAGGGATAAGGTACTTAATGAACCCAACCAAGGGATATGCAAGTGGATCCTCCTCATATTGGGAACATTCCCTTTGTTTTCCCTTCCATAACCTCAACCTAAGAAGTCTATGGGTCCCAGAGGTGACTAATGGTCAACAAAAGTTAAGGACCAAAACCCAAACGATTCTACCTAAGAATTCAAGAACCCAGACACTGGTAGTGAGGTGAGTTATGGATAGCACAACTAGATGATGGAGAAGGTCGAATGGAATTCCAAACCAGGGTCATAAGAATTCCCTTGTGAAGTACATGTTTAAAATGATGGAAGAATATCCATCCTTAGTCTAGACCAAAACCAACCTCGTTTATTGACTTTGCATTACCCCCCCTCCTAAGATACAAAAGTGCTTCCACAAAACAACCATGATTCCCTAAAGGAAGAAAAGAGAAGTAGGAATTGAGAGAGCGCCTTTGTTAGAGGGGACCTTCAACCATGGGTACATGTCTTTCTAGTCCCATAATAATTGCTTGTAGCCTATTTATTTGTCTAAGGGGTGTGCTTTGAATTTCCATCATGTTTTGGTTCTTCTTCTTCTTCTTCTTGTTTTGTATTTTTTGTTTTTTCCCTTTTGGATGGGAATGACATCATGCAAAGACTTTATTTGACTTCCTATTTAGTGGTTGGAATGGAACAATAAGAAGTCCATGAAGAACATTCAAGCACTCAAGTAGAAAAGTACAAAGAGTATTAAGTCCCCTTGAAGTCACACCTTGTTTAAACCTTTAAATCCTTCCCAATTCCAAAAACTACCAAGGGCACCAATTTATGAAAAGTTGATTTAATCAAAGGAACCTCAAACTTCCAGAACAAGAACAATCATAGAGTTTGTAGATGGGTAGATGTCATGGACTCACTCCCTATTCCATGAAAAAGAAACCATGATTGAGGCATCGGTACAAAAATTCAAAAATAGAAACTAGATAGTAACAAACCAAACATTAAGTACAAACCATCATTAGTAGCAATCACAACACCATTGTTCTTTGTTGACAATAAAGCACTTTTATTAGTAAATATTTAAAAATCATACTTAAACAAAATAAAGTAAAATATAGAAGAAAGTGTGAAATATCCAATAAAGATTCAAACGTAGTAACGATCATGTAGAACAAAAAATGATGTAAAATGGGAAAAATTTTAAAAATCAATAAGTTCTAAAATAAATAAATTGCAAAATCAAAAATGTCAAAAAAATAGAAAAATTCAGAGCCATATGGATGATTAGCGCAAATGGCCATCTCCCACACAACTAGGTTGGAAGGAGGAGATTCAAAAAATTGAACATGGTTGTCCATGCATTGAGTTAGTTTTTACACTGGCTTGTCTTGGTTCTAGGAAAAGGTTCACGTGTTGGATGTTTACCAACTACTTTTTATTTGGGCTTTTAGGTTGGTATATGATCATGGCCCTAGAAGAAAAAGTTTCAACAATTATATAAGGTCCTTCCCACAATGTTTGGAATTTTGTTATTTGAGGTACATGTGTGGGATTCCAATAAATAACCTTATCTCCTGATTGGAATTTCACTTTCCATATTCTTTGGTTGTGTCATTACTTATTGAATGCCTTGTGCACTTCATTCAAAGATAGGGCCACTAGTCAATTTTTATTTAGCACATTCAGGTTGATCAATCTTTCTTTTTATGCTAGACTATTGAGATTGTACAAAGCTCAGATTGAATCTTTGTATAGAGCTCCTATATTTTCTTATGGTCCTTATTAGGATCTTTGTTATTTCTTATTTAGTTACCTCTACTTGACCATTGGCTGGGGGTGATTGGGTGTTGTTAACTTATGTTCAACCCCCAAGCATTGCATTAACTTTCTAAAAGTGGCACTTGTAAAATAAGTTCCATTGTCAGAAATTAGTGCATGTGGCATCCTAAACCTATTTACAATAAGGTATTTGAAGGTAAAGAATGACAATGTTGGAAATGCAAGATGACCAACAATATTAGGTTGTGAGGATTTAGGAGGACTACTAGGTTAGAAAAAGAGTTGTTTCCTAGATTGATTATTTGAACCACTTGGAAAAAAATTGGCTATGAATGTATAGCCCTCATAGCATTTCATTGTTATAGCTATGGAGGAATTTCCCCCTGCATAGATGGAGCAAGAGATAATTAGATTGAGGGCAAAGAAATGTGCACAAATATATGCAAAGGATGGTATGGATATGGGTTCTCTCCCTAAGTAAATGGTGAATGTGTTTAGTGGTACTCTAGAGGGTAATAGTGAAGTTAAAATAAGATGTGGCTTGTAGAACTTCATGGAGAGATGGGTTGCTAAACATAGTACCCATATGGATCTCATTTCTTGTAAGGGTGCTGCTGCCTTGGCAGTGGCATTCCCCATGATTGTGGTTGGTGCCACTATTGGTATTTTTCATAGGGTTGTGGTGGAGCACCATTTGGATAATAAGCTTGTTGTTGCTAGCAGACCTACCTTATATTACCTTGAGTATAAGGCAATCATCTAGGTGCTTGCCTACATGCTAGTCAAGGATTGAACGCATACATCCTAGACTCTTGTAAGTGTGACATCATAGGGCAACACCCCTTTAGATGTTCGTATTGACATATGTCACAACTAGTATAATCTTCATAATCTATCTCCATAACTTCTTCTATTCCAACAGCTTTGTCCTTACCTTTCTAGTTAGCACGTTCAACTTTTTTTTGCCCCTTGTGATTCCGATTACTATTTTGTTCTTTGGATTCTTTAGCAATCTTCATAGTAGTTTTGAAATTCTTATCCAAATAGTTCTATAATTTATCAACCTTTGCCAAAAGATCACAAATAGATTTTTGGATGGACAAGGTTTTCCTATTCATCTCTTCATCAAGTGGTGACTTCTCCTTGTTACAAAATCAAACCTCTCATTTCTTAATATAAGGATCCCTATTATACTCTTCTACACTTTTCCTTTTTTACAAGTCACCTTCTTCTTTTTATACATAATCTATAAGCTTTTGGATATGATGAGCTCTTAATTTAGAAAGTCTCCCTTGGGAATAAACCCTAAGAGTTCTTCTAGTTTTTTCTCTAAGCCCATCTATGATGTGGCAAAGTTGTTCCCTTTGAGAATAACCATGGCTAGGGCATTGATGTAAGAGTGCATAATATCTACCCATGGTGACATCCAAGGGCTCATGTGTTCCTTGTTTTCAACTTTGTATTTGCCTTCTCAGATTAGACACTCTGGAGTATGTTTGGTATTTGTTATTAAACAACTCTAATGTGGTACTCCATTGGCTAATGGATTCTAGCTCCAAGGACTAGTACTAGCTTTCAACTTTCTTAATGAGTGTCATGGGGAAAAGCTTGAGCTTTTGCTAGTTATTTTCAATGTTTTGTAAGGCATAGGCATTTTGGAAAGCTTGTAGATGATTCTACAGATTAGAGTTGTATCCCTGCTTAAATCATGGGAAATTATTTATGTCTAAGCACTTGATCTGATTGTCTTTTACATGCCTAGTTTAAATTTTAACTATCTCTATAATGTTAAGAATGCTTTAAGTTTCTAATAGAGGTTCATCATCATTATTATGTTGATGATGCTAATGATGATTTCTGTCACCCCTTCATTCTTAGCAGGCTCTATGATCATTGTTGTCCCATTGATCACCTTCATCATGATTATCTCTCCAAAAACTTCTATTAGAACCTAAAGATGAAGAGGAATGTTCAAAATTAGATGAATAGGATGAAGAGGAAGGTGGACTGCCACTGCCACTACGGTGTCCACCAACACCTCTTCGCTCATTACAATCACCATACTTAGATCCCTTACCATTGTGATGTTTACTTGAGTCCCTAACTTGACTATCACATTTTTCCTAAACTTAGTTTATGAATAGTAGATTGTAGGTTCAGGGTCACACCCTCACCAACAATGATAGAGGATGGGGCTCTTCATGCTGGGAATCCTTAGGGGGAGGATCCACATTGTCATCTTGGCTCAATAGGAAGAAAGGGTTACTAAAGTGCTTCCCCTTCGTATACTCATGGTGCTTCTTCTAGTGTCGATCTCTCTTGCATTGTTTTTCAATGGGATAGTACTCTTAAGTGTCATATCCATTCACAATGTATTCCTCATGAAGATTTGGAATGCCCATATTTTTAAGTATTTGAAAGAGCATCCTGGGCACAAGTCGATTAAGGGGCAGTACAACGTTGCCCTCCATATCATGCCATTATAATTGTTCATCCTGATGTAGGATGAAGGTGAAGTTTGATACGTACGAATCTAGATTAGTATATACGACTTTGCACTCTTGTGGTACTAGTGGTTTGACATCTTCATGCTTGTGGGAAGAAGACATTTTTTAATAAGTAAAATAGTCAGTGTGCTTTTGTAATTATAAGTCATTTGAGAGTGCTGTTAATCTTGGGTTTATCCAATGCTATTAATAATTTTTAGTAATCCTAGATAGCACATGTTTTAACAAATAAAGTTCCTGGAAATAGTGCCAATGATGAGTGGTGAGGTACCCTACACCCAACCATATGAATCACAAAGCAATAATGCACGATTTGGTCAAATTCTGTGGACTTTATATTTTCCAGTACACTAGTCTTCTAGGAAGTGAACCTTGCCCTAAGGTCATTCGTTGTCTTCTTTATTACACTTGTGAAGCATAATGGTATGATTCCGAGTAATCGAGGCATATAATTTTTATCATTTTTTGTTTTATAGTTTTGGTGCTTGAAGAGAGATAGACTAATTTAATAACCAATTTACTTGAACTAACTAATCTTTAACTAATCCTAACATAAGCATCTAGTCCTACTTTTCACACATGTCTTGAAACCACGTATCCACTATTGGGTTACCAAGTGCTATGCTACTAGGCATAGCAAGCAATAATGCTACTGGGATTACCAAGCAAATATGTGTTATGCTCGAAGCAGTCACACTTATGTATTTAATCTATCTAGCTTATCTTGCTTAATTAGCTTAATTACTGGAAAACATTAAATAATTAACTAAAAGCATTAAATTCATAAATAAATATCTAAACTATCTAGAATGTTGCAAGGTTTATCAATAAGCTTATCTTTATTGCTATACACACTGTGATGCTTAGGTACAACAATGCTCGAATAAAGATCTGTACACTTAATGACTCCTGTTGTAGGTACTTGAGAGAAATATTATAACTTTTAAATGTAAAAATTGTAAGAGTTTAGTTACTACTATGAATCTGATGCTCATAAACATGGCTGGAGGCTTGTATTTTTAGTTTTTGCTCTAGGGCTACATTGAGAAGGCCGCATCAATGTAGCAAATGCTACATTGACATGACCTCATCAATGAAGTTGCATCAATAAGGGTCCCTTGATGCTACACATGATGCTTCATCAATATGGATGGCCTTAGAAAATTAAGAAAGAAACATATGACTTTGAACATCCAAAGGTTGAAGTCCAATGGCCAAAGAAACCTTGGAGCAAGATCTTAATTTCTCAGATGCATTTGTTGAGTGAATCACACTTCAAAGCACAGAGTGCTAAGGCCTATTGATTAACTGACATGTTAGTGTCACACTATAGATGTAATGTTAACACTTGGAATGCATTGTTAGCCTCCATAACCATTTCGTTATGACCTCACTACCTTTTTACCATCATAACCTTCTTCCATCATCATAAGAACTTTTGGACATGGTTCGACATGACTAAATCAAATGTGGAGGGGGAACATTGGTGATAGGCCTACAATGGTGTTTTGTATCCTTTGTTGATGTCTCTCAAGTTAGTCCTCTAGACATCAATAAAGAGGTTCCAATGAAACATCACCAAAAATTCATGTTGCAACCTTCATTTCCTAACTTAAGGTAAGGATTCATTGTAAATGTGAGATATGTAGTCCATGAGCTATGATTTTTCATATTTAAGGTTTTTCAAGCCAAAAATGCCCAAAACTTGTTATTTCCTTACTTCCCAAGTTGGAAAAGATACATCATGTTTATATTTGACTTGGAAAAACTGAAAACACCTTGGGAATGGCTAAAATTGGCATTTCTATGAGTCTTTGTATGGGTATAGCCCCAAATAAGCTCTAGCCATCAATTTTGATGGGTGCTATAGTAGACACAATGCTATAGTAGATAAGAAGTTCTATTCCATTTCAGATGATGATAGTGGGTAATGTAGTCACCACCAAGACCCAATAGAAGTGCAATGTTGGGATTGTTGGAATTTTCATTTTTTCCAACAGTGGCAAGTGTATTCATCCCAAGCCTTCAATGACCATTGTAGATAACATTTTCTAGCAGTTCCCAAATTTTTCCAATGTTTCCCTACATTTCTCTTGTTTTCAACTCTTTCCATTTTCCACCACTTTTGGCATTTCCCAACAATCTTAGCATAGTCCACCAAAGCCAACATTGTAATGATGGTACTAGTGTAGTCACAAAATTTTATTTACTATTTATAGTAAACAAATGAATTTTGTGGCTATAGTCCATACCAAACTTATTATAAATGGAAACTACACTGAGATTTGATAGTCATTGGACCTACAAGTTGATGTCAATTTGTCAGCAATCATGGTAGTGGTGCATAGACCCAAAATAGCAATTTTTCCTTATATATAACAAATGTAAACACCCTATTTTGATTGGAATATTTTAACACTTACAACATTCATAGGAGTCTAAACTATGGCACAAGCAAAAGGATTCTTTTGCATTTTCACAACTAGCAAAGCCCATTGTAATCTTGTAGCACTTTTTGGTAGTGAAAACTAGTACTATGCTAGGCATAGAGACTTCCATGTAGCTGCCATTGCATCAAAAGTGAAATCCCATTCTCATAACCATGTTGCAGACCCTAGTGAAAACGAATGAAAAGTTGCTAGAAATTGAAGCTAGGAAGAAACTGAATTGTGGAGTTCCATAGAACATAGTTTGCCTTCTCCAATGAACTTCTAGATCCTGCAAGCAACATTCTTATCCCCTTGGCACAAAATATATAGTTCATCAACCTTATTCTTTATTTTTGATTTAAATAAAGTTATTGTTCATGTTGTGCAAATTTTAGTTTAACTTCACATTTTTGTGATTGTTATCATTCCAAATTTGAAACTTCATTTTCATTTTCATTTTAGTTTCCATTTCCAAAACCATTTACATTTCTATTTGGATTTCCTTTTATAATTTTGTAAGTCCTTGGGTGATTGAACTAACTATCCAAATGCCTTAGATCCCATTTTTAGAGGCCCTTAGGATTTAGGATTAAAATTTTTTTAGCAATTGGATTTTTGGGTTTACATTCTAGTAACTAGAATTTGCAACACCAACATTAAAATCATGAAACACCATCAAAAATGCATGCTCCAACCATTGTAGCCTTCACCCCATGAAACCTAAGGCTAAACTTTATTGTAAATGTGTATATTACAATTCGAGAGATGCAACTTCAAATGCTTTAGCTTTTGGGGTTGAAAAATGCCTCATAAGTAGTCAAAGCCTTAACCCTAAGTGAAAAAAGTGACACTATGCCTATGTTTGGGTTTGGGAGGGTTAAAAATGCCTTTTTGACTACCAAAATTGGAATTTTGATGGGTTTTATGGGGGGTATAACATTTTCTATGCTAGAAATACCTATGGGGGTTCTAACATCATCCATGCCCAATGTTGTGGGTATAATTCTTATCTGTCAGCATTGCAAATATATCCTTGTAGCATTGCACCTTTTTCCAAGCATGGGTGCCATACCCCTAGTGATGAGTGACGAGATACCCCTACACTCAACCATATGAATACAAGTGTTACACACGTGATTTGGTCGAACTCCACAGATGAACTAGTTGTGGCACCTAGATAATTAGCCTTAGGTCGTAGTTCGTTGTCTTCCCACCTAGACTAGTATTATCTTTGTCATGTATGGTTTAGTCCAGAGTGAGCTGTATGATATGGTTCTAATCTAATGATACTTCTGAAGGAAATGGAAAGTAATGTTTACTAATCTAGGAGAGAAAGGGTAAGAGAATCTAAACTAGCCTAAGTACAATGAGCATACGTTCCTTGATTATCCGTACACATCTTGGACTTCGTGCATGACTACCATTGGGATTACCAAGCACAGATCCTAGGTATGCTACTAGGTTACCAAGTAGTTACACTTAAATGATCGTAATCAAGTCGTACTCATTCTGCGGTTTAACATGAGTTTAAGGGTGAGAGAGTATTAACTAGAAAAGTAGTAAATAATAATAATAATTAAATAATTAAGTAATTAAACTAAGTGAATGCTGCAATGATGAAGTAATCTCGATCTTTATTTTTGGTCATGTGCGTGTCCAAGTACGTCACACTCAAATAAAGGTGCTACACAATTACATTCACCACACTATGGGCATACACTAGAAAATAATCTAACTCTAGAGGGATAAAACTGCCAGAGTCTAGCTACAATATATCTCCATCATGAGAAATGAGGGAGAGCTGCCTCTTATTTATATAACTGGCAACAGGTTGCGATATCGCGTATGTGATATCACAGTTGATGTGATATCATAGCCCATGCGATATCATGGCTATGATATCACGGCAACGATATCACAGACACTGGGATATCACGGCTATGATATCATGGCAGTGATATAATAGCCAGCAAATTCATGACTCATCATACCCCCACGACTGAATGAAAACTCATCCTCAAGTTATAGAGAGAACAAGCTCCATTGATTATAGAGCGGGTAGGTATGGGATTATTAACTGACTAGAATGGATTCATGCCGCAGTGTGGAGTTAGAAAAAAATGAGATGCAACAAAAAAGAAAATCCTATGATTACAAAATTGGTGGAACTCATGTAGTTCCTGGTGGTGGTGGCTCCTCCATAGGTGTCTTTCCCTTTTCTTGCGCTCCAGGTCTTGGGATTTGATGGCGTTGAAGTATGGTCAAGGCCTTGAGTGCTTTGGCATGCATGTAAGTTTGTGCTTGTGCCATAGAGGCATCCCAGTCATCCTTCTCTTTTTCTTCTGCCAAGTTGCTTGGTTCTAAAAGTGTCCATTTTGTTTTTAGCAACCTTTTTCTTGTTGTCCATGTTTTGGGACCATCTGCAATCACACGGGACCAATCGTTAGTAAGGTTGTTACCAAAGTTAGGTTATACCTTATTGCTTTCCTTAATAGATTTACTTTATTTTCATGTGATGTTAATTATTGGAAGAACATGTCCCCAAAATATTATAATGTTGAGTCTTCTTTGCATAGGTTGTTTCCAAATTTAAGTTTCTGGTATAGCTAAGGGGATGAAATTTTTTTTGACACATTCTATTCTAAGTGTTATAGTTAATTACCCTAGATGATGTCCTTTGGATGATGATAAATTTCAAAAAATTTAGGCACTTTTCGGTAAGTGTCCCTCCCCCACGACTACGTTGAACACTCTGGGTTCAAGCAAGTTTAAATGGAATGAAAATCGGAGCACCACCGAGTGAGATATAGTGAGAAAAGTAAGGGTCGCTCAATTGCAAGTTGTAGAGAAAAAAAATTTCAAAAAATCCCCCTGTGTGAATGAAAAAATGATGTTAAGTGTTGTGGGGGGTCACCTATTTATAGGTTGCAGCGATGTGATATTGCGTACGATACATCATGTACATGATATCATGTCGGACACGATATCGCGTATGTGATATTACATCCCTAGTGACATGAGACACCACGAATATACAAAATTTTTTAAGGTTTATTTTGAAATTAACATTGGAAATTGAGAACATTGGCTATTATCAAGGGGTTCTATGGAAATTCCATTAATTCAAAAGGCACAATTAACGATGATGGTGTGGATTTTATCAATAAAACCTTGGGTGGTAAGAAAAGGGTATGTAATGGTACATCGAAACATTGAAATTGAGAGGGATAATAGTAACGAAAGGATGTTATGTATAATAAGTTGAGGGTGAAAAATGGTGTGTGTGTGCTATAGCATAAGTGAAGATCACAAAAAATTACGCAAGTGGGTCCTCCCCAAAGCAGGTTTCAACCTATAATGCCCTTGTGTAATCACACTTAAAGTGTCTGTGGGCACTAGAAGGGTTAAATGTAATCCGCACTAACTCCAAAAAACACACATGTAAATATCATCGAAATGAGATGAGAATTCTATGCTACACAGAACATGAGTAGAAATTACATGAATAGTGGGATGAGACAAAGTATAGAAGGGATTGTAGAGATTGGAACATGAGGTAACCGACCCAGGGCACAATGAATTTTGCATGAAAAACATGATTAACGTGTCATTAACCCATGATTCCAAGATTAGGACCAAGTCCATCCTTCTAATTAGTGACATGGAATTGTTTCATCCCATGATGAGCAACTATGAGAGTACCATAACAACAAGGCATACGATCACTTGGCATTTTATGCAAGGAAGGGGTGACTTTTGTTTTATGGCACTTTATTTTTCTTTTTCTTTTCTCTTTTTTTTTTCACTTTACTAGATCTAGAGAAGTCGACAACCTTCAAGCATGGGTGCATGTCTTTCTAGTGGGACCCCCTAGAACAACATTTGATTTATAAGTTCCCTTCTGATTACTCTTACTCTCATTTTTTGTTAGATCTACAAGGATCCTAGTACAACCACGTTGCATGATGAATCCCACAGACATCACCAAAGAGAATCCGCAAGTCCCCTTGATGTCACACCCTAATCATTTCCTCTTGGTCCATCCTTCTTCATTTGGGGTATAATGAACACAAAATTAGTTTTAAGTTGTTAGAATGTCAAGAATATCATTGTTCCCTCAAACAGAACCTCTTATTTGTAGAATGGATGAGTGGATGTAATGGGCTCACTATCCACATAATTGATCGTTCAAGACTTAATAACATAGAACACATCTCAACCAATGATCCACATAAGTGTTTTATTCAGAGATGAGATTACTTACAAAAAATGTAAAAAGACACAAATACAAAAAGATAAAAATATAAAACAAAAAGTTGAAAAATGAAAAACTGGAAAACAAAAACTAAAAAATTAAAGAAAAAAAATTATTAATCTTACTTATTATTAGGATGGGGGGTATCCCCCATAACTAAATAGTTGAGGATGAAAAGGGTTAATAAATGGAAGATGAGGATCCTTGTATGTTGGAAGTATTGGGGCTTGGCCATACTTACCCCATCGAGGTTCACACACTTGATTATAATGAGCATTGTGGGGCAACTTGTACGATGTAGTTCCTGGATAATGAGTTGACCCACTCTGATATTTGGGACCGTTAGATGATATGCAAGGATCAGGATGATGCCTTCCATGGTTGCGTTCATTGGGCTAAATTGTTATTGGAGCATGAGTTGGTGGCCTTGATAAAGTTACATGAGGTGTGGGGTTTGAAGGTAAAGGTGCACCATAGTGTGGGACTTGTGCTAAGTTGGAGGATGCAATGGCCTTGGAATTGTGTTGTCCCTTCTTATGGCCATGTTTAAAGAAGGGGAACTTTTGATGTTTCTCAGGTTTCTCACTACTATTGGTAGTATTAGCACAAGTAACATTTTTGGGTTTTTCTGGTGGTGCAGACGCCTTAGGAACAATTAGTGGCAATATGGAAGGAGGGAAAGGAGGAGTGTAAGGTGCACAAGGTGGTGGTTGTGTTGGAGGCATGGGTTGATAGTATTGATGAGAATGGTACTGCAGTGAGATAAAGTACGTTGGCCCAGTTGGAGAAACAGGATGTTGAAAAAGATAGGCGTTCAAGTTCAGATAATATGAAGGGTGTCTCTAGTCTAAGGGCAGCTTCACCCACTAATGGGATTATTTCCACTATGATCAAACATAGTATCTCTGTACGAACTCTAGATGTAATGTATTTCCCCAATTCTCATGTAAATGTAACAATATTGGGCATTGACCCTTGGGGTGATCGTACAGGCATATGTTGCATTCATACGTATGATTGGCAGTTGAGCTCTTATTTTTCTTATTCATTTTTTTCGATTGTCTAATGTTTTGTCCTGCTTCTTGGGTTGTCAAAACTCTATCTCCAATAATGTTGATAAATTCTTCATACTTTTGGTACGTCCATTCCAACATCTTATTGATCTTTGCCTCGACCTATTCTAATGTTTGTTGTGTTGGAAAAGATGATGTTTTCACCATGAGATTGGTTGATTTCTCCTTTTTATGATCATGGACCTTTATTAAGTTAAGACTTTGGTCCTGTTGATGTTTTTCGACACGCTCCCATCTAGCCATTTCTTCTTCTTCTTTTGCTACCCACTTAATAAGCTCTTGGATTTGATGGGTTCATAGTTCGTATAGTTGACCTTGGGCATACATTCCTAAGGTCTCTCTTATTGCATCACGTAGCCCATCAATGATATGGTACATTACCCTTTCCTTGGACAACCCATGGCCTGGACAATTGTTTAACAGTGCATAATATCTATCTAAGGCCATGTTCAAGGGTTCATGTTGTGCTTATTTCCATCCTTGGATTTGTTTCCTCAAGGTTGATAATCTTGCGTAGGTTTGATATTTTTCATTAAAGACTTCTACCATTGTTGACCAACGCCATATTGAATTTGGTTTTAACAATCTATACCATATTTTTGCTTGGTCAACGAGTGTCATATAGAAGAGCTTGAGTTTTTTCCAACCATTATCAATGTTATTCCATGTGTAGGCATCATAGAAGGCTTGTAAATGGTGATGCGGATCTAAGTCATAGCCTCCTAAAACTCTAGGAAAGTTGTTTAAATTGAGCCTAGGTAGATGGCTCTCTTTACGATGCCTACGTGAGATTCAAATAGCCTCTTGTATTTTTGTTAAGCTTGTAGTGGCTAGTAGGGGTTCATCATCATCTTGTAAGTTATGTTTTCGTGTGTTGGAATGACGTTGATTTTGTTCATGTTTATAAGAAATCCCCACTTCAGGTTGTGTACTCCAATCTTCATCGTCATATAGTTCGTTAGTTCTCCAATGAATTTCCTCACTAAGTTTGGCATTATTGTAATCTTGTAGGAGAGACATTGTTGTGAAGTTGTGTGTGAATTACATGTGACTTTTAATAATTATTTTTTCTAAAAGACATATCGTTAAGTCCTTATACAGTGATCTTGTATGATATAACTAATCTAGATAACTAGCACCATCCCTGACAATAATGCCAATGATGAGTGGCAAGATACCCCTACACTCAACCATATGAATATGAGCGTTACACACATGATACGGTCGAACTTCATAGATGGACTAGTTGTGGCACCTAGACAGTTAGCCTTAGGTCGCAATTCGCTGTATTCCCACCTGGACTAGTATTATCTTTTTCATGTATGGTTTAGTCCAAAGTGAGGTGTATGATATGGTTCTAATCTAATGATACTCCTAAAGGCAATGGAAAGCAATGTTTACTAATTTAGAAGAGAAAGGGTAAGAGAATCTAAACTAGCCTAAGTGTGATGAGCATCCGTTCCTTGATTATCCATACACATCTTGGACTTCATGCATGACTACCACTGGGATTACCAAGCACAAATCCTAGGTATACTACTGGGCTACCAAGTAGTTACAGTTAAATGATCATAATCAAGTCGTACTCATTTCGTAGTTTAACATGAGTTTAAGGGTGAGAGACTATTAACTAGGAAAGCAATAAATAACAATAACAATTAAATAATTAAACAATTAAACTAAGTGAATGCTGCAATGATGAAGTAATCTCGATCTTTATTTCTGGTCATGTGTGTGTCCAAGTATGTCACACTTGAATAAAGGTGTTGTACAATTACATTCACCATACTGCAGGCATACACTAGAAAATAATCTAACTCTGGAGGGATAAAACTACCAGAGTCTAGCTACAATCTAACTCTATCGTAAGAAATAAGGGAGATCTGCCTCTTATTTATAGAACTGGTGCTAGGCTGCAATATCACGACAGTGATATCACAACCACTGGGACATCATAGCTATGATATGAAGACAATGATATCACAGCCAGCAAATTCATGACTCATCACCTAGCATGGGTGTCATACCTCAGCATTACTACTACACCCCCTAGTGTTGCACCTTTTCCCTAGCATTGCTCCAGCATGGGTCCAACATTGCTCCAATGTGGCTCCTATAGGCCTAACATTGCTATTGGAAGACCCAACATTGGCAAAATTCCTATTTACTATTTTTATTAAATGAAATAGTTTTGGGGGTATCCAAACTTATCATACGTAGACATCTACAATACCTACACGTAACATTAAATCTATCAACAATAAAACATAAAATTTGTAGAAAAATTCATGGCCAAAACCTTATAAAAATCAAGCTCAAATGACATGAAGAGATTCCACATTTTTGATAATTCCACCACTTGCGAATACAAAACAATTGGAGTAATTTTCAGCATGGAACCCATAACAATTATAGCCATTTTTATCCTCCTAAGACTACATGTGGTCTTTCACAAACCCTAACTAACTTGGACATTGAGACTCCCAATCTAGCTCTTCTTGGTAGCCCAAAACCCCACACATCTTACCCCCTAAAACACCAACACTGTAGATCTAGTAAGGATTACAACAAGCTTTCACATTTCTAGGAGTTATGAAGAATCCAAATTATGGAGCTAAGTGTGTTGTCCAAGACTACCTGCTTCAATAGATTTTAAGCACCCATTAAAGTAAAATCCCCTAGCATCCTCAAGCACCCCTTGTATACATTTCTAGATCCCTTTTTATTTTATAATAAGTTTAAAGTTTAGTTTTCTTATGTAAGTTGAATTTATTTTTTGTATTTTTGTGCATTTATTTTCTTGAATTTGCATTACATTTTTATATTTCTACCCCCATTTACATTTTCTAAGTCCCTTGGTGATATGCCAGATCATCTAGGGCTTCTCAAATCCTATTTATTGCAAGCCTTTAGGATCCAGAGTTAAAGCTATTTTGCTAGAATTTTTGGTTTTCTAGTAACTAAGATTTTCAAGAATTATAGTTTTTTGGAGCTAAAAGGAGTTTTCAAATTGTATGTCCAAACCTATTTCTTTTGTGCCAATGTTACTTGCAACTTGGAAATTTTAAAAAAATTTAAAACTTTTTTTGTGTAAGGTTGATTAACACCTTTTCTATTGCAAAACCAATGCTACAATCAATACCTCTCTATCACCAAAGCCTAGTGTCGAGCTTCCAGGTGATTTAGGTTTTTAGGTAAATTTCATAGTAGTCATTGGATATTTTGAATCAAAGCCATTGTTGGTGTTTTTCCATCCAAAACTTCACATCCCTATACTATGAAAATTTCATAGCAAAGCCAACGTGGGTGTTATACCCCCAACATGGATGTTTGGGTTTTGGCCAAAAATTCACAATAATTACTAGATTTTCTAAAGCTAATGTGGATGTGTATCATACCCCCATTAGTGTGGATGTGTGTCATAAACACCACCCCCCCGCCCCCCCCCCCACTTAGCATGAATGTCATATCCCCCCTTAGCATGGATGTCATACCACCCTCAGCATGGGTGTGTGTCATACCGCCCTAAGCATGGGCAGGTGTCATATCCTCCTCAGCATGGATGTCATACCCCTAGATCATCAAAACCCCCCATGCTATGAATTTTTTTAGCAAGACCCATTTTCTTTTCAAAAATAACATTTTTTTTTTGGCCAAGAGGAGGGAACCCCAACATAGTGCAAGTGGATAAGATAATCATTAAGACCTTACCCCCTTACCCTATCCCTTTCCATTTATAGCAAACTACATCATTGGAAAATCCAACTTGCTAAAAATTTTACTTAAAATAGTAAGAGATCAAAACAACATCTTTTGATAATGTCTTTTAGCTTATTGACTATCCTACCCCTTCACCTGATGACTATGGTATCCAGCTAAGATGTAGTTCGTGTTGATGACTCAAAAGATCCTACAATCATAGAATGATGGAAATCACTTAGAAAAAGAGGCAAAGACCTAGATTTCATGATCATTAATGAGGATTTTTACAATTTCCTCTATGCCAAGATACAAGTTGGTATCTTGATATCATGCTCTGAGTTTGATGCTAAGCATCAAATCAAAATGATATGTTAGGATGGGAAAGAATACATTCCATCGCCTTATGACCAAATCCCTTTCATAGACTTTTATACACAAATACTCATACAACTTAGAGGTTGATGAGTTTAGTGAGGGAATTAGCTTAGAGGAACAATAAGAAGAAGATGATGAGTTTGAGGCTAAACAGAAGCCAGACACCTTTATTTGATGTCTTTTCCAATCTTTTTCTCCCTAAAAAACTGCACCTAGCTCTACATCTCTTAATCCATTGATGGGACAAGTTCCTTGATCCAACTTTCCTCCTACCCATCCTACCATATTCGGGTCCACATCCATCATTGTCACATACCAAACACAACTTATGTTCCAATCCACATCCTTGTTCTTGTTGATTTCCTTTAACACATAGCTTCACTTCATTCATCCATGTTGGTGGTGTCTACCTCACCATATCGCTTTGTCATACCAATAAGACCCTCATTGGGATCCTAAGTAACACAGGCCTTCCAAATGCCCTTTGCTCCCTTCATACAATAAGTTCCAACTTAGGCCTCTTTCTCCTTGTTTAACCCACCTCCAACGATTTTCACCTAAGATCTTTCATCTTTATCAGTACCCATTAGATAATTCCATATCTCACAATTTTTTTCAAGGATACCCCAAGGCTTGGATCTAGCCTTTTAGATGATCCAAGACCTTATTTAAGAGTTGTGAAAACTTAAGCCCAACACAACTCAAACGATCAAGGTTCTATATTTTTACCAAGATGATCCTATAAGCCCTATAGTTCCTCAAATGACCTTACTCATAGGCTTGCATATTTCAAACTTCACCAAATACAATGGTCAAGGGGATACTAATGCATATCTAGTCACCTTTTGGTTTGAGTGCCTCTTCTTACAAGATTGGCCTCATACAATACTAAGGATTTTTCCCATGTCTCTTAAGGGTAAGGCTCTAGATTGGTACCAAACCCCACATAGAGGTTCCATCTCTTTCCTTGAAGACTTAATAAATCATTTTTTTAACCACTTTAGATACAACTTAAAGCTAGATGCCATGTTGGTTTTACTAATGAAGGTGAGGTAGGAGACAATTTAACTAGTCAAAAGTTTCATTCAAAGATGGAAATCAACACTTAACAAGATCCCAAAGACTATTGCCAAACCTCACCTCTTGGCCATCTATAAGGAAGTAGTAAATAACTTTTATCAAGTCAAAGATATAGTACCTAGAGTCCTAGTCACTAAGCCAAGCCTTCTCACAAACCAAGAACATTGAGAAGGCAATTAAGGTAAGAAATAATACAGCCTATGTGGCCTTTAAAAACCAACATGTAAGAAGGGATAGTAATAAAACCAAACAAGAAGACACAACTATGGTTGCAGTAACAAGAGAGTCAAAGAAAAGGAAAAGGTGGCAATCACCATCATGCAACACATCCCAAGACTCATCCCAACCATCCACTCCCTATGTTCCAAATCAACCAAGAACAAAATTTGTGTGGAAGGATAGATCTAAGTACACTAGGTTGCCTATGAGGTCCTTTCAGCTATTAGAATAGTTGCATAAAGATGACCATATACAGCATAAGAAATTATTTAAAGAGGCTCGTAAGAGGCATAATCATCTTTGTGAGATAGATAGAGATCTAACGATAGCCACCAAAGATGATCCCAAGCTAGCAAAGTACTTTAGACTCAATAGGTATTATCATTACCATCAAATGGCTGGTCATTACACTAATTTTTTTCTAGCATTAAGGGATGACCTCTAGAAGATGATATACCATGAAGAGTTGGTTTTGAATGAGCCAAACTCTCCAAGAGCCAACAAAAACTCTTATATTATAGCCTCATTCATAGAAACCAAAAGGTCTTGTCCTCATAGGAAACCACTTATCATTAAGGTGCCATCATAGTCCCAAAACACAAAGCCTAGAGAGCCATTCATCATACAGGCATCACCTTCCCCAACCTCCAAGAAGTCCTTCATCATACGTGTCCCATATTCAGTGGCATCAACTTCATAGTCTAAACCATGAGTTTCTAATTCTTTAAATCCTAAAGAATAATTTGTTTTCTAGATCCCTTTAACTTTAACAAATAAGACCACACTAACCTGTGACAAAAGCCCACCTATTATGGCCAAAAACTCAGAGGTTAGAAAGAAACCATCATCACAATGACAACAAAAACAACCTATCACCAAATCAGCAAAAAAGCCCACTAAAGATGGCCAACAAGAAAAGACTTTGAAACAAGCTACACTAAGACTAACTACACTAATGGACAAGGGGTCCAAGGTACATGCACCAAAACCAAGTCACAAATTCTATGAAGAATGAAGGATGTTACAGCCATAAAGCTTGAAATTTTATGAGCCAAGAGAAAGAATTTTCTTGTAACAATAGACCAAGAACAATAATCCTTAAAACAAAAGTACATGTCACTAAACTTGGATGGCCTAGTCATGGAATCTCCTACTCATAAGGACACATTAGCTTAAGTATTGACTTCTATTCCTACGAGCATAGACATGCCCACTAATAGAGGGCTGATTCACTCTATCATTGAGCAAGTTTTTCTTGGGGAAAATTAGCATCAACCCACACTAAACTTTCATGATAGTGAACTAAAGATTGGCTTTTCAAATAGAGAGGTGTTTTCAACTCCTCTCCTCATTACTATGTGTGTTGATAGATATAAGGTTCACTATGTTTATGTGGATGATGGGGCAGTCACAAATGTAAAACCATATGTTGTTGTTAACAAGTTAGGCTTAACTAAGAATATCAAAGTGACCACTACCTCAGCACTCAAGTTATTTAATGGGTCACAAGTAGCAGTGCAAGGCTCTATTTCCTTGGATTTCATATCTAGGGAATAGTTTCCCACATTCACCAACTTCCTAGTAGTTGAAGAAACACTTGACTTCAACTTGATCATAGGAAGGCCATGGTTAGTGAAGCTTCAAGAAGTTTCAACTCTTATACATCAAGAGATTCACTTGTCATACAAGGATGGAAAAATTATGATCCATGGTGAAAATTTTTTGTTTCCCTCAGTTAACTATGTCAACATTGACTAAGGTTCAAAGTGGAGTTTCAAGAGAAGACTTCCAAAACTCAAGCTGGGGCCAATACCAAGAGCAAAACCAAAAATAATACCAATGATGAGGCTGAAATCACCATACCTATGGCATTAATAAATCAACAAAAATGCCTATCAATTGCCATCACAAACAAGTAGCATGATGAGAATGCAATCATGCAAAGCAAACCCTTTGGTTTATCAAAGGTAAAGTAAAAAATGCATTGTAGATATGTTATCATTTCCTTTCCTAATGGAAGCTTATTCAGCTTCACAACCTTATCCCATGTTTCATGGTTTATGTTATTCTTATACTCCCTCTCAACACTAGGCCATATTTTCTAGGTAGGTATGACATCATGGCCCACTAAGGCCTAAAACTAGCACTATGACCCACTATGGCCTAAAACTAGCTATCTTGTGGCCTGTTGGGGCCTAAAATTGGTGAGCATAAAAAACTCTTCTTTTTGTCCCTATACGAACATGTAGCTAATTCACCTAATAGATTTGTTTGGTGAATTTTACTTATATCCATGTAGTTTTCTTTACAATTATCATTACAACATATTTTTTATTACAATTTTCATTTTATAGCTTTTTTCACATCTACCGTTTATATTTATAAAGCTGGAATAATAGCCATATTCACATTGTCTAACAATTAAAGAATACCAAAATGTCCATATGTTTATGACCATAGTTGCACCATGCAACATACAACAACATGAACAATACATGGTCTTTATGGACTCTATAGTCAAATGAAAACAACTATAAAAACAACAAAGAAAAGCATGGCAAGATGTAATCGGTCCCATAGTAGCCAAAGTTGAGCCATAAGGGGAGAGGAAAGGCCATTGGCTACATCATAGTCAATCACTGTCACAACTTGGAACCTATGCACAATAAAAATGATTATGAATATCCAAATAAATAATAATTGACAAAATAGATGCATAAATATATAAATTTGACATGATTAATGGGCATTCCAAGTCTATAATATACAAAATTCTGAGTCCAATCACAAGTTTGGCTCAATAGTATATGGTCATTTATGTTCATTCAAAAGAAGGAATAGGTTATAAAGTAGAATAAAAATGGCTTAAGACCTTCCTTAGTATGTATTCGCATGAATGCTAAATGTCATATCTTTAATACCACATCTTACAACCCGAATGAGTATCATTTTCAAAACATTGGTGAAGGTTTTCACGAGGTTGAATGAAACATAAAACCAACATAATTAGAAGAAAACATAAAATCTATATCCAAATTCTTGATTTAAAAGATTGATCTCTACCTTGATCTTATCCTTAGAATATCGACATAATGTTTAAAGTAGAGGATGTAAGACTAATTCCTCAAACAATCCTTCCATGAGACATCCCAAATATCAATTTCTTTTTTTATTTATAGTGAAGAACTTGGATTATAATCAATAGTAAAATGCTACCTATCAAATAGAAGGACACATGTTCCAAGACTACAACTCAAATGTGTCATGCACATGCATATACAAATGGTACAACCTTTGATCTTATAACCTAGGGAGACAGAGGTACGATTTGTATGCTCTCAGTCAAATAAAGCACTGATTCAATTTGTTAAAGAGGTTTCTACATGCAAGTACCAATTAATAGTCTAATGAATAAATCTTTTTAAGCATCCCTTGTCCCAAGAAGAGAAGCCTACATGGTTTACCATTAATCATAACATTGTCTTAACTAGGAAGATAAGAGGAAACAACCTAGATAGAGACAAATAACTTGCTATAAGTGATTTAATTACTATAGCGGAGGTAATTTAACATACTCAAGTTCAATGATGTAAAAGTGATCATGCTGACAAGATCTAGTCTTGCTATGATGTGGTTAATTAATTATAAAATTTTACAACATGAGCTCCATGTTGTCCTATTGTGGGTTTTTCTAAATGATTAAATAATGTTTTGAGCTATCAATGCACATTAAATAACATTCTTAGAAATTGTAGAGAGGTTGTAGTTTAGAGGGAATTATTGACATTTAGTGAATTCAAATTTAAAAGGGATTCCCCATCATACTATTTTGTTAAAAAAATTATCTTGCAAGCTCTATAGAGGTTACAGTGGCCCTACAAGGGCCATGTAGGCCTGTATAGGCCACACAACCCTACATAGGGCCACACTAGCCCTTAGGGTCACATGCCTGATGCCACCTCACTGGCCCTACCTCAGCTCGTGACCATTAGTTGTGCTTGTCATTTGTTACCCTGAATCCACTCCACTACTCACCTTGCCCTTCAAGGCTACCCTAGTAAAACCCTTGCCTTCCTTTCATCATTCCTACTTGTTGCAATGCACCACAACACCACCATGCCTCACAACTCGACCAACCTACCACCATGCTATGCTACCCATTGTAAATGCACTATGCAATGTCAATCTATGTTCCATTCTCACCATTTCCATGTGCTTGCCACCATTCTGTGGCTATAGCCATCTACATACTTTCTCCCCCACTACTACCATGCAGCTAAGCTTTCCCCTTTGCCCATCTACCACTACATGCTACCCTATGCTTGCCCTCAATGATCTAACATCCAAACCTTCACTGGCCCATACTAGATAGCATGGTCATCAAAAATGACAATCATGATTTAGTAATTCTAGCCAACATGGTCGTTGAAAATGACAACCATGCTTGAGCAACATTGGCCAACGTGATCACCAAAAATGGCAACCACATAGAAGCAATGCTAGCAAACATGATTCCTGAAAATGGCAACCATGCTAGAGCAATGTTGGCTAGCATGGTCATTGAAAATTACAACCATGCTCACCTATGTTGATCAATGTGGCTACCAACATAGTCCCTCATTTGTCACCACACATAGTACCAAACACTCTAACATTACCTATCACCTCACACATTGATCCATGTTCTGCTCTACACTACTACACCCTAGATGGCTATGGCACCAATTGGTGTTGTTGATCTATTATGCAATTATATGTGAGGGCTCAGCAGTGACACCACCTACCAATTATGATAGCAACCCTCAAGCTAGTCCTATAGTGGACCACATAACCCTGGGTTTTCACTATGTTTAGAGTCATCCTTCTTTTGCCCTTATGACCTTGCTCTATACTTACCACCCTACACTCATTGCTATGTCATCAATTGTGCACCACACCACCCTAGCTATAACCTCGTTGTTTACACTATCCTCTTGCTGCCTCCCCT
>MNCI01003892.1:265095-290327 GCA_015680685.1 Gnetum montanum | reverse complement strand
CCCCCCCCCCCACACACACACACACACAGAACATTGGAGCCACCCTAGCTAGGATGGCCCAAGGGGGATGACCCTTGAAGAAATAAAATTAAAAAAAGCTGGGGGCTTCTGGCAAACTATGACCTTGTAAAGGTAGCATGAACCTATTGGTGTCCACATAGGCCAAGGGCCTGGCAACCCCACAAATGAGGCCATGCTACCATTGCACGTCAGCCCCCTAACATGTTCCATAGCAACTTACACCTCTCTTCCCCCATGACACCCCACCCCATCACTAAACATGCACGTCACCTACCACATGCTACTTTGTTGTTCTATCATGTTGCAGATGAAACCCTCCTAGGCCCACTGCACACCATTGGTGACCATGCCATCTCGACCTACCAACATAAAAGGAAGCTTCTACCAAGCCGCAACCCCACAAGGGTAACATGGACCCGTTGGGGCCTGCACAGGCCAAGGGCCCACTATTGTTTGATTGCAGGTAAAAGAATTATTAGCACCCAAAAAACTAAGAATATAACCTATTTTGCTTCTTAACCATTGAAACAAAATCAGAAACTTATGAAAGATGAACATAAACATTAGAGAGAATGGATCAAGTACCATCCTCATATCAATTTAAAAAAACCCTTTGTTACACTTTCCCCTCCCCTCCACCCATGCTAGCAAGTGTGGCTCAAGGAGGGATGACTACAATAAAATCAAAAAGGCCTTCGAAATTGCTAACTTAACATATAAAAAGCAATCAGACCCCCTCACCCATGTTGGAGCAATCTTGCCTAGCGTGGCTAGGAGGGGTATACCCATAAGAACCTAATTAATAACATAAAATAATAATAATAATAATCATAACTTACATTAAATATCTATCAAATCTAATACCATTTTTTTACCTTGTTTCACTTGGTTTGCCATGTTTTACTTTGTTTTTACTCAATTTTATCTTTCCTTTAACTTTATTTTAACTTATTTTACCCAATTTTACCCTACCTTTACCATGTTACAACTAAATTTTACCTTATTTTACTAAGTCTCATCTTGCATTTGCCTTATAATGTACTTTCCAATGAAATAGGCCCCCACCATGGCCTGCCAAGGCCTTGAACTAGCAATGTAGCTTGCTAAGGCCTATGAATGGAAAAACTATGGCCTGCTAAGGCCTAAAACTAGTAATGTTATGGTTTACCAAGGCCTTAAATTGGCAATCCCATGGCTTGCCAAGGCCTTAAATTGGAAAAATATGATCCCAATTGATTATGTTGGGCCATATGTAGCCTGCTTTGCCTTGTTTAGCCCTATTCCCCTATGTTTTGACCTTACTTGATCCTATTTTACATTATTGCCTATCATTATTATGGTATTCATGCCATTTCAGCTTATTTTCACCATTTTTTTGCATCATTAGACCCTATTTGACCATGTTCCTTAATCATTTGACATCACTAAGGCTTTACTTGATCCTGTTTGATACCACTCTATGGGGTTTTGACCTCCATTTGACCTTCATATGGCTGTATATTACATTACGTAGCTTTTATTTTACCCTATTTACCTTAACCCACCTATTTTAATATTTTTTGGCCATGTTTAAACCTTGTTTGGCCTTTGAGTTAATGTATTTTGGCTCATTTATGGATTATTGTTGAAGTGTTTTGCATTGTTTCACATTATTTAGCAATTTTATTACATAGGTACCACTTAATGTGCTTATGTTGTCATGCAAGATGAAGCTAGGAGGATGAGGAAGCAAACTTGACTAGCCTTAAAGCCTGAATGAACCCCTCTTGTGATGTTGATAGGCCAAATTGACCATATGTACCCAAACCTCAAGCTTGAAATTATTCTACTACATAGTTGTAACACCCTGAAGTAGCTTGATGGCCATTGACTTTGAACCCAGAAACATCATGGGGGGTCCCTTATTCAAAATTCCCATCTAAACTATGATGGTAAGAAGAAAACACATGAAAATAAGTTCCTCAAAAAAACGTAAGCCTACTCATGACCTCATTAAGCCCTAGAAATATAACATTAAAGCCATCCCATAGGCCTAATTACATCTAACACTCACATGCTTGCTTGTAGTGTTGTTTATCATTGTTGGCAAGTTGCAATGAATGATTGATGTTGATGACTTTGATGATCTACAACAAGCAAGCCTGCATGCTCTATCTCTCTCCCCTTGTTTAACATAATGAAATAAATACAAAACTTTGTAAATCTAATGCACATCATACAAATCTCCATATGTTGTAATGATGGTAACCTATTGTGGCTTGGTTTGCTAGTTGCCTCATGTAGTCCTATGCATTACTTTATAATAACATGTTTTCTTTGTCTATTTTTCTTATTCTCTTGGAGTTGTGCTTACAGGATGAAGCCTAGAGTCATTGTAAAGGTGCAACTCATCATACAACAAGTCACCACATGACCTCAAAGTGCAAGATTTGATGAGTTTGTCCTATCGTACCAAGAGTGCTTATTTCACCTCATTCATATTACCATTACTTGAAGCCAACCTTGTAACCTAATTATAACCTTCCTAGCCCTTAAATGATAATGTTAACCTATGATTGACATTCAAGCATGGTGGCCATATGACATCTCCTTTGTCACGCTCCACCATCAAATTTGTTGAATGCAACACATCTCATTCAATGGGAAAAACAAATCAAACTAGCCTTGGCAAAGAAACCCAATGAAGGTTTTATGCCATAAAAAAACTTGGGGTGGGGATGGAAGAAAACTACCAAGAAACTAGAATGGTTTGCAAAGACCAAAAGTCCAAATCAGCAACTTTGAACATGCAATGGGAGGAGCCTAATGGCCTAAAAAACCATGGAGTGAGGTGTTGGATCTTGAAACACATTTGCCAAGTGACCAAAACCTCAAAGCATAGAGTGTCAAGACTCACTAATTGATCAACATGTTGGTGCCATAGCCATAATATCAAAACTTGGAATGCATGGTCAACTTTCATGATCACTTCCCTATGATCTCATTACCATCTCCTCATCATAGCCTTACCCTCTCATCACAAGCACGCTTTGGGCATGGTTCAACATGGCTAAATCAAGTGTAGAGAGAGAACATTGGTGATGGACCTATAGTGATGTTTTGTATTCTCTGCTGGTATCTCTTAGGTTAATCCTCTAGGTACAAACAAAAAGGGGCTAATGAAACACCAATAAAAATGCATGTTGAAATCTTTGTATCGTTCACTGCATGAAACCCAAGGCTAAACTTCATTATAAATGTGAAGATTGCAATTGAAGAGATGCAATTTCTCATACTTTAGCTTTTGGGATTGAAAAAGTCCTCATGAGTCATCCAAGCCTTAACCCATAAGTGGGAAAGGCTATATTATGCCTATATTTTTGATTGAGAGGATTGAAAATGCTTTTTGGACTATCAAAATTAACATTTTGATGGGTTTTATGGGGAATTATAACATCTACTATTCTAGAAACACCTGTGGAGGGTGTAACATCATCCATGCCCAGTGTTGGAGGTATAAATCTTACCCGTAAGCATTGCTACTACACCCCTTAGCATTACATCTTCCTCCGAGCATGGGTATGTCATATCCCTAATCATGGATGCCATACCCCAAAACTGGATGCCATATCCTTAGTGTGGGTGTTATACCCACAGCATGGGTGTCATACCATAGCATTTGTAATGATCAAAAACATTGGTGGCTAGAACAGTGAGGTCCATAAGCACACAACCTAACCCAGAGTTTGTACAAGGGCCTACTAGAGGTGGAGATGAGATTCCTTGAATGGTTTGGCCAATTGAATAGGGACTTACTAGATGTGATGGGGGTGCAACATCATTTGCTACAGTGTTGGTGCGAAATGGTGCTAAGTGTTCAAGCGATATCAATGGTGTTAAAGGTATCAATGGGGTCAAGCGTAGTCAAGGTTTTTGGTGAAAATGAGGGTGTCAACATGTGGGGGCTACCACCCAAGCATAGTTCCAAGCATGGATATGTGTCAAAATAGCAAAAAATGCAAATAAAATGCTAAAAAAATGTAGAGAGAGAGAGAGAGAGAGAATGGAACACCACCACAAATGGGGTTGAGTGTAGTTAACAACAAGAGGGGTTAGAAGGTACATGGTGTACAATACACATAGTGAACAACATAGTTATAGTCTTAGGGGTGTTTGGCCTTGAAGACTGGCATTCCATTGAGGTGTCTACATCTACCAGGTTGGCTAGTGAATGGCGGTGATCTGCAAATTCACCAATATGTCCTTGCTTCCTTCCCAAGCACTCTATAGGTTTTGCCATGTCTTTAATTTGCCATGTTAGATTTTTGCTAACCTAGATTTTCCAACCCTAAAAATGTTAAGGTCATAGCTATTTATTGGCTTAGAGTTAGTAGAAGATGTGAGATGGCTGCCAAGTGGCAGAGTGGATAGTTGGGACTATGCTATCACACAACTACGCTCTCCACTGAGCTAATGATGTTATGATTTGCTATGCTCTATTGGACTCTTCAAGACTATGAGACTATGACTACACTATCAATTGCATGCATATGCACTAAAAATACCACAAGGTATCTCAAAAGAAATGAAACTTGGAGACTACACTCTGGGACTATGCTCTCGATGCTTTTGTATGGGGTTGAGCATAGTTAAAAATCTGGGGTAAAAAAGGGAATACAAAAAGAAGAATTTTGCTAACTATGCTTTCCAAAGGTGAGTTAGAGCTAAGTTGAGTGATGTTGCCATGCTGTGAAGACCATAGGAGACTATTCTAGTTGGCTATGCTTGACTATGCTCTAGGGCAATGGAGAGCATAGTCCCAGTACTTAGAAAAAATCTACCAAAAAAATGCTATGTGTTGACTACACTCTCCACTAAAGGCTAACTATGCTATGGGGTAGTGGAGAGTGTAGTCCTAGCACTTAGAAAAATTTGCAGCAACTGGACTTATTCTGACACTTAGAAAAAATTTGCAAAACTAGCCTTCATGTTAACTACGCTCTCCACAAGAGGTTAACTATGCTCTGGGGCAATGGAGAGCATAGTCCAAACACTTAAAAAAAATTTGTAGCTAAGATGTTGTAGCCTGAATTTGGTGGTGTTTCATTAGCCCCTCTTTGTTGACATCTAGAGGAATGGCCCAAGAGACATCGACAAAGAATAGCAAAACACCATAGTAGACTCAGCACCAACATCACTCTTTAGTACCATATTGGGTGTTATTGCATCGTGCTCAAGAGTGTTGTGGATAGTGGTATACTACAAGTAAAGGTGTAGGTGATGTGCTAGGGGTAAAAGGGAAGATGAGTTGTTGGGGATGTTATGATGCAAGGACATCATAGGTGATGGTAACCATGGCACTAGAGTGGCTTACCCTTGAAAATGTTAACCTCTTGTCAGAGTGCTTATGAGAGAGTCAATGTGGATTCAGGGCTAGACCAGTTGCAAAATTGTAGCACTAATGGGTAGCTTGGAAATGTGCTCTATCCCTTTTGCTCTTTTTTTTTCTTTTGTCTTTTTATTTTTATCCTTTCCTACAAGGTGAACCTACTTTGGGTTCTGCCTATTTCTCAATGCTTGTTGCAAGGTGCTTTCCATCAAGTGGGTTGCATGTCACTAGATGGGCTTTGCTTTGGTGTTTGCAAAACCACGTTGCATCTATACAATAGGTGTTTTCTCCTTAATATGACTTATGTTACATCCACCTAGGCTTTGGTCAGCCAACAGAGGCTTCCCATGAGATGACTTATGTCACATCTACCTTGGGTTATATGATTTAACTTGAAGAGGGTGCCATGTGGTCACAACACATGAACATCAAAGGGGTTTGTAGTTTAGGCTATGTGGGAAAATGCAAGGGTATTGTAATATAGGAGTAGATGTGAGTAGGTTATAATAGGGTAATAGGGATGTGCACTGTTGAGGGGTTCAACTAGTCCAATTGGGCACATCAAAGTAATGTGATGACTTGCCACTGCGATGAGATGTGCCTTTGCACAATTGCCTATGGCTTCATCCTACAAAAACAACTCCAAGAAGATAAGAAAAACACACAAAACATAATGCAAATAAAATGCAAGGGGCCAAGATGCTACAAGTGCTCCAAAGGCCACACCCATTGCAAGTGCTGAGAAAGCCAATAAAATGCTAGGGGCAAAGATGCTACAAGTGCTGCAAAGGTCACACCCATTGCAAGTGCTCAAAAATCCACTAAAACGCTAGAGGTGAAGATGCTACAAGTGCTCCAAAGGCTACATCCATTACAAGTGCTCAAAAAGCTAGTAAAATTCTTGGGGGACAAGATGCTACAAGTACTCCAAAGGTGTAATGAGGGCCAAGATACTATAAGTTCTCCGAAGGTTGTGCCCACTCCAAGTGCTTAAAAGAGCCAGTAAAATTATGGGGGGTGAAGATGTAAGTGTTCCAAATGTTGCACTCATTACAAATTCTCCATTCTAGGATGATAGCATATTCACCCACATGGTGTAGAAGGGGGAGGGACAAGGGTTATGCTTGCTCACTCATTTGCAAAAAGATGGGAGGAATTATTAGTGGCTGACCATGAACCTAGTTTAAGGTCTTGGTAGACCATGGCTTTACTAGTTTAAGGTCCTACTAGACCATAGCTTTACTAGTTTAAGATCCTAGTAGATTGTTGAGCCCAGTTTAAGGTTTTGGCAAACTATGTTATGCTAGTTTATAGTCCTAGCAAACTGCTCTATACTAGTTTAATGCCATAGTAGATGTCTACACTAGTTTAACATCATAGTAAACATGTTGTGCTAGTTTACCATCATAGCAGATGTGTTGTGCTAATTTAGTATCATAGTGGATGTGCAACATTAGTTTAGCATCATAGCAAATATGTTGTGATAGTTTCATGTCATAGTAGATGTGATGCACCAGTTAGTACCATAGTCGACGTGCTACACTAGTTTAGCATCATAGTAAACAAATTGTGTGTGTGAAAGTTTAATGTCATAGTAGATGGTTATGCTAGTTTAGCATTATGATGGATAGGAATGCTAGGTTAGCATTGTAGTAGACTAGAAATTATGCCAGTTTAACATTGTAGAGGATGAACTAATTACCTTGCTTAATTGGTATGTAGTGTTGCATGATAGATAGAGTATGGATTCAAGTACAAATGGTTCACTAGATTGGAAAACTCATTTTTGTCTTGATTAGCAAGCTTGAATGCTCCATTGTCATTGGCCTCAATGATTAGGAAAGGTCCTTCCTAGTTGGCTAAGAATTTATCCATGGGTTTGCAAATGTCCTTAAGGACTAAGTCCCCTTTCCTGATTGAGTGTTGATGCTAGTTGTGATGATGCTTTTTCCATTGCTTTTCTTGATACTATTCAATATGATCAAGAATATGTATGCACTCCTCCTCTATTGAGTTGATGTCTAAAATTCTCAACTCATTGTTTTGACCTTCATCAATGAAGTCTAAGAGGATCACCTAGAGTGATGGAACCTACAACTTGAGTGGAAAAATTTCTTTAGACCTGTAAATAAGGCTATAAGATGTCATACCTATTGCTATTTGGTGTGTTGTGTGGTACGCCCAAAGTGCGTAGACTAGTTGGTTATTCCATCATCATGTACTATTGCTTAGAATTTTGTTAAGAAGGTTGATGATGACCTTATTAGTGGCCTCTACTTGTCCATTTGCTTTAGGATAGTATGGTGATGAAAAGGAATGTTTTATGCCAAAGCACTTACAAAAGGCTTTAGTTTTAGTGTTGCTAAACTGCTACCTATTGTCCATTACTATGGACATGGGTAAGCCGAAATGGATCACTATGTTATCTAACATGAATTTACAAACTTGCTGCGATGTCTTCTTCCTAAGGGGAATAGCCTTAACCCATTTGGTGAAATACTTAGTTACACTTATTATGATGCTATGCCCTATGGAGGGCTTAGGTGTTACAGGTTCAATGATCTCCAGGCCCTAACATTGGAACGACCACGTGATTTGTGTTGTGTGCAATTCTATTGGTGGCACATGCATTAAGTTGTCATGTCATTGACAAATGTCACATGTTTTGACCTTCAATATGCAATCGTGCTCTATGTAAGGTCAATAATCGCCTAACCATATGATTTTTGCTACCATTACCCTAGGTGTTATGTGACCTCTACATAGTTTCTTGTGGACTTGCTCAATGATTGTTTGCATTTCGCTATTACTTATGTAGATTAGTAGTATGCCATCATAGGATCTACAACATAACATGTTATCTCCTACGATGATGTACTACTGTGAACATTTGTGCATTGTGTCTTTTTGGATAGTGGCTAAATGTTGTGGAGGCTCACCCAATAGAAGGTATTCCTTGATGTTTTCATATCACTCTCCCATGTGGGTTACACTTTATGGTTATGGATACAACATTGATGATTTGCATGATAGGCATAATATAATCTAGCACCAAGCTGGGCAATGTGTTGAACATTCTAGTTGCCATGCTAAGGGCTAATGTTGATAGTGTGTTAACAATGGCATTTTCATTTTGGAGAATATGTTGGAGTTCAACAGTTGGAAAGTGTTTAAGTAACTACTTTGTTAGGTCATAGTAAGGCTGTAAATGTTGTGCCTTGCAAGTGTAAACCTATATTACTTGGTTGACCACTAATTATGAGTCACCTTGAATCACTATGTTTTGGGTCCCTAAGTCATGTGCTGTAAGGATACCTCAGAGGAGATCTTCATATTCTGCCATGTTGTTGGTGCAAGGAAATGTGAAACAATATGCAAGTGGTCATATCTCCTTAGAGGAAAATGTGATAAGAGCAATGGCACTACCTCCTCAAGAGGCTAAAGCTTGGTTCAAATGCAAGAGTGCCTCATAGTTATCAAGCACTTATTTAACACTGCTAACATGCTCATCTAGGAATTCAAGGTCTATGATTGCTTGATAATTTACAGGTGAAGTCGTGAGTTGTGTAGCTCTAGCTTAACCTTTTGTTGAGGCTTGCACAATGTAATGTAGGTCCAACTCTATTGTTATTACTTTCCATCATGTAATGCGACAACTTTCATAGATATTTGTTGTTAAGGATTGGAGCACATTGTTTTTGTAAATGTTATTAACTTGACTACGAAAAAGGTAATGCCTTCACTTCTTTGGTGAAAAGACTAGGCTGACGCAATGTTTTTCCACATTGTTGTATTTCACCTCATGGGCTACTAATGAGTGGCTTAGGTAGTAAACTAGGATCTCTGCATGTCCTCATATCACCATGAAAATGCTTTGATGTTATCATTAAGAACTCTAGTAATGTCCTAAGAATTTTGGGGTTCTAGCAAGGAGCTTAGTTTTAGTGTTTTCCCCTTGCCATTAGGCATAGCCATAGGGATCTTAATAAGGGAAGATCAAGGGCCTTAACTAGATGGCCAGGCTAATCTAGTGGTGCCTCTATGGATGCTATGTGCTTGTTGTAGGCGTTAGGGTTGAGGTCTAGGAAATGAGGGTTAATGCATCACTTAATGTTGCCATGAGGTCCTATGAGGACAAGGGGTGACAATATGTACTCCTACATGGCCATGTCACTTTCCTATAAAATCAATCAAAAAATGTCAAGTGGCATCTATTTTAATAAGATTAATGTGCACAAATGGAAATAAAGTAATGCAATGAAATTTTCCTAAGTGTGCATGTAAGCTATTATGAGAGGTAAACATGTTTGTGTAGGTTTTAGGCCTTGGTAGGCTATGGATGGATCAAACATGCAATTTTGGGGAAGGTTGGCCATGCTTAGGAAGTGGAATTGGCTTGGGCATTTGAAAGGTAGGTAAAAATTAAAATTTTGGGCTAAGTATGTGTGACTATGCTCTTACCCAGCTACACTCTCCACTAGGTGTTTGGTATGGAGTGTAGTCCTAGGTTGGTGGATCATTAAATGATCCCAAAAGGGTATATAGGCATAGTTTTACTGGGGTAAGTTGTCATTTTCTTACCTTTTCACCATGACGTCTAGAGTGTACTCTTGCTATTGTTATTGTGTTGTTGCTAGTGGAGAGCATAGTTGGGGAAAAATGATGCATTGGAGTGAATAGCTACACCTAGTGTTGGAAAACATTATTGAGGGAGAGAGAGCACTAGGCTATCTGCCATAGGCATGCATGGAGAAGAGGAGGGCATCAACATCAGCCAAGCACACCAACTACATTCTTCCATTTTGCTCATTTTTTATCATTTTCTTATTTTACTTTGTTTTTTTCGAGGGTTTGGAAGCGTAGCCTTGTGCACTACCATGCATGCCCTGCAATGCTAGTGGCTACCATAGCTACGTGCCATCAATGGCATGGTGTGGTGGTGGGAGGTTTGACATAGTGGGTGGCTTAGTATTCATTTTTTTGGGGACATGGGAGGTGAGGGTTTTAGTATTGTGTGGGGTTTTGGGGGCTACCTATTGCATAGGGTTTTAGGGCTACATAGCATGCAAGGTTTAGGACCATGGGTGATACACACCATAACACAAGCGTGAGGGTCATAATTGCCATTATGCTCCATGCGACATGGCCATGGTCACTGTAGGGCTTTAATGACCACTGGAGGGGACGTCATAGTGGATGTGGTGGAGGCAAGGTAGAGGAAATAATATTCTATTGCACTTCATTTAGCATAATGGAAATGAGGGAGAGGGAGAGGGTACGACTCGACAAGTGTGATGAGTCTGTGTATGTGTGCTAGCATGGTGGGTGCAATGCGTGGTAGGGTAGTGGTAGGTAGGTGTGGTGGATGTGGATGTGGCATATGACAACACAACAGGGTAGCAACATAATGTTGTGCCAAGGTAGCAGCACATGGAGACTATGCTCTCCACTACCGCTACCAAGACTATGCTCTCCACATCTTGTTAGTGTAGTTGCCACTAACTATTTGGTAAAATATCTTCTAAGACTACGCTCTCCATCAAAGTAGTCTAGAGTTAAAAAAATTTTACTACACTCTCCACTAAGGTAGTCTACAGTTAGAAAAAATTTGCCAAAATTTTGTTAACTATGCATGTTGCTAAATTGCCTATAAAAATGTGTTGTACCCTAGTGAGTGCTAGGCATGTCGAATGAGTTAAGCAACGTCCTACACCTATGGGGCCCTAGAGTGTATTGCCAAGATTAGGAATTTTTGCTAGTTTGTGTTGTATTATGCTAATGTTGATAATTTATCTTAGTAATTTAATGCCAAAAATTGCATCTATGTATGTATATTAATGTTTTTCCTATTACTTGTTAATTGTAGGGTGCCACTAAAGCTTATTGTAATAGTAGTTGAGCTTGTGGGAATTCTATGTTGCATGAGAGAACTTGTTCTTAACATGCCTACACCAAACATGTGAGTGGGCCATTAGGCAGTGTGGTTCCTACCAAGGGCTCATGAGTTCCTAGAATACTTGTTTCAGTAGTTCAGTGTAATCATGTGATCACACTTTACAATGGAGGCTGCTAATGCCATCACCGAGACATTGCTACCTAGGGCTCACCAAGGCATCTTAAAGTTCATCTCAAATGAGCCCATTGCGAGTGTTGATGGGGCAAGTGCTTTAGGTAGAGGTCCTATGAGCACTTGGTAGTTATCTAGGGTATGGCACATGATGGGGTTCACTTGCTACAACAAGAGCAACACCCTATTTATTGTGCAACAGTTGCATGCCCTATTCTAGAACCCACCTAGAACTATCTACTTCGTCAAAGGGTAACTACTTTTATAGCTCTCACAGTGTTTTTTTGCTACTAGCTCATGTTAAATTACTAATGGCTCATGGTTAATGCTAGGTTTAGAGTTGATGAGGAGGGCCTACATGATGAGGTGGATATTTTAAGCTTAGGTGTTCTCATCATGCCTAAATATTTGGACAATCATGATTGAGTAGGTGGCACCCAATCTAGAGGCCTACCTCACCTGATACTTGAAGATATATGAGCAATGTAGGATCCATAGTTGGTTGGATGAGGAGTGGGCTACCAGTGAGATTAATACTGAGGAGGTGTTTGCAACACCACCTCTATCTCACATCCCATTTATGCCACATACCTATCTAGGTTTTTGGCTCATGTTGTTGCTTGTGTATGCCTTTTAGTTTACCTCATGCACATGATGATAATGTTGTTTTGCTTTTTCTTGTAGTAGTGGTTGCCTTAGCTGAGTTGACGGTGGTCACCATGGGTCACACAAAGGCCACCCTCATCATGAAATATGGTGATGTAGAGGGTCCACAACATTAGTTATGCCACAAAGCCTCAAATGCACCAACAGCTTGGCTCATGCATGCTAGGTTGATGGACATACTTTTGGCCCTTAGCTTGAGTATCCAAGTGACCAAAATGATCACAATCATTGATTCCTTTAGTAGCAACATCAGGTGGTTCATCACTCAAGTATGTGACATGATGGTAGCACTTGAACTTAATGAGGCCTTCCTTACTGATCCCTTTGGCATCCCTACTGATAGCCTAATGATTGTTAATAAGGATAGTAGGGAGGTGGATCATAGAGGGGAGATCGAGAATTGGTTGGAGGCCACTTGATCTCACAAGGGCATATTGTTCAAAGATATGTTGGTGCCTAAGCTGTGAGAGCTCTACCCTCTAATCCACACTCATGCCTTTCCAAAGTTTCTTTTCAAAGGGAATATCCTAGGGTTGAAACAAGCATGGATGATGAAGGAGATGCTACTAGAGCATATGAGGTTCGATTGGGCGACGTACATAACCATTGGCCTACATGTAGAGATTTCTACGCTTCAGTTCAACCTCCAAGAAAGGTCCCATGTCTAGTTCACATTCTTCCCAGGATACTTATGAAGATTCATGGAGCTTTTAGTTGTGCAAGATGATAGGAGATGGGTGGTGTAGGACCATGAGCAGCTATCCAAGCCATGGATCAAGTATATGTTCTCAACCACACACATGCAGGACCCCCCTAGAAGGGATCAATGACTCATTATCCATACCAACGAAGGGTCCTATGCAGCAATCACATTATTCATGTGACAATACATGCAAGGGTCATCTAATTGGCATTGGGGACATGGGCAAGGTAGATCACTCTATAGTAGAGATGGTGGGACCATCTAAGGCCAAGATCAAGAGGTTGTATCCTTCAGAAGAAGCTGCCTCTAAGATCAAGAGGTTGAGCAACAAGAGGATCCACATCAAGCTTCAAAGCTTGCATGCAGATATTGTAGGTTAGTATGTGTGGCTTCTTAGATGTCTTAGTTACATTCATGTACATACTATATTTTATATTTTTCTTTTACACTATATTGTAAACTAGCTAATGATGTGCTATGCATACTGATGTGTTATATGTATATGTGTGCTAATTGCAAAGAAAGAAAAGAGGGCTATAAGAGTAGCAACTGAGGCTATAGCAAGAAGCACCTCCTCAAGCTAAGGAGTAGGTGGCTCATGGAGATGAGCTGCACGAGATGGCAGAGATCCTTTGGAAATTGGAGGAAGAGGGGCTACTACACCCTGATGAGGATGATTTTGATAGCTAGTTTGATGGTGCATAGCTTGGTGAGCCCCCTGCACTCATGCCTAAGGGCTTGTTAGGTAATCTACTTGCATTGCCATCTATCTTCCTATGTTTTCTCTAGTATCTTTAGCTATTATCCAATGTGCTAATTGCATCATTGTGTTACAACATTAGATATTCCCACTAGTGGTCCCCCTTCTACCTATTTCATGGAGCCATGGGTAGACATGCTAGATAAATTTTCCTTCATGAAAGGAATTCCTGAAGACATGGTGGATCACTTGTGATAGGTGGACCTTGAGCTTGGTATGTGTGCAATGTTATTCTGCTTGATGCTATTTTGTTTACTACTTACATGCTTAGTTTTTGGCTAAGATTGATTGATTGTTGTATGCCTACAAGTCCTAAGCTGCAATGGGATCTATGCAAGGTGGCCAAGGTGGACACCCTCCTTTACCTTTCTCCTAAAGTTGATCAGGTACCTTGTCACATGTACAAGACATCAAACAAGTGCATGCTTCCCTATGAAAAAGCATTATGGATCTACAAGTGTTGGAATGAGCACCTGTGAAAACACATGCATGAGCTATAGTAAAGGATAACTAGCCAAGATGAGAAGATTAAGGGTCTTCAATCTAGATATGACTTCATAGTAGCTAGATTGTAGGGAGATAGCACCTAGTATACCTCTAAGATCGAGTATGTCAGATATTGGATGGCTCTTAGAGAAAAAAATGGGGCCACATAGGAGATGATAGAGTAGTAGCTCTAGATGTATTTGCTCACCTAGAAGAACCAGGATTGGAAGAACTATAGCACCTAGGTTTATCAGTGTAGGAAAATGCAAAAGAATCACAAGAACCAATATAAGCAAGAGCACAACACGTACCTATAGTGGTACAAGGAGGAGTCTACCAAATGCCACTGCCTTGAGATGTTTCTTGAGGCAAAAAATAGGAGGTAGACATATGAATTTTTCATGCAAAGTATGGTCATGAGTAACTCTCTTGAGAGACAAATCATTACCCTCTCTGGAGAGGCATCTTTTGTTATGTTTTCTATGGAGCTACTAGCATGGACTACCATGGACATAAGCAAGACCCTTGTAGGTATTGTCTTTGGCTATTAGGACTAGATGTGACTTTCTGAGGTTGAGATCATTCGACACATAGGGGTTGGCCTTGGAAAGTTAACTCTAGAACTCATTAATGCACAACCCTCTTAGGTTAGTTAGTTTCTTATGCTTTTACCTAGTGGAGGAAGCAAAACCTCCACATCTACTTGGTACTACTGGTTGAGCATGGATAGATGTACTTTCCCTCTAGGCATTTTTGAGATGCTACTCATGCTATGTATCGATATTCATATGAAATTTATTATGGATGCTTATTTGCCAAATTCTATGTGTAAAATTTTATCTGTATATGGTCATTTTATTACACTTGTTATTGCATTTGCTATGAGTATGCGAGTCTGGGCCATTGTGAGCTATAGTGAGTCTATTGCCGGTTTAAAGACTTGACAAGCCTCACACTAGTTTAAGGCCATAGCAAGAGGGCCAATGCTAGTTTTTAGCCAATTCTGGCCATGCGTTGCTAGTTTAAGGCCATAGTGAGCTAAAGCGATAGTTTAAGGCCTTTTCAGCCCAATGTTATTAACATAGTTTAAGGTGATTTTGGGCCTCATATTGCTATCCCTTGTTATGGTTGTGGCCACTATGTCACTAGTTTAAGGTCATTCTAGGTTGCTGCAAGGGGATTAAGAGTGATAGTTTAAGGTCATTTATGGCCACTACGATAGTTTTAAGGTATTGCTAGCTTAAGGCCATTCTGGGCCTTGTGTTGCTATCTTTCTTTCTGGTAATTTTTGTGTTTATGGTTTTTATGCATTTTGATGTTTTTCATGCATTAACATAATAACTGCAAAAGGGTAAAATAAATGAGTAAATGTGTAAACAAAGTAGACAAATGCATAAAGAAAGCAAATAAATGCATAAACGAAGCAAACAGGTGCATAACCTAAGTAATCAAGCTACATGAAAATAACATTCTACCATGCTAATCTAATGTAAAACAAATGTAATGTAAGCAAAAGATACAATACATAGTGCATAGAAGTAAATGGTAGGTAGGAACCTAGTGCATTTTGGGCTAAGGGGGTACATTAGTCATGCAATTGCTTCTGAATTCGGTGTAGGTTAGGAGGCATGTAGGGCTAGATTACACTATTTAGTAGTCTCCTTGACCCTCACTCGCTATGTCAAAGAGTAATTCTACCCACAAGGCATCTTACAGTAGGTGATCAGCTTCTTCTATCTTTTTGTGTGTGTCCACCTCACACATCTCATCGTTCACCATAGGCACATCATCAAGAAATTCCACTTCCAGCCCTTGCTTCGCATCTATGTTGTTGACGGCCAAAGGGGTAGCATTATCACCATGGATGATAACATTGCCACCTTCATATGGGAGTTGGATTTCTTGCTGAATCGGAGAGGATACAACTTGTAATTGGGCCAGCCAAGGTTTGCACAATATCAAGTTAAAGCCTAACATTTCCTCTACAATGATGAATTCAATGGTGGTGGAGAATTTCTTCCCTACTATAAAGGCTATGATGAATGTATGCCTAATGATGACATAGCACCCATTGAAGGATTTTAGACATGTGGTTTTCATTAGCTTGATTTGGTTCATGAGGCCTAGTTTGTCCATAATGGTGTAAAGAATCACATTTGTTGCAACTCCATCATCAACATGCACTCTCTGAATCTTGCATTATCTAACTTGTATGGTGATGAACATGGAGGCTATTATGACCTTGCCCTTCTCAAGATTAACCTTAATTTCTTCATCATGAAATGCTAGGAACATGGAACTCAATTCCTGTGGTGTAGGGGGTAGCATCACTACATGGATGGAGTTCTCATCTACAGGGATTTCCTCCATAATAGGAATGAAGGTCAACATCTACACCAGTGCTTTGTTGTGGGTAGATAAGGTTATGATTAGGTCATATAATCCCAATGTTGTGTTCTTCTATTTAAGTTCTTGTTTGTCTTGGGCTAATGCATCCACAAAGTCTTTGCCATTAGTTGTTCTTTTGCTAGCCTTGACTTCTTCCATGTGTCCTAAGAGATGGATCTCTTGAAAAGGTGACTTGGGCTTGATTTACATGGCTTGTTTAGGGGCCTCTATTCTCCTTGTGATTTGCTCATCATGGCCTCTTCAATTGTCTTGCCCATAGGGATTGCAAATATGGGTACCACCTTTGGTAGACCTAGTGCACTTTTCTCTTGACGTTCCCTTACCATCTAGTCTACGAGATGTTCATTGAGCATTTGGTGTTGCCATCTTAGTGATCTACCCATGTTGCCAATAGAGTCTTCTCTTGGATGGGAAGGAATTAATGCATTGCTAACTACTGAGCTTTGGGTAGGTATGGGGCCAGGCTATTGTGGCATCCTAACAATAAAGGATGGCTGAACAGTTGTTGTTGCAACATGCTACAAGACCCTAACCATGAAGGGCATTGTAGGTGCTTGGGGTGACACTCTAACGACAAAAGGGGGACTTGAACTAGTAGGGGCTAAGGGGACCCTTGTGCTACTAGAGGGCACATGGACCAAGAATGGCCGTTGCACTAGTTCTACCTTATCATCAATGCTGATAGCATTTATGACATAGCAAACATCATCTACATTTCAAGGATCATTGTACACCTTCATAGATTTATTCTAGGGTTTAACCAAGTTAGCAGTGTCAAGTACTAGTTTACCTTTGTTAATCATTCTTTGCATATCATCCTACAAGACTATGCAAAAATTGTTGTTATGGTTAGGCAACTAGTGGTAGTGGTAGAATTGGTTCAGCTTAAAGTGTTTTGGGACCAGAGGTTCATTTAGTATTATAGATGCAATATTCCTTAGCAGCTCGTAATATCTATAATGTATTTTATGAGCATCTTCAGAAACTGGCTTGTACTAGATGCATCCAAATTTCAACTATTAATCCAATAGCTCCAAAGGTTTCAATGGAATGGAATATACTTGGAGCGATCCTTGCACTCAAAGTTAGACCTTGGAGTAGCTTGCATTATGTCCATTGATGACATGATTTAGTTGGTTGCTGTAGTGCTAGGATTGGAAACTTTGTTGTTAGCTGGGGCCTTGGGTTGCATAACCACTAGCTTTGGGTTGGTTGGTTTGGCCTCTTTGGCCATAGTCACCATCATTGCACTCAGCTTTCCCTTATCCTTATCATTCCTTACATGTTGGTTTTTGTAAGCCACATAGGTTGGGACCTTATTGACTTCTACCACATCTTGGGTGCTCTTAGTTTGAGCAAAAGCTTGGCTTAGAGACTACAAGCCTAAGTAATATAGTTTCAACTTTATGAAGTCATTGATTGCATCCTTAAAGATGGCTAGTAGGTGTGTTTTAGCTATTGGCTCTCGTATTTCATTTAACGAGGGACTTTAGCATTAAATGAATTTTTGCACATACTCTAGGTGGCCTTGTTTGATTTTCATCTAGTGAGCTAGAGTTGTCTCCAACTTCAAGTTGTACTTGAAGTGCATTACAAATTGGCACAAAAGAACCTCCAAAGAGGAGATCGAGCTTCTAGGCAAGGCATAGTACCAATCTAATGCCTTGCCAGTGAGTGACATGGCAAACACGCATATGATGGCATGTGGTTATGCTTGCAGTAGTAAGAAATTTGACCTAAACGTGACTAGATGTATGTTGGGGTTCCCCTCACCATTGTATTTGGTGAACTAAAGGAGTGGGACTCTAACTAGAAGAGTTAGAGGTGGGACCAAAAAACTTATGGAATCATCCTTCTAAAAGTTCACCACTTTGATGATTTTGAAGGAGGTGGCTTTGAGCCACTTCACCTCTTCTATTAGGCTTTGAATCATCTGAAATGCTTGGTCTAAGTTGTGAGATGTTCTAGTCGATTGTGCTAGTTGTGTGATTTGTTGTTGGACCAACTATGTGGTCCATGGCTTGGTTGTAGATTGCAGAATCACCAAATGCACATGATGTATGGACCACATTGTAGGGGCAATGATTGGGGTAGGAAATGCAAACATGGGTTGCACTGATGTCAGGGGCACCAAAAAAGCATGTAGGACATAAGGTGCTTGAGTTGTTTCAGGCATAGAGATGGGCCTTGCATGGAAGTGTGGTTGAGTTCATGCAATCATGCTGAGCAGTGATGGATGCATGGATGGAAATGATGCCATGAAGGGAAATGTAAAGGAAACAACGACATAATAATGTGTATGTTACATCTGATGCATTACTATAACAAGTGTTGACTTGGAAGGTGATGTTGGTGCTATGACCATCTAAAGGAGAATGGGTGAATGGGACTGTGAGAGAGTCAAACCAAGAGTTACTCATTAAAAGATACTGTGGAAAGAGTCCTCATGCTTAGAGCAAGCTTTGAACTCATCCTCTTCTTCCTATAGGGGCTTCTCATAGTTTGTTCCTACTTCACTCTCACTTGCTCGGATGAGCTGGGCTAACATCCAATGGTAGGGCTCTATGAATGGGATGACATCGAGTGAGAAGGGGATGTACCTTTCCATTCTGACGGATAAGCTCATAACCTAATTTTGCTTCCTTGTTGATGTGATTTACAGGTAGCCTTACTTGAATTTTTGTGCATATGAAGTTGTATTTTTCATCACTTAGTAAGGCATACTCTAGGTCTTGCTTGCGTAGCCTAAGGGATTTCCTTCACTCTACCATGATAAGATTTCCCAGGTTGTCAATCCTAGTTTCTTGTTTGATGGGTAAGACAACGAGTGTTCTTGGCACTAATGTTGAAGACTATTCGGGGTTCATGGAAGCAGATTAAGTTTCAAATGGGAACTACAAGAGTTTCTAATGACGAAATACTGCTAACACCACTGACTATGCTGACTACACTCTCAATGCTAGAGGTTGACTATGATCTCCATACCAAAAAGCTGACTATGCTCTCTATGCTAAGGCTAACTACGTTCTCCACACCAGAAAGCTAACTATGGTCTCTACACTAGGGGCTGACTATACTCTAACTAAAAGTGTAAGGAAATGGATATGCATGCTTTGGGGTTGCTACGCGGGGGTTCCAGGGAAACCAACAATGAAGATCAGTCTACACCAACTAGTTAGTAAACAACACATGCATCAGCCTAAGATCTAGCTACTAATGCACATGTAGAGATAACCACAACAAAGTTTGAAAAAGAAGAGATGGTTTTGGCCCTCCTTTTAGTGCTAGAAACTGTGGCTACCAAAAATGTTGGCTGTTGGAACACCAAGGTCCATGGGCACATAGCCTAACCCCAAGTCCACATAAGAGCCTACTAGAGGTGAAGATGAGGTGCCTTGAATGGTTTGGTCGATTGAACAAGGAGTTACCAGATGTGATGGGGATGCAATGTCATTAGCTATAATGTTGATGTGAAATGGTGCTAAGTGTTTGATGCAGAATGCCACCCCAAATGGGGTTGAGCATAGTTAACACCAACTGGGATTCGAAGGTACACGCTGTATAATAGGCATAGTGGATAGCATAGTCACAACCTTAGGGGTGTTTGGTCACAAAGACTAGCATTCTACTAAGTGAAACACCACAAAATTTTAGGTTTAGGCATCTCGACTGTAGATTTTTTCTAAGTGTCAGAAAGATGATACTTTTAACAGCTTGTAACGCTACGCTGTTACACGCTATTACATGATATTATGCACAGTTACGCTACATAGCGTAGAGTAGCATAGGGTAACACCCTATTATGCTATGCTGTTACGTGCTGTTATATGATGTTATGCGTTGTTACACTGTATAGCGTAGCGTAACACCCTATTACACTACACTGTTATGTGTTGTTACATGATGTTATACATTGTTACATGATGTTACGTTTTGTTATGCGCTGTTACACGTTGTTACCTACCGCACTGCCACATGGCACCAGATCTGCATTTTAGACTAACCCTAGCCCTATAAATATCTCTACGTCCTCTTTTTTGGAAAGGAGAAGAGAGGAAAAAAGGGGGGAAGGCTTCAATTTCTTCACCAGCAAGGCATTTTTTTTGGGCATTTTGGCACTTAGCTCCATGGGCGAACGAGACCCAGAGCACAACATACCACACCATTAGAGAGGTGCATTACATGGTATATTGTGACCACTGACCCAGGAGGCACAGTTTATCACAATGAGCACTAGATTTTACAGCCCAACACTACCAAGGCTGTGATTTCGCTCCTATTGTGCCTATTGTACACTTTGTATACCTGTACCCTTTTTCAGGGTATTGTATCTTTTTATTCAAACTCTCTTTTTGACTGATCATAGCATTTATTTGGCATTGTTAAGCATTAAATCGTGTTCACTACCTTGTTATGCACTTTACCACGTTCCTACTATTGTGCACATTGCATTTTCTTTTATTATTTACAAAAGGGTTATTGTACACCGATTAAGTCCCTGTCTGATCAACCAGACTATTCAGGGCACCCTGAATCTATTTTCTCTAGCACTGCCCTTGTGTGGATTCAGGGTTACCCTGTGCGCTCGAAAACCTCTCGGTGTTTCCAGCCACCAACATTTTCTGTCACTATAGTTTTTTGGCACTAGAAGGAGGGCCTATTTTTTCTGTATTTTTGCACTTGGCCATTTTTCTGCTATCGGCAGATTTAGTCATTTATTTTCTTTTTTTTTCTGCTATTTTCCTGTTATCTACTATTTTCTTGCTACTAGTAGATTTAATCATTTTTTCTGCTATTTTTCCTGATACTGGCAGATTTAGCCATTTTCTACTGTTTTCAGAATTAGCCATTTTCTGCAAGCAACATTTTTCTTACTACCAGCACATTTAATCATTTTTTTCTACTATTTTTCTTACTACTAAAAAATTTAGCCATTTTTTGCTATTTTTAGAATTAGCCATTTCTGCAAACAACATTTTTCTTGCTACCGGTAGATTTAGTTATTTTTTTGTTGTTGTTTTTTTTTGCTACTGGCAGATTTAGCTATTTTCTGCTGTTTTCAGAGTTAGCCATTTTTTCCATTTTCAGCTATTTTTAGATTTAGTTATTTTCCTGCCATTTTCTGCTATTTTCAGAGTTAGCCATTTTTTGCAAATAGCAACTCTCACAACCTGATCTGTGAATATGAATCCAAGTCAACCTTCCACATTGGTGTCTAACACATTTGATACCACGATCCAGCCAAAGCATGCCACATTAAGCCACGAACAATACAACTTTGTTTGTGCCAAAATTCAAGCAAGACTACCAGTGGATTACCTCGATTTAGAGGCAAAACAAGATTATGAATGAGTCCATCGAAATAGATGGGAGTATAGGCCCTCTTTTTTCGACATAATCCCACTCACGAAGAGTATTCTAACAAATGTTTACTTACCAGGTTGGAGGTGTTGCAGATCTTTCACCTAACCTATTTTCAACTCACATCTCAAGCATCCAAGTTCAATCTGGACAGTCATCAATTGGTTCATCTCCTGCAGCTATGGGAAAGACCTATGTGTTTCAGTTACACTTAGCATCAATAATCTCTGCAAGGAAGTTTTTCCTTTTATTATGTGGATTCACCATTTGCATTCCCTCTATCCTTAATTGAGAGCTCTTTGCCTCATCTAATTCTATGTTATTCTATTTTGTAAAAAGCTAGTCTGTGTGAACATTTAGTTGTGCCCCAACTTGGGGTACCTCCTCTAATACTAGTTTATTTCTAAGGTGTTTCCCAAGTGCCATTCACGATGCTCTCATTTTTCCCCTTCCCTTAACCCTATGACTTATTCAAGTTGTTGTAATTGATGCACCTTTAGTTTCAATAAAACTTCTTTTCGGGGTTTGACACCCCCCCCCAATAATCCCACTCACGGAGCCCTACCACCAATTGTTATCTGAACTCATCTGTGCAAACAAACATGATGTAGGGACAACCCATGAGGAAGCCTCATAGAATGAGGAAGATGCGCTTGAGGCCCACTACAAACATGGGAGCCAGCTCCACACTATCTTCCAACAACCACTCCCTAGTATAGCCTCTCCTCAGTTTGGTCCATCCATCCCCTCCAAGATAGTGACCATGTCAATTCAGCCTTCTTCACAAGCAACTAATTCATTCGCCCAGTGCTATGCTCATGCAGGGGCCACCTCCCAGCTCCAAACAACTCAGGCATCCTACTTCTTTCCTGTCTCATCGGTGTCTACGGTGTCCATCGAACCCACCCATGTGTGGCCCACTCAAATAACTGCACCCATCTCTCAACCATTACATCAACAATCGTCCGCTATGATGTTAAACTAGCAACACTCGTCCACTACGATGTTAAACTGACAAACCCCACAACTAACCCAAGCCCATCCAATGTAACCGGCTAGCACATCCCCAAGCTTTGATCAGGAATTCTAGCTGATACAAAGCTTGACGGAGGAGATCAACTGACTTAAGGCTACCTCCTCTAACACCATTAAGGTAGTGGACTTTTACCAAGATGATCTCATAAGTCCTGCGGCACCACCTCTAACTCTCCAAACTGGGGCCCAATTGCCTCAATTTACCAAGTACAACGGTGAAGGGAACCCAATGCACACTTGGTCATATTTTGATCTAAATGCCTACTCCTTCAAGCTTGGCCACACACCATCATACGCGTATTTCCCATGTCACTCACTGGCAAGGCCCTAGGCTAGTATTGTTCACTACCCAAGGCCTCAATCTCCTCTTTGGAGGATCTCATAACCAAGTTTGTGACACGCTTTAGGTACAACCTAAAGCCTAAGGCAACCCTTGACCAACGTATGCAAGTTAAACAAGGGCCTCTAGAGCCCTTGTCAAAATTCCTCCAACATTGGAACACTGCATTGAACCAAATGCATGAACCCTTAGTGGAGACACACCTACTAACTATCTTTAAAGGTGCAGTAAATGACTTTATTAAGTCCAAATTGTATTATCTAGCCCCAAAGTCTCTTAGCCAAGCCTTTTCCCAAGAAAAAAGCATAGAGGAGGTGGCACAAGCTAGCAATGATTCAGCTTATGTGGCCTACAAAAACCAACACGCTTACAAGCATGTAGCCACAAGCACAAAAGAAACCAACTAGGGCCCAACAGCTAAGCAGCCCCAAGCCCCAACTAACAAAACCACCAATTCTGGCAGCAACTCACCTACACTGACAAGGGCTACCCCAAGACCCAACTTTAAACGCAACGACCACTCAAAGTATATACCACTACTGATGCAGCCCTTTGAACTACTAGAGAAACTCTTGAAAGCTGGGCAAATCCAACACAATCATGTATTAGAAATATCTTGCCAAAAACATGATAGGTACTACAAACTACTAAGGAACCCTGCTTTAGCAGTGCCAGATGAGCCCCTAGTTCCATAACACTTCAAGTTGGACCAATACTATCATTACCACCAATTGGCTAGTCACAGTACAGATAACTGTCATGCTTTGTAGGATGACCTGTAGAGAATGATGGAACGTGGCCAATTAGTAATCAACTCAATGAGTCAATCCAAAACAGATGATACCTCCGATGTCATAAATTCCATTAGCATAGGTGGTAAGCCTAAACCTATGCAACAACCTTTTGTGATCTATGTGCCTCCCAGAAAGGCAAGGGTCCCCTCTACCTCCACAAGCAAGAGGCCTCCCTTTGTTATCAAAGTGTCACCTCGACCACCCACAGTATCCTTTGTGGTCAAAGTTCCACAACAAACATCAGCTAAGACGTTAAACTGGCATGATGCAACAACAACTGCTAGGAAACCTGTTGTTATCAAGGTACTACAACAAGTTGATCATACAACAACTCCGCCTAAGTCACCATTTGTCATAAGAGTGCCACAACATGATGGCCCCTCACCTACTTGAAACCCAACAGTAGGCAACATCTCAATCCCTCCTCCTTTAGGGGTTGACCCCACTAGCAACCTAAGTAGACCTACCAAATGGCAATGCAAGAAGACAAATGAGCACCTTGCAATCCCCACAGCTGAATCAAAAGCCACAACTAACAAGCAGCAACCAAACACTGGGGTCCATACTCCCAAGCAAGCCAAGAAAACCAAGCCCAAGTCCCCCTCCCAAGAGATCTATATCTCAAGCCACATGGAGCAAGTCAAAGCCAACACAATGGCTAATGATGAGGACTTTGCAGTTGCACTAACCCAAGTAAAAAAAATGCTCAAGAAAAAGAACACAACATTGAGTTTGTATGACCTGGTCATGACCTCATCTACTCACTGCCAAGCATTGGCCCAGGTCTTGGCCTCCATTCCTATTATGGAGGACATCCCTGCAAATGAGGCATCCATCCGTGCAATAATGTTGCCCCCTGCACCACAGGAATCGAATGCAACATCTTTATTGTTCAAAAATAATACAATCAAAGTCAACCCTGAACAAGGGGAGGTTACTATAGCTCCGCTATCCATTAGCATTTGTGTTGGACAATGTACCATTCGTAGGGTACATGTTAATGATGGTGTAGCAACAAACGTAGTCTTGTACTCTGTCATTGACAAGCTACACTTGGCAGATGAAATCAGGCCAACCAAAGCCATGTGTCTAAAATCCTTCAATGGATCACGTGTTATAGTCAAGGGTATAATCAAATTAGCCTTTGTGGTGGGAGAGCAATTTCCCACTAGTGCATATTTCACTGTCATAGAGGAGATGCCAAGTTTCAACATGATTCTAG
>MNCI01003892.1:219529-263849 GCA_015680685.1 Gnetum montanum | reverse complement strand
CAAGTAAAAAAAATGCTCAAGAAAAAGAACACAACATTGAGTTTGTATGACCTGGTCATGACCTCATCTACTCACTGCCAAGCATTGGCCCAGGTCTTGGCCTCCATTCCTATTATGGAGGACATCCCTGCAAATGAGGCATCCATCCGTGCAATAATGTTGCCCCCTGCACCACAGGAATCGAATGCAACATCTTTATTGTTCAAAAATAATACAATCAAAGTCAACCCTGAACAAGGGGAGGTTACTATAGCTCCGCTATCCATTAGCATTTGTGTTGGACAATGTACCATTCGTAGGGTACATGTTAATGATGGTGTAGCAACAAACGTAGTCTTGTACTCTGTCATTGACAAGCTACACTTGGCAGATGAAATCAGGCCAACCAAAGCCATGTGTCTAAAATCCTTCAATGGATCACGTGTTATAGTCAAGGGTATAATCAAATTAGCCTTTGTGGTGGGAGAGCAATTTCCCACTAGTGCATATTTCACTGTCATAGAGGAGATGCCAAGTTTCAACATGATTCTAGGTAGGCCTTGGCTAGCCCAACTAAGGGCCATCTCCTCTCCCATCAACCAAGAAATCCATTTTCCATATGAAGGTGGTCAATTTATCATCCATGGTGATAATGCTTCCTCTTCGGCTATCCATGACATAGACATGGCACAAGTTCTAGAAGAAGAGTTTCTTGGTGGTACATATATAACAACCAATGCAAGGCCTAAGGCTAAAACACCTGAACAACTGGTTGAAGCCAACAACCTCCAATAGGATCCTAAGCCTTGCACGGTCCCTAATCCATGCCTGGTTAGGAAGCAACTACATAACCAAAACCTTACCTTGGCCAAAAATGCACTAAATGCTTGCCTACCCTTTGCCTCCACTTCCCATGCATTTTGACTTCCATTTACATTGCACTAGCCTACGCATTTACATGTTGCCTACTTACTTAGATCAAGCATTTCATTTTGTTCACATATTTATTTTACTTTTTTATGCATCCATCCATTTAGCTTACGCATTACATCTGAAAACATAAAACTACAAGAACACATGGCCCGAAAAGACCTTAAACTAGCTTACGGCCCGAAACGGCCTAAAACTATCACTTTTTGCATTGCTTTTCTTTCATTCATACATTTTAACTTCATTTACAGCAGATGTTGCTTGATGTTATTTTCTTTTTAGTTGATTTTTGTAGGATTTTGCAGACACACAACATGACTACGCATGTAGCATCACACCTTACACAAGTAAGGTAAGCACAGATAGTCCGCTATGACTATAAACTGGCATAGAAAGTCCACTATGACTATAAACTGGCACAGACAGTTCACTATGACTATAAACTGACACAGCTCGTCCTTGGGTCATGACGTTAAACTGGCACAACATCCACTGTCCGCTATGACATTAAACTAGCATCCAATAGTCTGCTAGGACTATAAACTAGCACATAACAGTCTACTAGGACCTTAAACTAGGATCACAGTCTGCCAGGACTTTAAACTGACATGTAGCTGATCTGATTTGAACAGTTGCCATTGCCATGGGAGCACTCATGGCATCATCGCCTCCCACCATTTTGTTGATTCTTTTGGAGCACTTTCCATTAGTGCAGTATTCAGAACACTTGCAGCATCATCACCTTGGCACTTTCATTGGCTTTCTGAGCACTTGTGACTGGCACAGCATTTTACACATTTGCAGTGTCTTCACTATTTTTACACTTACAGCATCTCCACATTTCGCATTTGCATTTGCATTTTACGTTTTGTGGTTTTCTTATCCTCTCTCAGTTGTGTTTGTAGGATGAAGCCTTGTAGACGATCGTGCAAAGGTGCATTTCATCGCAACAACAAGTTATCACGTTGCTTTAATGTGCATAACTGGACTAGTTGAGCCACTCAAGAGTGCACATCCCCCTCATCCCTATTACAGCCTATGCACATCCATTTCTTCATTCCAATATCCTCTCATATTCTTCATATTCATGATTTCACATTCCTCTTATGCATACACATAGTGACACAATTGGCATTCCCTTCACATCAACTATATAACCCATGGTTGATGTAACATAATTCATCCTATGGGATGCCTCTGTTGCATGGTCAAAGCCTAAGTGGATGTAACATCAAGCATCCCTAGGAAACAAATCCCATCTTCTCGATGGCCAACTTGTAGCTAACATTCAATAGTAAGCCGAACTCAAAGAAGATTTGCCTCTCTCTCAAAAAAAAATGTTGCAGCTTCACAATTGGCCCATCCTTGGATGAACTTTGATGCTCTCATAAACACTCCAAAAAGAGGTCAACATTTCAGGGGCAAGCTACTTTATGCCATGGTCACCATCAACTGTGCTGAATTTGCATCTTACATCATGATCCATTGTTTGCATTTCATCGCCCTAGCATTGCCTATATCCCTTGTCCCTTAGCATAACCTTATTACCCTAACACTCTTAAGCATGGTAAAACAACATCCAATCTTGTGCTGACAAATGACATTGGTGATATGTCTACTGTGGTGTTTTGTAATTCTTTGTCAATGTCTTTTGGGCCACTCCTCCATACATCAACAAAGAGGGGCCATTGAAACACCACAAAATTTCAGGTTTTGGCATCTCGATTGCAGATTTTTCTAAGTGTCAGAATGATGAAACTTTTAACACCTTGTAATGCTATGCTGTTACGTGCTGTTACATGATATTACGCATAGTTACGCTATGCTGTTACACGTTGTTACATTGCATAGTGTAGCGTACGCTACACTGTTATGTGTTGTTACATGATGTTACACGTTGTTACATGATGTTACGTGTTGTTACATGTTGTTACCTACTACACCACCACATGACTCCAGATTTGCATTTTGGGCTAACCCTAGCCATATAAATATCTCTGCGACCTCTTTCTCAGAAAGGAGGAGAGAGGAAAAAAGGGGGGAAGGCTTCAATTTCTTCACCAGCAAGGCATTTTTTCTTGGACATTTTGGCACTTAGCTCTATGGGCAAACAAGACCCAGAGCACAACATACCACATCGTTAGAGAGGTGCATTACATGGTATACTATGACCACCAATCTAGGAGGCACAGTTTATCACAGTGAGCACCAGATTTTACAGCCCAACACCACCGAGGATGTGATTCTACTTCTACTATGCCTATTTTACACTTTGTATACCTATACCCTTTTTCAGGGTAGTGTATCTTTCTATTCAAACTCTCTTTTTGGCTTATCATAGCATTTATCTGACATTGTTAAGCATTAAATCGTGTTCACTACCCTATTATGCACTTTACCACGTTCCTACTGCTGTGCACATTGCATTTTCTTTTATTATTTGCAAAAGGGTTATTGTACATCGATTAAGTCCCTGTCTGATCGACCAGACCGTTCAGGGCACCTTGAATCTATTTTCTCCAGCACTGGCTGTGCGCCCGAAAACCTCTCGGTGTTTCCAGCCATCGACATTTTCTATCGCTACACCAAGGTATTTGCATATACTAGGTTGGCCACTATAGTGTATCATAGGCTATTGTGTTTTGGTAAATAATAGTGATCTACGATGGTCTACAACTTTGCTAATTTGCCCTTGCTTCCTTCCCTAGCGCCCCATAGGTTTTTTTGAGTCTCTAATTTTTCAAGTTATATTTTTGCTAACCTAGATTTTTCAACCCTAAATATTTTGAGGGCATGGCTATTTATACGCCTAGGGTAGCAGAGGATGCAAGATGGCTGCCACATGGTAGAGGGAATAGTTTAGACTATGCTATCATCTAACTATGCTCTCCACTAAGTCGATGGTGTTGTGCTTTTCTGTGATCTACCAAACTGTACGAGAATATGACTATGCTATCAATACCATGCATACGCACTAAAAAGACTACAAAGTACCTCAAAATAAATGAAACTTGGAGACTACACTCTTGGACTATGCTCTCCATGCTTTTGCATGGGGTCAAGCATAGTTACAAATTTGGGGCTAAAAAGGGGGATACAAAAAGAAGAATTTTTCTAACTACACTTGTCAAAGATGAGTTGGAGCTATGCTAAGTGGTGTTTCCATGCTATGGAGGTCATAGGATATTGTTCTTGGTTGACTATCCTTGACTACTGTCTAGGGTAGTGGAGAGCGTAGTCCCAACACTTAGAAAAATTCTAACAAAAAATGCTATGTGTTGACTACACTCTAGGATAGTAGACAACGTAGTCCTAGCACTTAGAAAAATTCTACCAAAAAAATGCTATGTGTTGACTGCACTCTTAGACAGTGGACAACGTAGTCCTAGCACTTAGAAAAATGTGTAGCAACTGGCCTTATGTTAACACTTGGAAAAAATTACAAAACTTGCCTTTTTGTTGACTATGCTCTCCACAAGAGGTTGACTGCACTCTAGGGTAGTGGAGAACATAGTCACAACACCTAGAAAAAATTAGTTGTTGGCATGCTATAGCCCAAATTTGGTGATGTTTCAGCATTGCTACTACACTCCCTAGTGCTGTGCCTTTTTCCTAGCATTGCTTCAACATGGGTCCAGCATTACTCTAGAAAGGGTCCAACATTGCTCTAGCAAGGATTCAACGTTGCTCTAGCATGGCTCCTATAGGCCTAACATTACTATTGGAAGGCCCATTCTAGATAAAAGTTAGTAAATGGAATGGTTTTGCTACCTTGGGTTATCAAAACTTACCATACACAGACACCCAAAACACATGCACATAACAATAAATTTATCAACAATTAGGCATAAAATTTGTAGGAAACTTCATGGTCAAAACCTTATAAAAACCAAGCTCAAATATCATGAAGGGGTTCCACATTTTTAAGAATTCCACCACTTGCAAACACAATTCTTTTGGAACAATTTTTAGTGTCGAACCCATAACCATCATAACCATTTTTACCACCTTGAGATTGTGTGTGGTCTTGCACCAATGCTGAGTGACCTAGACTTTGAGACTCCTAGCATGGCTCTTCTTGGTAGCCTAAAACCCCCACACATCTCACCCCCTACATCACCAACATTGTAGATCTAGTGAGGATTGCAACAAGGTTTCACATTTTCAAGAGTTTCGGAGTATCTAGATTGTGGAGTTGACTATGGCATCCAAGGCTATTTGCTTCAATGAATTCCAAGCATCCATTGAAGTGAACCCCTTAGCATCCTCAAGCATCCCTTGTACACATTTCTCGACCCTCTTTTATTTTATAATAAAATTTAAAGTTTAGTCTTTTTATGTAAGTTGAATTTATTTATTTTATTTCTATGCATTTATTTTCTCAAATCTACATTGCATTTTTATTTTTCTACCCCGATTTACATTTTCTAAGTCCTTGGGTGATCTGCTAGACCATCCAAGGCACCTTGAATCCAATTTTTTGGAGGCCCTTGGGATCCAAGGTTAAAGGTATTTTTCTGGAATTTTTTAGTTTCCAACAACTGAGATTTTTAGATGTTACAAAGCATTTTGATGTAAAGGTAGTTTGAATGAAATTTAGAAAGTTATTGATGTAGGATCCATAGCCATAGATGCTAGTCTAGCTTTGACTAGATTGGCTATTCTAAAGAATGATTGTTTCCAAGTCTTATGCATAGAGCCATTTAAGTTGTCATCCATCTACAAGTTCATAACTCTTGTGACATTCTTCTATTGTTATTGTGAAGGGATCTCATCTTGCATAAGTAAATTAGGTGGTACTAGATTTGGTGTGTGAGGTTGAGGATACCAGTGATGTTGAGGAGCATAGGAAGAAGATTTAGTTCATGGAGTAATAGGTCTATGTTACTTAGGAGGATAGTAGTAAGGAGCAAAAACATATGTGGTTGAGTCCTCTAGGGACAAAGGCTATTGGACTCAATATCTATAGGGATCAATTTTCTAATAAGGATATTGCTATCTTGGTTCTAGTAGTACTCATGAAGTTGCAACAAATCCTCACTTGGATAGTATGGTTGTTGTAGGTAGGGTTGCCAATACTTCTCATGAGAATAAGTTATTCTCCTTAGTATCTACCTCTTGATGAACTCTGGGTTTAAGGCATAATCCCCACACTCTTGGAGATGTGACATCATAAGGTAACAATCCTTAGCATATTTGTATCGGTAAATTTCATAACTTTCATATCTAATTTTGTGTCTACAACCTTTTCCACTATAGTTTCCTTTTCTTTTTGTTAGCAATATTCCTAATATATATCCTTTTTCTTTTATTTTGTTTGTATCTATAACTTAGCTTTGCTTTTATTTTTCCTCTATAATCTTTAATGTAGTTTGAAATTTTTCATCTATTCAATCTCATATTTTATCAACCTTAGCTAGGATTTCTAAGATTGATTTTGGAATCAGCAAGTGATGAAATGTAATAAAGGTAACTGCATTGATGCATTCTCATTGATGCAACCCCATGACCGTATCCTCGTTGATATATGCCTATCGACACATCCCCATTGATGCATCTTAGGATGCATTAACACATATGTGTTAACACTAATATAATCATTACCTATATATATGCACATACCTATCACATTTGTGTTACCATTTGATCATAACTTAGCTAGACTCTTGTAGTTTCTTCTTGAAGGAGTTAGTAAATTTTCCCTTTTGAGTGCTCGTAGTGTAGATTAAAATGATTGTATGACATTCTATTTGAGTGCACATGTATCTTGACATAATTACATAAATGAAAATAGAATTAATATTTATTCAATCCATTTTAACACTTGGATTATATTAACTTTACTTTTTAGCTATTTACTTTGAATGGAATTTAATTTCTCATTATTAACCAATTGATATTATAATTCATAATCAACATGAGTATAACATATTAACACTTGGTAATACCATTAGTGAATACTTGGTTCATCTAGCAATAGACACTTGGTAACCTAGCACACTAATATATGTTTAGGATGTGTGTAGAATGTGGGAATGGATACTCCATGTTAGGATAGTTAGTTAAGTAATTAGTTCGTTAGTTAGTTATATTAAATATTAAAATTATCTTTAATTAATCATTTAGCACCGAAGGAAATAAAAAAACATATAAAATTAAACATCTTATGCCTCAATCGCATTTAACCATATGCACACTCTAACACAAGTGTTGATTGGGAGGGCAACAATTAACGATCACACATTTTCACTATCTAGGAACATAGGCCTCTTAGGTAAATAGAGTTCATGGAATTCAACTAGATTGTGCATGAATGCTAGTAACATGTATGGTTGGGCATAGAGAATACTTGTTACTCATTAGCAAAATTTTTCTTTAGACCACTTCCTCTAATGATGCTCCTTCATCTAGTTCACAAAGATAAATATTCTTTTTATAGATAGAGGAATCTCTATTGTACTCCTTTTTATTGTTTCTCTTCTTGAGTCCTTCTTCTTCCTTAGTCACTTAATCTATTTGAATTCAATGAGCTCCCATTTTTTTATAATCTCCCTATGACATAGACCCCAAGAGTTTCTCTAATATTTTTTCTAAGTTTATCTATTATGTGGTGCATCTATTCACATTGAGAAAAGCCATGACTTAAGCATCTATAAAGTAGATGATATCTACCTAAGGTTACATCAATGGATTTAAGATTTCTTTGTTTCTATTTCTAGATTTATTTCCTCAAGTTGGATACTCAAGACTATGTTTGATACTTGTCATTACATAACTTCAACATTGTACTTCACCTTCTAATGGATTCTGAATCCAAGGACTAAAACCAAATTTCAATTTCTTTAATCAATGTCCTTAGGAAGAGTTTCAACTTTTTCCACTCATTTTCTATATTCTGCAAGACATAGGAATCATTGAAGGCTTACAAATAATGTTGTGGATTTATATTATAGCTAAACCTAGGGATGGTTTTCACATCTAGCGGTTTAATTTAGCTATCCTTCTCAAGCCTAATAGGAATGTAGAATACCTCCTGGATGTTGGTCATGCTTCTTGTAGAAAACCATGGTTTTCCATAATCATAACAATCCTCATGGTTCCTATCATAAGAATGTCTTCTTTGATGTTTCCTACTATGACTTTGTTCATATCAATGCCTAGCTTCTTACTCTCATCTACCTTTACTTCAACCATCCTTATGATGGTCTCTTTTATCATCTTCACTAAGTCTATGATCATTGCTCCTCCTATTTTGGTTATGTTCATTCTTATTAAAGCTTGATGAGGATGAGGATGAGGAAGGCGATGAACTAGGAGAGTTATGCTAGCTTGTTGTCTTTTCATGACCCCTTTGATGTTCTCTAGGTGACCTACTAGCAAACCTAGGCCTAGAGGTCTCTTATGCATTGGCTCATATCCTCCCTTTTCTTTAGTTTCTTGGCAAGGCTAATTATAACCATTTATTATTCATGTCATCTCCACTAAGGGATGGAGGATTTTGATGATGAGATCAACCAAATTAATAGTCAATATCTTCCTTTTTTGATGGTAATGTCAAGTGAATGATAGCTTCTTCTTCTTTGAAAGCTTCATGTTATGCCTTCATAAAATGATCCTTTAATAGTTAAGACTTATTGGGTTGGTACAACGTAGACATTTCATTAGCCAACCTATAGTTGAAGCCGTTACTTCAAGTCCTAGCTTCATCAACACTGCCATGAACATTAATGAAACTAAGTGATTTAGTGGCAATACTATGGTGCCTTCTATGTTCCTCCATCATAGTTGTTCATGTTAATAAAAAAGAAAGTGAAATCTAGATGGGATGGATCTAGATGTTGGTAGACAACCTTTATTCATTATCACATTTCATCCTAATTCTTAATGGTTCTATCACATCCATTTATTGAATCATTAGCAGGAGCGAAATCTACCCTATAAGAAGAAGACATTCTATAAATAGTAAGTGTACCTTTAAATAAAATATTATTACTTTCAAATGATTAATTTTTTTATACTTTATTAAAAATCCTTGAATAATTCTAGCTATCTAAAATACTAACACCAATTCCTAGAAACAACACTAATGATGAGTGGCTACAATCCCTATGCCCAATCATGCAAATCACATGTGTTCATATTCAATCTAGTCAAATTCAATGTATTGAGACTAGTTTAAATACCTTAGATAACTATGTGTTAGGGCATTGATCACAATCTTCCCAATCACACTCATGTGGGCTTGAAGTTATATGGTTAAGTGTGGTTGAGACACATGATTTAAATATTATTTATTAAAATATTAAAATATGAAAGTTTAATTGCATGGTGTAGGGACACCTCTTCCAATCCCCCTTTTCTTACCCCATAGATGATGTTTGCAAGTTTTGGATGTTGGAAAGACATCTAGGAGGTCCAAGAGATGTCCTGGGTGAATGATAGGCCTTGATAGCAGATGTTTAGCAAGTGATGGAGATGCCTAGGCAATTTTCTTCAGTTGAAACTTCCAAGTTGGTAGGTCCAAGTTAAGAAACAGCTAAGATAAGTTGAGAAAAGATAGAAATAGGTGGGAATCTTTAAGTTAAGCTTGAGGAAAGGTTTATAGGGTTCTTGTATTTAATTTCCAATAAATATTATATGTGTTTTCATGTTTTTTGCATGAGTGATATGATAAGTGACATGAGAGCATAGGTTTGAGATTGCATCTCAATGTTCAATTATCTGTGTTTCACCTTTGTGTCTCTTACAAACACTATGTATTTGGATCTCATTATTATATTTGTGGAAGATATTTCATTTGGTTGTGCCTTGCATGGAGAAAAATCATCATGTGGTTGTAGAGCCTCATGTTATATAATGTTGTTTAAGTGTGTGTGAATGAATTATAATGTTTGTGGATTGTGGAATCATTGATTATAATATTCTTTAGATTATTTGAGGATAGCTAGTTTTTCTATTTTATACAAAATTTAAAATTTTTTCATAATATCTAAATCTAGTACAATTTGAAGGTAAAAAAACTAAGAGTGAACCTACTCCAGTGCAAGAGGTAAGTCTATTCTATCCTAAACATAAAGCATTCATGTCCAACTTGTACACATCCTAAGCATGCATTGGCATGCTAGGTTACTAGTTGGTCACTATTGAATGTACCAAGTGTCACTACTAGGATTACCAAATACCAATACATTTAAGCTTGAAGCTTGTTGTACTTGCATAAATTAGTAAGTGCAATGAGAGTAAATCAATTACAATTTTTTATTTCCTATTCTACAAAAGTGTGTGATGAAAACTATAATAAATAGTCTATTTTATTTCATATGAAATAAAAAATACAATGCTTTATTTCCTATTCTATAAAAGAGTGTAATTTGTTTTCACTTGAACTTTATCTTAAATTTGTCTTTATATTTTCATCTTATCATACTATACTTTGTGATATAAATGTTACATTCTATAACTTTGAATCTTGATTATTATGCTTATTTCTTCTTTTATATTTAAATACACAACATGGCCATAAAATGTGATTGAAAGATAATGAGTCTAAGTGCATGCTAAAACCAACAAGCACTATAACTTAAACTTTGTGGTGGTTCCTCTTATAGTGAGGGTTCATCCTCCATTGTAATGTAGATTTGAAACAAAATTAAAATTCAATCATCCATGTTAGTGCATTATGACATAATGATAAATATGTCATGAAGCTTTGACTTGTAGCTCATGATGGAAGAATACTCCAGGTATTTGGCCCAAGAGTGAGTACATAATATCATTATTTTGATTTAATTTTGATCATGTAGTTAGTGAATAAAGAATTTTCAATAGAATTAACAAGATCTAGTTTAACTTTTGTTATAGAGTTCATGGTGCTTGAGGATTAGGCATTGGTGAAAAACTTTGTATGTACCTATAGTGATGGCTACTTCATTTTTCAATTTGGTCAAATCTAGCAGTTTTTTAGGATTTAGAGAAGGTTCTTAATATATTGTGTTCAAATGGTGAAAGGTCATTGGACATTAAAAATTTTAATTTTCTAAGGCATTATCTTGTTCATGCTTCAACACCAAGAAAGACTAGACTAAGGCTTGTGCAACTCCCACTGCTAGAGTGTTACTATCATAGTTAAGAATGTCATAATATAGCTTGGTTGATATAATTTCATGTTGAATGTGTGTTAAAGACAAGAAAACCTCTATTTCATGGCTTCTTATTAATCTATTGTATGTTGTAATGGTGAAGCCTAGTCTTGTACATTGGCTCTCCATACACAAAAAGGAGCTCAAGAATGATGCATTTGCATACTACTATACATCTTCCCTACACTTCTTGTATGGTTATATGCTTTATGAATTTATTAGAGTCTTTCAAAACTCTAAGTTGATGGATGTCATTGTGACAGTGAAGAATAAGAATAAGCATCAGTCATCCAACTTGTTTCATACAGCTTTCTCGAAAGAAGAGCAAGACCATCATCGAGATACCTTCAATAAAATATTTTGAAGAAGTATAGATAAATGGATGGGTCATGCCAAAAGGTGACTACTTATCACCATTAATGTTGAGTATGATATTCCACAACTCTAAGTTTAAAAATTAGTTTGCTCACATTGACTCAATTATGAACTTATTCAAGATTTCATCAAGAAAAAGCACAATAGAAAAGACAATGTATAATAAGGCCAAATAGAAAGACATTGATGAAGCTAATTCTATACCAATAATCAAGTCCAAGATTTTACAAGATATTAGTAGACTAACTAAGTCATATCCTATTGTTGTGAGTAATGATCTTGTATATGATTTAGTGATTTAAGATTACACTACAATTGGATACTAATTCAAGGCTAGGACCTTTCGAATGTTGTTGAATAAACACAAAGAAGCCTTCAAGAATGCTTTAGCATAAACATACAACCTCAAAATTGTTAATGATATTTGTTTTTTTTTTGAGTTTCCTATAGAGATTATTTATGAAAGGTTGATATTTTCTTATACATTATATGACAATATGTAGTATGACTTAAGAGCAGCCACAACATCTTAAGTCATTGTGATAATTTAATAGCTTAAAAGTGTTATTTGAAATGCATGAGTTTATTAACCCCATAAATCATTTTTGTCATTGCATATAAAGTATAAATATTCTATGTAGTAGAATCTCGTAGCCATCGAGGCTTCGATGATCATTATTTTTCTATTTACCTCATCATTGTTTTGCTAGTGCATAAATTGGCTACATTTGCATGATTTAGAAGTGGCTTTATTGTGTTATAGTTGTATGAAAAATAAAGATTTAGCATGGATAAAATGCTATTTATAGATTATTTTGAAAATGTGGATTATGTTCTTAAGCATTCCATGCTATTTTATCACATAACCTATGCCTCATTGGTATCATAAGGCACATGAATTCTCTATACAGTGTGAGGTCATTGGTTAAATTTGTAAATTGTAACTTATTCATGATATGATATTCATGATGCCATATTAAGTATGACTTTAACATGACTTAGGAATAGCTTATAACCATGATTAAAAAAATGTTCATATTTTTTATTTGAGTAGGAAACATTAAACATAAGGTTTTATTTGTAATATATATTTATTTTGTTATACATGGGCAAAGTTGGAGAATGAAAGGGAAAATTTGCCAATTATAACCGTCTACACTTGCCCACAATGGGATCCATGCATAGCTGCTAGTCACCTATTTCACTATTTTATATAAAGTTAACAGTTTCCCATGCTAACATTGATGCATTGTCTTGATAGTTAACTAAAAAGTTCAATGGGATTATAGAATTTACTGTTACCATAATGGAAGAAAACAAGATTTGAATAAATATGGTGCAAAATCCAACAATTTTTACATCGTGCTTCATAAACAAATGCTATCCTCATATGAAATACACAATATAACTAGCTTATATATATATATAAGCTAGTGGAGTGGTTTAGTGAGCAATGAGTAGAATTTAATTATTATTTTTTATTTTTAAGTTATCATCACTATTTGCATTTCAAATAATATATACTGGTAAACATAAATTGGTTAAAATAAAAGTTTATATATTTCGTATGTGTTGATGAAGGAATACATTGCACAATTATTGCAACAAACATTATAGGGCTACATAATAGGATTGAGCAAAAGGAAAAATACAATGATAAGTGTAAACTTAATATACCTAATCATCTAATTGAGCAAAACGAATTTCCTGTGCAATTCTACTTGAAGATGTTTGGCATCTGAAATTTTTTTATATCTTTGCATATGAAAAGTAGAGTGAATTTTTAAAGAATTAATGGTCTTGACTCTAGGTACTACAACAAACGTTAGACCTGTAAGTTCTCTTCTGTAGCGGTTTCATCGTCTATGAGTAGAATTTAATTATTTTTTTTATTTTTTAAGTTATCATCACTATTTGCATTCCAAATAATATATACTGGTAAACATAAATTGGTTAAAAGAAAAGTCATATATTTCATATATGTTGATGAAGGAATATATTGCACAATTATTGCAACAAATATTACATAGTTGTATAATAGAATTAAGAAAGAGGCAAAATACTATAATAAGTGTGAATTCAATATGCCTAATTCTCCAACTAAGCAAAACAAACTTCTTGTGCAATTCTACTTTGGAGATGTTTAGCATCTGAAATCTTTCTATATCTTTGCACATGAAAAAGGAGGATGAATCTTTAAAAAATCAATGGTCTTGACTCTAGATAATGCAACAAATGTTAGATCCATAACTTCAGTGTCACTTCTTGAAATTTATGAATAATCATGACCCATGCCAATCATAATGGTGATTGATAAGATGTTCCTTGGACCATAGGTACAATTGGCACATGATGAAGATTACCATTATCAAAGGCACATTCAATGTAGGAGTCAAAATCAACAATAACGTATAATGGTAATGCAAGTGGCTATTGACCTTAAGGATACATAATACTGTGAATCATGCCAAATGCACCATTCACCAGTCCTACTTTAGGTCAAAGGTTAACTGTAAGCATTACCCTTGCACCTTCACATATAAGCAGAGATTGCATTACTTGTTGTAGTAGATAGTTGTTGCACTACTTGTTGTAGTAGATGGTTGTTGTTGCTGATTTCAAAGAAAGTGTTCTTCACCTTCTCTATTTGGACTAATAACAGCAAAATCCATGTTTCTAAAACTACATGAATTCCAATATTGCACTTCTTAATCTTGTAACACAATACCTAAGTTTAATATCTTTAAATACTACATCACACTATAACCGTCATCACCTTAACCGTTTCCATGATCGTAACCATCACTGTAACCATAATCATCATCATTTATAATAATAATAAATATTCATTGTTACTATAATCATAACCATCACCATTTATAATAATAATAAATATTCATTATTACCCACGTTGGGCCCTACATGTGAGGGAATACGAAGAGATGAATGGGAAGCCCAAGGGTTGAGGGCATTAATTGAATAGAGATTTAACTCTCCTATAGTGACTTTTTAGCTCCCTTGCATGTGGTGCTTGCATGTTAGGAAATACAAAGAGACAAATGAGAAGCTCAAGGGTTAGGGGACGTTAATTGAGTAGAGATTCAACTCCCCTATACTGATTCTTTAGCTCCCATGCATGTGGTGCATGCAGGTGAGGAAATATGAAGAGATTAAACTAAATTGGCACTACAACATATATTTGTAATGCATATTCATTCATGGAGATATAAAAAATCACGTTACAAATGCATAAATATTGTTATTATTATATCACGAGCTTTTGTATATTGACATAATTGTTACAATGGACAAGATATGAATGATGCTTACAACTCATTCATAATTATTATATTATAATTATTATGAAATCCAATAAACGTTATGAGATAATTATAATTAGATCAATAATCCATAATTATAATATGAGATATTATGGATTATAAGATTCATTCGAACGGTAAACATTTCATAATAAATAAAGCCAAGATATGATGAAATATTACTCATAATCCATAATTTTAGAGATATTATTTATTCATTCATAATGCTAATATAGAATGATTATATCTCAGTTAGCATTTTCCATAAGATATATATAATGAAATGATTATAAATAGCTAACTTTATTTATGATGAAATGTTTATAATCATTATATATAATCATTTATGTTTATGATTATAAATATATTATTATATATAATAGAGATTATGAATAACTGAGATAAATATAATCATTGGCTCCCCTATAGTGACTCTTTGGCTAGAGAAGATTTATAAATAATTGGTTATTTTGTCATCGTTTTCCTCAACATTAGCTAGGATCATCACAACATCATCTTGCGACAGAACTTCCAAGGTCTAGGTTGCCAAAGGTATAGAAGTTCTAATTTTTAAAATTTACCAGGTTAACAACCATATCATCCATTAGATTCCATCAATCAAAGAATATGTACATAAATAAAAGGCCTCAATGCATGAGAAAAGGTAAGAAGAAATTATCAAATTTGAACTTTTTAAGTTCTCCCAATAAGCAGGAAAAATTGTTAAAATTATGACTGAAGTTAGGCCGACATCTCAAATTGGCTAATAGTTTTCATGTGTTATCAAAAATGCTAATACTTTTGTATTTTATTAAAATTTATATTGCAAACAAAAAAGCAGTCACAATTGTAACAACTGAATGCATCTACTCCATGGAAACTACTGAATTTCAAAGCATAGCCATAGAAATGATAAAACTTACACAAAATATACAATGAGATAAAGAAAAAAAAAACTTACAAATGTTCCTTTAAATTGAAAAAGGGTGTAGCAAAAGAAGATTACTCAAGATAGTAGCAGAAAATTATAATTTCAAAATTCCCTATCACTCCAGAAAACATTGAAAAAAGAACAAAACCAAACTTTGGAATGTTTTTGCATTGGGAATGCCAATGTATAAGAAGGCATGCTAAGTACTGATGATAGAAGAGCTTAGCATGAAGTGAAACTATGAAAATTGCACAAAATCATCAAAATGTAATGTTCAACACATTACAATTCACTATAAAAAATTAACAAAAACACACATAAAAATACTGGTAGAAAGTTTGTTTCTAGAAAGAGATTTCAATGACCAAAAGATATTGTTAACAAAAAAACCTCAAAAGACCCTTCCCCTCAGGTTGTAGCTTCAACTGTAGTCATTAACGTCTTTCCTCGAATTCCTTCGACTCTACCCCTCATCCTGCCCCTATCTACAAAATTTTAGGCTTAAAACATACATTCAAACAAAGCTACTTAAGAAACATATTGCCTAATTCATATATACATTTTATACAAAAAGGAAAGAAACCTAAATGAAGGGATCTTTTAGCTATTATAACAAAAATTGTATTATGGTTGTCGATGATGTGTGTATGTCGTGGCCCTTGGTGTTAAGCAAAGATGCAGCAAGGGTCAACTAGCCTACTGCCTTATTGTTGTTTTGGTTGAAGAAGCACATGCCAATGAGCTTGTTATTCTAGCTAAAGCATGGGCCACCATCATAGGTGCCTTTCCAATGCTCTAGCAGAGCTTTGAAGCTAGCGTCACCGAAGTTGGTATGGTTGGGCCAAGTGGCATATAGCAGCAGTTGCAGATGGTGACAGAGATACTATAGAAATGGAATTCTCATTCCCATTCCAATTCCCATTCTGCATTTGGTTGCGTTTGGCCCTTTTATGTGTGCATCGAGAATATGAAAAGCTATGACTCTTTGGTTCACATTCTGCACAACAAGAATACGAACAGGTGTGGCTCTTCGATTCATGTTTTTTTCTATTTCATAGGATCTTACTTGGTCTTGGCCAAAATCAATGTAGAACCTATGGTGAATCTATAATAACAATGGGTATATTGCAGTTTTGTTTTTACATGTTAGTTGAGACTGCCACATACACACTTTGCGTCCATTTATGTCATGTCGCTCATGAGTGCGTCTTTTTGTCATCTTGTCATCTACTGGAGGGCCACTAATGTGGTCGATCTCTATCTTAAAAGATTCTACTAAAGGGCTAGAAATTTAAGTGATATTGTCATCTCCATCAAAATCAGGTTTGATCATTTGAGTGTAAGGAAAATGCTTCAAATATTCTACCATCCATAGGTTGCACTGTATTTATGTATTTTGCATTGAAGCATAGATTGAAAAATTGGATCGGATTGGTTGCTGACATTTTTCATAAATGGGATTTGAGAAATCTGAATATATCAGTCTATGGACCGGATTAACATTGTGAATATTAGAAAAATAGAGAAGGTATATCCACTCATGTTGGTAGCTGCTTTTTCCAATTTTTTTCATCTAAAGAGGGCGCAGTTAGATAGGAAGGAGGTGAGGGTTAATGGATCTATCCTATGGAAGAGGTGAAGGGGGTTGAGGTGGGCAAGGTAGCTTTGGAAATCAACTATTCGAAAAGCCCGCCAATGAGATTCTCATGTTCAAACTCAACCCCAAACTCATCTTCTTCCTCATGCTATTCATATGAACTAACCTTATTGTCCTCTTCATCCATCTCAATCAACTAAGAAACGATGCATGCATAAGTCTCATTTAATGAAGAAGGTATGTACTCCTTCCCATTGAAATGGATGAGTTCATACTCCCTTTTGGCCTCTACCTCCATTATTGAGATGAGAATTCTAGCCTAAAATTTGACAAATAAAGTGATAATGATCTTTTTCTATTATCAAAAATTCTAGGCTTCTCCCTTGAGCCTAAGTAATTTCCAACACTTAGCTATAGTGGGGTCCTTGGGGTCATACATCCTTATAACCTATTGGATGGATGCTACATCAATGAAGTTGAAAGGTAAATCGATAGATTAACTAAATGACATTGTTAATAATGTTTAAAAATTTTGGCTTGATGAAATGCTTAATTAAATAATAAAATAAAATTCCAACGAATGGAATTTTTAAAACATAAAAGGGGGTATGACCTTAAAATTGTTGTACATTGCAACTGTAGAATACAGTGAAGGTTGTAGTGAAAGGGGCTATATCCTTTACTCACAAAAGTATAAGTTTATTTCAAACCTCCACCATGCTCAACCTACCAGTAGTATCAACTTTGGAGGTGGAGAGGGAAAAAGAAGGAGTGTAAGATAAACAATATTACACCTTCTTACATAGTTTTAGGGTTTTTTCCTTGGTAGGTTTAATAATTACTACAAAACAATTAAACTAGAAAATTTCAAAGGTTTTGTTGGTTTGGGTGGAACATTAATGTTGGCCTTGCTATGAAACTTTCATAGTAGAGGGGAGTAAAGTTTTGAGTGGTGATGTGAAGAAATGCTAGCCTTTGGAACACACAAAGGCAAGTGTAACTTGCAACCATGCTAGCCTTACAATTTACAACAACTATTGTAAACAATTTATCAAAGCCCAAATCACCTACAACTTCCATGCTAGGTTTTGGTGGCAGGAAGATGGGTGGTAGCATTGCTTTTTTATTACAAAAAAAAAATGTGTTCAAATTTTAATGATATTTTGATGAAATTTCAAAGGTTTTAGACTTGAAAATAGCATTTTCATACTGGCAAATGTGATTGGACACAAAACCTAAGTGGAGGCCCTCCTTCTAACACCTAAAACTATAGCAACTAGAAAATTTGATTGCTGGAAAACCAAAGATCCTAGGAAGAATAAATTTAATCCTAAATCCCAAGGGCCTTTGAAAATAAGATCCAAGATACCTTGGATGATAGAAAGTGTATATAGAGAGGTAATAAAATAACAATGAAATGCAAATATGACTTAAAATAAATAATAGAAAGAAAATAAATCTATACTAACTTGCATAAAAAATGGAACTGTAAACTTTATTGAGATAAAAATAAAGAGAGCTTAGAATGTGTACAAGTGGTGCCTAGGAAAGCAAAGGGTTCACTTCATAAGGGTTTGGAATCTTTTGAAGCTGGTAGCTTTAGGTGTCATAGTTAGCTCCATAAGCTAGATGCTCCAAAAATCCCAAAATTATAAAACCTTGTTGTTCTCCTCACAAGATCTATAGCATTGGTGGGTAAGATGTGTGGGGGGTTTTGGCCACAAGGGAGATCCATGCTGAAAATCTTGATGCCCAGGTTACTTAGCGTTGTCACAAAATATTATGTGTAAAACAGTGATTACAATGGCTATAGGTTCCACACTAAGAATGCTCCAAGCATTTTGTGTTTGGTGTGAATACTCAAAGCTATGGAATGAACATGTGATGGAATTATCAAAAATGTGAAAATTCAAATTCATGGAACCTTTTCATGGTGAACAAGTTTTGATTATATAGGTTTTATATCCATGAATTTGACTGCAATTTTTTTTCTTAATTATTGATAGATTGCCATCATGTGTAGGTGTTGTAGGTGTCTAAATCTAGCATGGTTTCTATGTATGGTAAGTTTTAATACCACCAAGGTATCAAAATTGTTCCAATTACCAAAAATAGTAAATAAGAATTTTATCCATGCTGGCTTCTTCCACCCATGCTAGCCTTCCAGGAGCAACGCTAGGCCTACAAGAATCACGCTAGGGTGCTAGGACCATGCTGATGCTACTGGAGCCACATTGGAGCTACCATAGTAATGCTAGGGTTGCTATACCAATGTTGAGCATGCTAACGTTTAGGAGCAATGCTAAGGTTACATGAGCCATGCTAATGCTGTAGGAGCAATGTTGAGGCTTTAGGAGTTAAACTGGCCAATGCTGAGCATAGATGACTCCAATGTAGTAAAGGTTATACACCCCCATAATACCCATGAAAATGCCAATTTTGACAACCCAAAAAGCATTTTTAGCCAAAATATGGACATAATATGACTCTTTTCACTTAGGGATTAAGGCTATGACAACTTTTGAGGAATTTGTTTAGCCCCAAAAGTTAAAGCATGTGAAATTGCATCTCATGGATTACAATCTTCACATTTTACAATGAGATTTTAGCCTCGTGTTTTATGGGTGAAAGTTACAATTCTAAAAAGGTTACAACATGTATTTTCTTAGTGGTATTTCATATTGATTTTAGTAGGTTATATAGCTCAATTTTCTCCAATTCAAGATATAGCATCATATTATTCTAAAGGTATTAGAAATATTTTATGGAATGGGTTTATATATGTTATTTTATTGGATAAAATACTACAACAAAATAAATCCACAAAAGATGAAATAACGTTTTTAGAAATACTAGATAATGTAAGAACATGTATACCAACAAGTACTGATTAGGAAATGCTAATGAATAAAAGCCAAAATCAAATGTCTATTCAAGAATTAAATTTTTTTTATGATAGTACATACTTATTTGCAAGAAAATGATCGAGTAAATGAACAAAATAAGAAATTTATATGATTTAGGAAAACTTGTTTGTCATAGTCTTAGTATTAGTAATTATTCTAGTAAATACATATCCATTGATGATGAAGTCTTGGAAGTAGAAATATTAATTACAACTGGAGCTAAAGTAATGTTAACATTAAATATATCTACTTGTTATGGTTTGGTAAATGGAACAACTAACACTATTATAGATATATTTTATAGCAATGGAACAAAACAATTAGTGCCACCATCTTTAGTATTAATTAAATTTTTAAAATACTAGTTCACCATTCATGTCATTTTCATAACAAATAGTTCTAATAATTCCAATGCATATTGGTTCAAAAAGACAATTACCACTAGAGTTGACATGGACACTTACAATACATAAATCATAAGACATGACACTTAAACAAAGTTGTTGTTAATATTACACATATATAACAACCTAGATTAGTCTATGTTGCATTGTCCTTTGTTCAATCATTATCATGTCTAAAAATTTACCAGGTAATTTCTTATGATCAGTATGAAAAAAAATGAACAAATCAAAATTAGCATAAAGATAAATAATTTAAGAAAAGCATTGATTTTTTTTTAAAAAAAGAAGCACTCTTATTTCTACATATAGTAACATGTACAATTTTTAATAATTCATTCAACATATTGTAAAACTTATAAATAATTATTAGTTAATATACATTATTCTTTGTTTATTTATGCTATGATAAAAACTAATATTATGCTAATAAAAAATGTCCATTAGCATCATGGCTACTCCACTTAGTTTAATGTCATTAGTTGTTGTTAGTCAATACAATAAAAATTACATTTGCAATCTTTGTGTGATATACAAAAGTGGGATAAAACCATTTGGAAATATCAAAGATGGTAAAAAAGTGAAGGCTTATCAAATGATAGATGATTAGGTATCATTTTTAATTATTTATATTTATGTTCTATGTAATTTATTTAAACATTAATAGCTACTAACTTATTGTTTTTCATAGAAATTTGTTATGCAAGTTATAGCCTACAATGAAGATGTGAAGTTAGTAAATGATAATTTGCATATATGGAATTTATATTGCATTCATAGAATAAAAAATTAAAGAAAAAATATAAAATTTCATAAAACAACATATAATTATGAAATGTATTAAATAGATGTAAATAATCTAATAAATAGATCAGATGGTTAAGGAAATTCCAAATTACAAGTATACTTTCATAAAGCTCATAAATCTAGACTCTTATATTAACTCTCCATAGAAACTAGATATTTTTAAAAAATTTCTAATTATTGAGTAATATATTTTATATGTTTCATAACTAACATTTTACTTTTTAAATTTATCGATTTAAATGGAATAGTAGTAAGAATAAGTCCAATCAATATATTAAAGAGGGACTTGAATTATTAATTAATAGAAAGAAGACAATTAGAAATACTAGATCCAATTTAAGAAAATAATTCTTATTTTATTAAAATATGCATATGTTGAAGTTAAATAACTTGAAAATCATATTTGTATTATGATTGTAGTAATGATAAGTCTACAATTATAACACTATGGAGACACTTAGATGTGTAGAAGGGGAAAAGCTTTATGAAATTATTAAAAAAGATGCAACATCATCTCTAGTTGTAATGCTTTCAAATATTTATGTAAAAGATTTCTTGATCAAAAGTGTAACATCCCATGATAGTGGTGTAATCATCAATCTCAACATTCTAGAAACAAAGAAATTTACAAAAATGGTGAGTACTTTTATTTATTTAAATAAAATAATTAATTAATAAAATTTACTAAAACTTATTTTCTATGACAAGTATGCAAGTATAAATGAATTAAGAAAGATATTGATATCTTTATATCCAACAACTCAAGAAAAAAAAAAACAAGCTACACTATGCAAACTTACGTAAATAATTCATATTAGTAATGTATGTTTAGGAACAAAATAAAAATAAAAACTTTGTTTTCACAACTTTTAAAATAAAGATAATTGAACTATTTTTTAAGCTTAATTTTATTATATCTACTTGTATAATTAGCATACCAACAATGAGAGATTTATGGTATATGACTTGCTCAAAATGTAAACACCATGTCAAGGCTTCCAAGAAAGGAAGCTCGAAAGAAGGATCGCAAAAAATATTATATGAATGCAGTACTTGTGGCATAAAACATGAAAATTATGAATTACAGGTAAATTATTATAAACAAAAATTTATTTACAATTTTTTAACATAAATTTTGAATAATTACTAATAATTATAACTTATATTTCATGAAGGAGATATCTTTGTCGTATGAAAATGGTGAATGATACAATATAAACTTGGATGACAATATATAATGAAGATGTTGAAATATTATTGGGACATGAAAGCTATGAAATAAAATTAAAATAGGTATATGTCTTAATTATTTAAGATAATTGAAATAAAAACTATATATTCAAGTTATAATCTTTGGCCCCTTATCCTTATATAACTTAGCATAATCTTGATACCTAGCTTTTCCATTTCCATCAAAAGCTTGAAAGTGTACATTCTCCAACTAAAACATTTTGAAATAGTATTGATCATTGTCAATATCAAGTATAGTAGCCTTAGCATCATACAAAGATTCTTTCTTACTTTCATATGCATTTGACAAATGTTGAATTGCATCATGACTATAAAAATAATATGTTTCATCAACATTTCTATTTGACAAATTATATTTTGTAAAACTATTTGATGTAGCATCTACAACAATATTTTTATGATATCTTGAACATAATTTTAGAAAAATTTTGTCATTTTGTAATTTTAATTATTGAGGATAAATATTATATCTCTCAATATTTTCATAGTCTAAATTCAAACATTTTTATCCCTTCAATGACAAGCAATATCTCTACATAATTTAAAAACATTATGTTTTCTAAAACTCCAAAACTTATATACAAACACGTGCTTTTTAAAACACTTCTTTTCATATTTTTTGGCCTGAAGAGTATGTTATGCATCTACATAATTAAGCTTATTATTGTTAGTTTCATGTATAATTGTTTTCTAAAGCCTCACCTGATAATAATCTTAAATAAAGATAACTCATTACTGTATTTTAAAAAATACCTACACGTATAAAATAAGCATAACGAACATGTAGTATGGTATCCTCACCATCATACAAAGATTCTTTATTGCACTTATATGCATTTGGAAATGTTGATTTCCATCATGACTATAAAAATAATAAGTCTTATCAACATTTTTATTTGATAAGTCATATTCTTTACCATGATTTCATCAAAGAGTTGTTATTTTCTAATTTTAATTATTAAGGATAAATATTATTTCTATAAACATTTATGGAAGTAGAAACCAAATTCTTTTATCAATTGAATTGTAAGTGACATTTCTGCACAATCTGAAACCATTATATTTGTTAAAACTACAAAACTTACATACAAACATATAGTTTCTATAATACCTTTTTTTCATATTTTTTTTATCTAAAGATTATGTTATGCATCTACATAATTAGTCTGAGTATTATCACCTTTGTTTACCATTTCTCTTAAAATCTCACCTAACAATAACTAAAAATAAAGAAAACATATTATTTTTCTTAAAATTATATGTATACAATAAACAAAATATATTACCATATATTCCAAGCATGTGCTCACTTTTCATCAACCTTTGTTTAATTTCATTACACAAAATTCATTTTGAATCTTTGCTCTTATCTTTCTATTGTTTTTTATCTACCATTTTTTTGTATTTGGTTATTTTATTTTCATCACAAAAAAAAATATTTTTAATAATTTTGTGTCTGATTACATGTTGTCACATACTTTTCACATCTTACAAAAGAATAGGTTTTAAAAGATAATGACATGTTCCAAGCATAACTACTTTGTTGATAGTATCTTTATCTTCAACAATAGACATCACTAAGTAGCAAAAAGAATATTAAAATATATACAAATAACTACATCAAATTACTTAACATCCAGCATATTAAAGAACTTACCTATTAAATGTATGATTCTTTCTTATAATGTACTTTGCTATTTTGAATCTATTTTAAAAACTATATCCATATCAATAACTACGAGATTAAATATATTTTCTTTTTTCATCAGTATATCTAAAGCATTCATTCCCTCAACAAAAAATTGTAATTGACATGTAAACAAAAGTTAATGGTAAATATTTTTAAAAGAAAATTCATACTATAGGCTTAACAAAATGACACAAAACTATACCTTTATAATCACAAGTTTCAAACATTTATTTTAATAATAGTAAACATAAAACATCAAAAGATACGTAACAAAGAAATAGTTTCAAATCATAAATGTTAACCAAAATTTATAGAATCTTATCTATATCTTTCTAAGAATGCATAATCTACATCCCACTTATCCATTATTTTATGTTAATACATTTGAATTTTTCGTTTTAATCAACACATCCAAATCTACCACTATCAACATTATTATTAAAATAGTAAATTAGTATCTCTTGCGCAACCTAGTATGCTCAAAATTTTCAAATAAGATCTTTCATTGACAATTCCTAGAACAATTTTATGTACACTTATTATACCAAGAATATGATGGCTATAGCACCACACTCAATGAGAAAAAAAATCTATCAACTATATGTCACAATTACTATCATGTTACATCATTATTTTGTAACATTACCATAATGCAAACCTAACGCATACTCCACTTAATATGTTCTAACCTACCTTTAATAAAGAATAATATGTCAATCTTCATCTATAATATCTTGTTCTTTTTATTTCACTTAATAACATAACCATACTATGCATATTGATTGTACACATTCAACAAATAAAAAGCATAATTCAAGTAATACAGATCTAGAAGACTACTCTAAAGAAACTTTCATAAAATCTACCTTTTTGTATTTTTTTCCTTTTTGTAGTTATTGTTTAAAAACATCATCAAAGTTTAGCATTCTTTTAACTTTATATCAATAAATTTTCTTTACTCTAACTTGTATATTTCTTCTTTATTTTGATAGATTTTTTTTAAAAAAAGGATAAAATGAGATCATATCTTATTAGGGATTGTTGGCAAGAGCAATCTTTGCATCTACTAATGCACTATGATAGTGGATATCTAGATGAATATATGCCACTAGTTGTAATGAAAGCTTACTTTCATTAATATGGAACTTCATTGAAAAACTTTCTCTATGAGTCCAGGTTGCATTAGCAAAATGCATGATATAAGTATAAACAAATCAATTCATCAATAAAGTATGTGTTCAAATTGAAAACACAAGTAGTATGATAAAGAATTGATAGTTATGACCATTTTACAAATTCGAAAATTCATGTTTCTATTATGAAGTTGAGATTGTTCCATACATTATACCTAATGATGCATGGTTTGAATGGTAGAAAGATAATCCATAATTAATGATAGAAAATTCTTTTTCTTTTTTTCAAGGTTCAAATCATGCTAATTAATTTTTTATTCGAATCCTAGAGTTAGAAATATATACACAAACAAGGTTGTTGCATAACCATGAGTTATTACTTATTTTCCACCATAGAGAAAAGACCTATTGCTTGCAGACCATCAAGCTTTGTATTCTTTCAAGTAGTGTATACAAAAAACAAATGGGATATAAGTTACTTTTGACAAAATAATATGCAAGCTCATAATACAGCTTCTCCTTTTACACATGATATGTGCATATTGAATATTCAACTTCATAGGAGACTAACATTGAAAAACCTGTAATACCTGCTCTAGCAAGTGTTGTTAGCAAGTCCTTATGCTAAAGATTATGATTATGATGAAGATCCATAAACTTTATTATATATTCTATCTTGTAATATGAATAAAATAAGCTTCCATCTCTCTTTATGACTATCTTCTATTTTTAATACTTACACTTGTTCCATGTGAATATACTACACATGCTTAATGAATAAGGGCTACATATTTTTTTTTTGGTGAGGATTACTTATAAAAAATACATAATTATTTACATTAGCAATAATATAATTACACAAACTATTAAAAACATAGTCACTTTTTCTTATTAATAATTCTTCACTTTTGTTCATCTCTTTAAGATACATTCACAACTGCTTATAGCCCTATTTGATATTTCTTCAACCATAATATTTGCTTGAAACCCAATCTATTGTCTCATCATTTTTGAAATAATATGTTCTTCAACAAAAATATTTTTAAGAAATCTAAGCTATTATCCCTTCAATCCTGCAAAAAGGTATCAAATGCATAAGTTATAAGATTGACAAAAATTTAGGAAAAAAAAATATGCAATGTGTTGGTAATATTTTCATACCTAAAGCTTACATATTAAATTTCTTGGAAAGGTCTTTATAAAAAAGGGTATCATACTCTGAACTACTAATAAATTCATCATTTATCACATGATCTAAACATGTCAACAAAAATTCATAATAGCCTCAACATTTAACAACCCTATCTAAAAATAAATAAGAAAAATTATTAACTAATTTTAAAATTAATGATGATAAATTATGCCTAATGTTACAACATCATCAAACATATTGACTTGTTATGAATTTCAAGTTATCTCCAATTACTATCCTCCATAACTTCTTCCATGATTCGAAAACCACCTAGTAATGATCAAATAACATAATTTCAACTACAATGCAATATATAAAATATTACAAAATAAATTACTAATGTAAAAAGTACCTAGTAAAGAAATAAAGGCATATGATTAATCTACTATCATTTTTTTCTTCTTGTGCTTAGTATTAATAATATGAACATTGCCAATTATTTTACCAATGATGTATGTGTAGTAAAAATCATATGAAAAGACATAAACTATGAGCATGATACCTCCAAGTACATTGCATGATAAAACCTATTTTTATTGAGCTATGGTATCATATCTACAACATTGCAACCCTACATACATCATCATTGATTCAATGTAAAGGATCATGGTCAACCCTATAAATACCAACATTTAGCCGCATTGAATGAACAACTTTTCATTCCACCCTTAGTGGAACTATTATAGTTTGTTTTCATAGTTTAAACTTAGTAATAGAGTGAATGCCCATAGTGTGGCATTGAATTGTTGTATAGCATCTTTATTTGAGTGGATTGTAATTGGGCACAGTTTATTAACGGAAATAAAAATCGAGATTGTTTTCCACCATTGTAGCATTACACTTAGTTCTTTATTTTTTTCATAGTCATTTTCTTTACTTAGCTTAATTTTTATTTCTTTAATATGTTTACTTTAGTTTAGTCTTTTATATTTCTTAAATAATTTGCTTTTCCATGTCCATTAATAAGGTGAAAAGAGTGCAATTTTTTTCAAGTGTATAAGTGTATTTGTTTGGTAATCCTAGTAGTATTATTCCTTGGTTTGTGCATTAGCATAATACTTCGTAACCTAGCAACATTCATATAAGCCCAAGATGTGTACCATAAGCCAAGAACAGATGCTCATCACCATAGGATAGAATAGATTTACATTTCTGTTAGCATTTAGATTTAGATTTTATTCTTATCTCTCATTATGAATACACTTAGGAGTAATATGAGCCTACAACATGAGCATATCACATACCTCTCTAAAATTCTAATCCTTACTACTCACACTTCACTAACTCAAGATGCGAAGAAAGTGATTGATGGGAAGAAAGTGATTGTGAACCAATCGTCAACCACTAGCATACTTAGATTGTCCATTTATGGATTATGATTTGGTCATGCATGTGCACTTATGACTTGTATGGTAGAGTGTTGGAATATCTAACCACTCATCACTGGAACTATTGCCAATGATGTGTCATTGTTTTCTTAATAGTTGATTTTATATATTTCATTGTATTAAAAATTACAAATTTTATCTTTCACACTTGAATTAATTCTTTTAACATGCCCACACATACTTAAGAGCGTAAAAAACATAATATGGTTTCTACACTTAACGAAAAGTCACCACCTATTAAAGAAACTCATAAGAGCCTTGATAAGGAATATGATGAAGAAGATTCGAGTGCACCCATCCAAACTAGAATTTCATATGCTTATATTGATTCATAATATCCTAATTTCATATTTATTTTTTGCTAGGATGTCCATCTAATGTGGAAGGATTTTCAAGACAACATTGTTTTGCATCCTTCTACACCAACAATATTCCAAGAAACCTTGAAGAGGTTGAACCTTGGTGATGCACAAGAAGGATACCATGTCACTAAACACATGACTAGGTCATATCAACCTACCAAAGCACAAGTAAGAAGGGATGCTACCATAGAGACAAGACATGAGTGTAACAAAGGAAAGAAAGCACCTCACATTGTTGTCCAGAAAGAAATAAATGATGATACATTCATAATGGAAGAACTCCATCAAACTCATGAATATCATTCATAGACACCAATAATTTGTCTAGAGGAACCTATCAAAATACAATTGCATTCAACCCCTACAAAAACACCTATGAGAGATATGAAGGACTTCAAACATAGGCAGAGCTTAAGAGCTAAATCTTCTGCAAAACAAAAAAGAGAATGAATCATGGATTCATCGAAGGAGAACTAGCTAGCATCCTTCTCCAATTATTTCCTCTTCCTCCTCATGTTCATCTTTGGAATTCAACAAGATGAAACGAAGATTAAGAGACTTTGACAAGAAAATATGAGAAGAACGTGAGAGATGTGCACATCAAAGAAGGTATCCCACTGAAGAGGATAACAACTATGGACAAAGAAGAGATAGGATTAGGCATAAAGAAAGAGAGCATTATGAGCAGTGAAGAGGTCATAACTACAATAAAGTCTACGAAACCAAAGATCATGAAGAACTCCTAGTAGCCACTTGAAATATGATTAGTCTAAGAGAAGTAGTATATATTCCTACCATGCACATAAGGGATAGTTCCATTAAGTGACTCAATGTGAACAACATTACTAAATTCGAAGGTGGATATAATGTAGATCGATAGCATCACCTCCAAGCATTCCATGATGTTTATGCCCTTTAGAACATTAAGAATGATTGGTAGAAGTTAAAGTTATTTTCTAGAACACTCATGAAGGAAGTGAAGAGTTGGTGACAATCCTTAAAATTATAAACCATCTAAAGATGGAGTGCCATCCTATAACTTTTTAATGATAAGTATCAAACCTTTTCAAGAGTGTCCAATTTAATGAAGCAAATTTAAGGATGAAAGCAGGGGATACATAATTCCCTTGATGTAGCAATGGGTAGACATTATTTGTTACTGCATAGATGCCCAGACCATGAATATTCTTAAATGGAGTAACTAAGGCATATTATTGATGGATTAAGGAATGAGACTAGAGAAACTCTTGTGGTATATTTCCAAGGTAGATTATCAAAAATGAAAGTCCATCAAAATCAAAGACTAATATACTAGGTGACCATAGAGAAAAGTGAATTAAAGAAAATAGAATTAGTAGAATGGTACAATCAAGATCCTATAATAAGAAAAAGGAATGTGAGAATGTGTGAGAGATAGGAAGGAGAAACTTTAGAGGATGTCCTCCAAAAGAAGACTCTACCCATCTAAAAAATAGTCAATGACATTGCGACAAAGGTAGAGAAAATGTGGAACTTAGTGGATGAAAAATTTGCTACTACACTTAAGATCATAGAGGAAAAGACTAAATAAGTTCTAAAAAAGAATAAGAAAAGAAACAAAAGAAGAGATAATGAATGAGAGAACTATAAACATAAAGAAAAATTTACTGTAGTTGAGGAGTTCATAGACTCCAGTTCAGAAGATGAAGAAAAATGCAAAGTATGCCACTATGAACATCATAAGGGATGTTTCTCTATTATGGTCCACTTACAAGAGTTGAGGACATATATGCTTAACTCAAAATTTATCAAGAAATAGATGCCAGGATGATTACCTTAACAACAAGGTAACTTCCAACAACCTTACCAACCATCATATTATCCAAGTAGAGCCTACCCTCAATTACAAGAGCAATATTAGCAGTAGTGGCAACAACCAAAAGTATGTGGAATTCCACTACCAAGGTAACAATATTCATACTAGTAAACAAATATTTATGGATATTACATTCAATGTTTAATCTCTCTGGGCAATGCTTCAATCCATACTTCATCTCACTACTATCCATCAAACTATCATAGATCCACTACCTCATGAATGGATCCTAATTCTTATGCACATCAACCAATAGTTGGTTCATCAATTTAGCCTCCTAACTCTCTACCACCAATACCACCACTAGTTATGTATGGAAAACTATCAACACAATTGTAGTAAAAGAATGCTAGTAGGTTAGTCAATACATAAGAGGATGTGTTAGTAAATGAACCTAAATCTAGGAAACATCCATTTTTTAGAATAAGTCTAGAAACAATTCAAAGAATGGGAACTTCACCTACATTAACACCATCCAAAAATGCTCTTGAAGGGAACACTGAGCTTCCATACTCTATAGATCTAAATTTAACTATTGCCATGCTCATCCAAACTGTAATGCATTGGAATAAGGCAAGAGCACTTTCCAAATAGAGAAAAGACCAAGGAAGTCCCTTAGTATATCTCCAAATATCAGGTCACAAACCATGCAAATTTGTACTATATTCTAGGTTAAGTGTAAATTTGATTTTGCAAGACATGTACAAAGCCTAAAATCTTCCTTTGGTAAACAAGAGTGATATTCAACTAGAGCTTATGGATTAGTCAATCACTATTCCAATGGGTTAAGTGAAAGATGTTATCATCACCATAAGTAGTTGGTCATATCCTACTAATTTTCATGTCATACACATAGGGAAAAACAAGGGAAATTTTCCTATCATTATGGGAAGAGCATGGCTTAGCATTATAAATGCTAAGCTAGGGATCAAAGGCTTGTCCTTAGAAATACCAAGAAATATGAAGCTAAAATCATACAAAGATGATAGGGGTCCATGTATTGCATATAGCAATAATTGGTGCAATTGTGTGTAGAAAATGTAGACCATAAAATAAGAAACCAATACAACATGTAATCAATGTATAGAGGATATATGTGTGTAACAATGTCGTAGCTATGAAAAAATATGAAGGCACCCAATGGCTAATTACTAAAAAAGAGACAAAGTCTGATATATGCATGGAACCACTGAATAAAATTACAATTACCTATAAGGAAACATCCCTATGTACAATCATTTTAAGAAGAAGGCATCAAATGGGGAAAACTAGAGATTTAAGAGAATTATGAACTAAAATCCTTACAATTGAAAGTCCTACCAAATGTACTAGAATATGCCTTTCTGAACTACAAGAAACTAGTAATTATAAGTGCAAATCTTGATAAAGAGAAAAAGAGAAGACTATTGCAATTGCTAAATAAATGGCCAAAAACATTCGCATGGTCCTATGATGAAATAATAGGTATAAATCCATGCATATGCCAACACCAAATCTATATAGATCTACCTATCAAACCTTGCCACCAATCCCAAAGAAGATTGAATCCTAAACTCAAATGAGAGTTCATCTATCCAATAGTAGATAGTGAATGGGTTAGTTCCTTAGTTATTGTAACAAAGAAAGGTGGAAAGCGGAGGGTCTACATTGACTTCCACTTGTTAAATTTGGCAATATTCAATGATTATTTCCCTTTACCAATTGTTGAATAGGTCTTTAATACTATTTTAGGACATCAATATTACAATTTTCTTGATGGGTACAATAGGTATAACCAAATCTACATTGCACGAGGAGATCAATGGAAGACTGCATTCACTAGTCCACAAGGGATGTTTTACTATAACTAGATGTCTTTCTACTTATGTAATGCTCTTGCTACCTTCCAAAGACTTATACTGAGCATCTTGCAAAAAACACATTAGCAATGGAGTGGAAGTATTCATGGATGCTTCTTCAACATATGTGCTAGACTTCAAATAAGCATTGGACTAATTAAAGTAGGTTCTAAAGAGATGTGTTGAAACTAACATAAACCTTAATTGGAAAAAAATCAATTTAATAGTCCAAGATGACATTATTTTGAGAAATAATGTATCTAAAAAATAAATAAAGATATATCTTAGTAAGATAAGAGTTATTAAAAACATCACCTAGAAACCATAAACTATTAAAGATGTCAAATCATTCCTTGGCCATACAAGATATTACAAAATATTTATTGAGAACTTGTCAAAGATAGCAATGCCACTAGTAAAACATACAAAGAAAGATGCACTATTCCAATGGATAGAACAGTGTTTAAAGGCATTCAAAACATTAAAGAAAAAATTAGTAGAAACACCAATCCTTTGAGCTCTGAATTGATCTAAGCCCTTCCACTTTATGATAGATACTTTAAACTATGCACTAGGAGTAGTACTCACTTAGCTTGATGATTAGAAAACACCATATTTCATACACTATGCTAGTCAAAGCATCATCAGAGCATAGCTTAATTACACCACTATAGAAATGGAGCTTATGGCTATGGTGTGTGCACTAGAAAAGTTTACACATTATGTGCCTGAGTATCCTATTTATGTCCACATCGATCATAGTGCAATTAGATTTTTGAAGAATAAACTAATAATAAGTTCAAGGATAATACAATGACTTATGATAGTATAGGAGTTTAACATCAGTATGATAGACAAGAAAGGAACTAAAAATTTTTTAGTTGATCATTTGTCAAGAGTAAGATGGGAACTACAAGAATAAGATGAACCATTATTAGACCGAGTTCCCAATCAAGATTTGGTTACAAGGACAACAATGACTATTAACTCAAAAAAAATTCATGAATTACTGACTACATAACTTGTATCACTACACAAGAGCTTACTATTGAGTGGAATAAGAAATAAAAAGAAAAATTCCTCCACAAAGTTAAATGATATATGAAAATTAATGGAAATATTTACAATGTATGTGCCAATGGACTAGTCAGAATGTGTGTTCCAGAAGAGACTCAATAAAGAATTCTACAAGATGTGCATGAGGGATCATGTGGTGGTCATTATGTAGGATGTAGAATAACACTAAAGTTGATGATGGCAAGCTACTTATAGCCTACCATATTCAAGGATGCACATCAATTTACCCAATCTTTTGAAAGATGTTAACATAGTAGAGGATTAATGACTAGAAATGAAGGACCACATCAATGGATACAATCATTAGACCCATTTGATATCTTAGGAATTGATTTTATGGGGCCCATCACACCGATGTTCAATGGAAAATCTTATGTCATAGTGATAATTTATTATTGTACAAAGTGGGTAGAAGTAACTACAGTCAAGGATTGCATAGCTAAAATAGCTACCAAGTTCTTTCAACAACATGTGATGAATAGATTTGGAGTACCATGCATGCTCATATCTAATAATGAGACTCATTTTACAAGATCTATATTTAAAAAGCTAATGCAACAACTTAGAGTGAATCATAAGTTAACTACATCATACCATCCCCAAGAATATGGTTAAGTAGAAGTGACTAATTGAAAAATCACTAGAATATTAATTAGAATAGTTAGTCAATTTAGAAAGGATTAGAGCACTAAGCTAAATGATGTTCTATGGGCATATAGATCCACATGGAAACTCTCAATAGGATATTTTCACTATGAACTAGTTTAGGAAAAGCTTCCTACACTACCAATCTAAGCAAAGGTATAGACTTTGACCACTACTAGTGTACTTGACCTAGACTTAAAATTAGCTCAAAAATAATATCTCATGAATCTTAACCTTTAAGATGAAAACAAACTTGTAGCTTTGATGAGTAATGAGGTTCTCAAGAAATACTCCTAATATAGGCATGATGCTCAAATAAGATAAGTATTAATCCAACCATGCAATAAAGTCCTATATTACAATCCTAGTCATGTACCACAAAAGGCTAAGATCCAAATCCTATGTGAAAGATCCTATATCATCCATGTAACATACCAATCAAGCGCAATGTAGATCTATCACCCAACCAACTCACAAAATCTCATCTTGGATAATATTCAACTAGTCAAACCATTCTACATATATTTTGATTCCTCTATGGATTCTAGTCTGTTGACCAACCCATCTTAACCATTCCATCTTTAGGTTAATTGTTTTCAATAATAGTCATGGGGATGTTGAGTTTGATACTTAGGCATTGAACCCTTTTTCTTTTCTTACTACATTTTCATATTCTTTGATATTTTTTTTATTCTTCTATACATTTCTCATTTCTTAATAATTTTGTATTCTTTGATACCTTTTAAATTCTTTTCACATTTTCCTTTTCTTATCATTTTTGCAATTCTTATCATTTTTCTAGAATGTTTTTGTCATCCTTTTGTATACATATTTTTTGATTTTTCTAATAAAGTGCAAGGAATAGAAGAAGATGTAGTTCCAATAATGTGAATATTGCCTTATATTATCAGCTCATTGAAATATTGATTCTATATGTAGTGAGACCACATCATCCATTCACTCATTTTTAATAATACGAGGTTCTTACCATGGTCATAATGATATTCTTTTTACAATAAAACTAAAATAAACTTATGACATTATGAGTGAATAGAAAAGTAAAGAACCAAGTGGGAACAACAAGGGTGTGATATCAAGGGGATTTATGGATTCTCTAAGGCTACTACTATAATTCTTACCCTACTGTTAAGTTGTATTATTTACTTAAGTTCTAACAAAAACTAGAAGTATGTCTAAAATAAGTGCTACCTTACCATGTCACTAGAAAGACATGTTATCCATGCCTGAAGGTAGTCCTTTGGAAAGACATGTTACCTACACCTGAAGGTAGGTAAGTACTTAGAAATCCAAAAAATAAAGATGTGTTATTAATAAACTACTTCCTTGAACTTCATTGCTAGGTATTAATTCTTCTTGTAGCACTGGTAATCTTGTAGTTGCTAGTTCTAGAATAATGCAATGAAATATCACTAGTAAGTGGTATGGAGTTGGTTTGGATCTTGGATAGAAAGGCTAATGATCACTTTAACCATTTATCACACATAAGAATTCATTATTCCTATGGTACAAAACCTCATGCCCTAATTTCTGTAATCCTTTCTACTCCCATTCCACCTCACTGTTATATACAGTCATAACTCTATGATTTTGTATAATATGGTGGTATTTTCTAATTTTGGCAATTCTAACATGTATGTTTTGCAAAAAAAATCTATTCTACATTCAACTCCTTGAGTGCCTATGGACACTTATAGATGTGGTTATACAAGGGCACTAATGGACCCACTTGTATAACTCTTATTTTTCATGCTAAAAATCAATTCCACATCATCTTGTGCCTCAAAAACACTTCAACTATCAATTTTTACTTTCCTATATTCTCACAACTAATCATAATTTTGGCAACCCTTACTACCATCTCTTATACATCTCATTAACCTTCTTTACCAAAGATTTCTTGTTTATGGCCTTTGTTCACCAAAAACACATATTTTGAGCATTGTTTATGATCAAGATCACTTTAGATCATCTCTATATCTTCCAAACTATTATTTTAACTTAGTTTTTTCCATCAAGAATTGCTCAAAAATCAAAATTTTTCAGTGGTGACATTGCAACTATGATGTATTAGGCCCTATGAGATCATAGCTATGATGTCATGATAACAAAAATCTATATATACACCTACAAAGTTAGAAAATTTTTCATTCTTCTCATTTTCAGCATAGGGAGTTCATGCTATTTTTCTTAGCCTCTATCAACGAAACTTCCAAACACTGTAACTCTCTCATCAAAGCTCTGATTTATGTGATTTTTGAACTTGTTTGATCTTGGAGAGACAAAGATAGTCATGGGGAAGAGTATTTCATGTAGAAGAGTTAATTTGAGCCAAATATTTCTAACACCTAGAATAATATATTAAATATGACCCCCAAAAGACCCAAAATAGAAGAAACCTCATAGCATGGAAGTAAAAGACCAAGAGATCAAGGCTGAGGGAAAACCGAAGAACAAACTCCACAAGTGAAGTAGGAGGTTTAATCCTTTATAATTCACCAATAAACACCTACCATAGAATAATTTTCATAGGCTAAAGCTAAAGAACCATCATTCCTAAAGCAAGGACATTACCTCATGCTATCAATAAAATGTCTCCAAGTAATTCAAGAAACATCAATCATGTTCATAGTGATTATGGAATTGAATTTCAAACCATTCATAGAGTTCATGCTTAAGAACATCCAAACACAACTCCAAGCCTCTCATCTATGGTCAACTCTCTCTTGTGATGGTGAATGTCACTTAGGAGAAGTTTACTAGTTCTGGAAAAACAAGCAAGATGATGCTACTATAAAAATTCAAGGAATATTTGTGCCTTATTCAGTTGAAGTCATTACCAAGGCACTTAATATTCCAAATGTCAAAGCCAACATAGCGTAGATCTCTACCAAATCTAACATAGATGTAAAGAAGTTTTGACTATAAAGAGCTTATGGAAAAGAAGATAAAGAATATATTGAATTTACTACTGAGGAGAAACTATATTTCAAAATTGGAACCTACCATCTTTTTCCCACCAAATGGCTCAACAAAATTTCCACCTACATCACTAGATGAAGTACAATTCTCAAGGAGAAATTCAATGCCAATATAGCTCATTTGTTCTTCTTAGAAATTTAGAGAAGGTTTGAAGAAAAGAAAGCAAGGAAACTCACACTTCCATTACCTTGCCTCATCAAAATATTGTGCAATCAAGCTAGGATTCTATGATACACAAATGATGTCTTACAAAAAGACAAGAATGCATCATATACTAAGATGTCCAAGCCAGTGTGACCAAAGAAAGATCAGCTGAAGAAGCTAGTGTACATTGAAGGAGTAGTAAGTTCAACATCCATGAGCAATATTCTAGTAATAGGGTAGGAACAAGTAGGACCTAGCAAGTCAACACTAGTTCATGATAGACCTGAACAAAGTGCTCCACTAGCACAATAGCACTACAAACCTTCCATGAGCCATTTGCAACATATTACAAAAATAATAAGTTGGGGAACAAAGGAAGGTTCCACCTTATACAAAGTTTGAGATAACTCCATAAGGCCTATAATATCAATTGGATCTAGTAGTGGATAGATATTTTTATAGGTAAGAGAGAATGAAGATTGGGCACAACAGATTTTAAGGAACACTACATCTTTCTAAGTTATGTTAGAAATTGAAGAAGGAGTCATCGTTAAGATGATGCAAAATAAAGATGTAGTAGGAGCAATAGAGGTAATCATCAATTACATAAAAGAATAATTTAATATGCCCATTGTGCCACCAATAGACATTACTAGAGCCAAAGATGTAGAAATGATAGTTGAAACATCCATAACCCTAGCAAAACATGAAGATATTTTAGATCAACTTCTATAAATAGGCCAAGTTATGCAAACTATTTTTGATATCACCAGTGATATCACTATAGTTCATTCAAATTTAATCTCCACAAAAGGTAAGCTAATAATGATCAAGATAAGAGCAAAACATGTAGAAAATGAAGAGCAAAGGCTACAAGCTTAATTAACTGCCTTAAAAGAGAAAAGAAAAGACCATGCATTGTATGTAGTGTTAGAAAAATTGGATAAAATTAGAAGGAATTAACATAGCTCATAGTTACGAATATTTAGGTAGAGATGGAGAGAGAGAAAGCAATATGGAATGCATTTGTGATAGAAGCCCTAACTTATGCACATACAAAAGCCATAATTATCCTACAAGGAAAAAAAACAAGAGAATTGCTTCTAAGAACACAAGGTTGATAGATATTAAGAAGCTATTAAAATGTTCTCAAAGAAAGTATCCATGAATTAAGAGAATAATTTATTAGATTTAACCAAGACATGAGCAAATAAGGCAAAGAAAATTGGACCCTATCAATGAAAGAAGTCCATGCTATCCATCAAAAATTAACAATTGAAATTAGCACATGGAAAAATGAGGCCCTCCATATACTACATAGCTGTCGTCAGGCATCTTATGTGTATGCTTCAGCAGTACAACAAAATCTGACTTTATTTTCAAAAGAGATGCCAAGAGCATTTATTAATTGAAAATGATATCCAACATTGGCTTTGTATGGTCCATAGATTTACTTCCAAAAGAGATGCCTACAGCATTTATAACTTGAAAACGATATGCCATGTCTGCTTTGTATCATGCATAGAATGATGAAACGTTAGATTTTACTTTCTTCACAATGCAGAAAAAAGCCAAAAGCATTCATTTAATTAGAAAGCAGCTTGCGTAGGTTTCTTTTTACAATGTAGGTAGTTTACTTGCCATTAATTAACCTAAATGGATCATTAAATATGGTTTAAAAACAAGTTCATGCTATTAAAATTGTATATATTAATACTAAAAACTGTAAATAATGGCATACAAACTTCTTTACATTACCACAACTAAATTTTGGGCTCCACTTTGGGTAAGGTGTCAAGATAAGGATAAGCCAGTATACATGGTCATCACCTTAGGTTTAACACAAATCCCATTAAGGTGGGTTACTAGAGCATTGTTAGATAAGTGAAAGACCAACCTCTTTTTGAGTGACTGCACTCAAAGTAGAACTTTAGTCTTATTACCATGGACAATTAAAGTATCCTAACAACACTTCAAATAATGAAAGTGAACCTACTAAATGTGTTATTACCATGGACAAAATAAGCACCTTACCAACACTTCAAGTAATGAAAGTGAACCCACTAAACAAGCATGTCTTACTACAAGGCTACTACTCAATTGATACCACACCAGAAGTGAAGTAGAAATTGAACCAACAACTAGATGTCAAAGAGACAGAGCAATGTTAACCATGTATGAGATACCATAATAGTTGATATAATCATTGGAATTGCTCGATATTTGGGGAATTAACTTCACTGAAATTATCACTCTGATGTCGAAAGAGAATTCATATATAATTGTTGTCATTAAATATTGTATAACATGGAATGAAGCTAATGTAGTTAAGGATTGAACATCAACAATAGTAGCCAAATTATTTTAGCAACATGTGATGAACAGATTTGGAGTACTAAGAATGTTAATCTCAAATAATGGAACATACTTCACCAAAGCTACGTTGAAAAAAATTTATGCAACATCTTAAGGGCAAGCATAATTTGATAACACTATACCATCCTCAAGCAAATGGATAGGCTAAAGTGACTAATAGAGAGATAACATGAATATTAACTAAAACTATTAGTAGATATAGAAAAGACTAGAGCACCAAGCTTAATGATGTTTTGTGGGCCTATAAATTCACTTGAAAACTTCCCATAGGATATTCATTGTATAAACTTATATATGACAAACTACCAACCTTACCAATCCAAGAAAAGATTCATACCTTAACCATTATGTGCTCCTTGGAGATAAACCATGATTCTATCCAAAAATAACGCTTAATAAAACTCGACCTATTAGATGAAAATTGGCTAGTCACTCTCATACTTAATGAGATTCATAAGACATATAAAAAATTTCAAGATGATGCTATGATTAAAACTGCTCACATTGGATCAAGTGATAAAGTTGTCTAGTATAATCCAAACTATGTAATGCAACGAACAAAGTTTTAGATGTTATGGAAAGGAACTTAGATTATCTAGGCTACATACAAATCTAGCAGCGTGCACATCTATCACATAAGTAAGCCAAAAAAGCTTGTTCTTGTGAATATCCTACAAATCAAATCATTCAATAACTCCAAATAATCTACAAAATCCACCATAAAATTTGCTAAAGATAAATCCTAATCAATTTTTTGTATCTACTTATTTGACAATAGTCGTGGGGGAGCTACTAATGGAGTGCCATTAGTCAATGCATCGACTAGGCCACGTATACGTGGCCGCATTGATGTGGCCCCATCGACATAGCCTTCCATGCGTCGATGGGGCCCTGTTTACACAGAGCCTATTTCAGCGTATAAATAAGAAGGCCTTCTGCCTCATTTAGGTACCTTTCAGTTTGTTGTAGCGAAGCTCTTGCAGTTTATTCCCATAGGAGATAGAATATTTTCCAAGTGCCTACAACAGGTGTAAGAAAAGTGATCGGCTCTTTATTCGAGTGTTGATGTATCTGAGCCCATTGGCATGAATGGAAATAAAGATGAACTCTTCAAGCATTCCTTGCAGCATTTGGACTTAGTCATTTATTGCATTCATTAGTTTAATATGTTTATAATTTGATAGCTACTTAAGTTTCTATTATTTTTATTTTAATCACTTTCACTCTCTTACAAGTTCGTAAAGACCATAAGTATGACCATCTGAAATGTAAACCCAACACTTGGTAACCCAGTGACGCTTAATGTATAGTAACCCAATAGTGTTTAGAGGATGCTCAAAACGCACCTAAAATATGGGATCAGATACTTATGCTAGGAGTAGTTAAGATTTAGATTAAGATAGTCTTAGATTACTTAATACTCTAGCCTTACTTTCCAAGATAATTAGACACCAAAAGATAAAGTAAAAAGCTATAAAAATCATTAGCCTTAATCTCACTTAACTATCGCAAGCTGAATATCACAAGTGAGATTAGGAAGAAAATGACCATTCTTACCCAAGGTTTCGTTGGTTAGGGTCTGGTGTATGTTAAGTGCTTACAGTCTACGAAATTCGACCGAGTTGCATGTGAATGCTTGTGAATCGTATGTTTGGGCGTAGGGGTACCTAGCCGCTCATCATTGGCATCATTGCTGGAGACTATTAGTCTTACATGTGTCATCTAACCTTAGTGAAATTATCATTCAAGTCATTGAAATGGACCCAGGATAGAAACATTTATGCACGCTAGGTGGATTAAAGTAAATAGTAAGGTACATTGATTACATGGACCATCTAACGTCCAACATGTCTTCTCATAGGAGAGAGGTATCCAACCCACCAATGCCACAAGAATGTTGGGTGGTATAGAGGCATCCTGATGAATATGTCCCTTACTTCACATTCATCCTACATTAGGATGAGCATCTGCGATGGCGGGACATGGAGGGTAACATCGTACTACCACCTAACCGATCGGCTCTTGCAATGCTATTTCACAATCTTGGCAGACTAGGTATCTAGGACTGTGAAGTGGAGTATGTCATGGAGGACCATGACTATAGGGACTATTGTCCCACTGAGGCTCAACAAGCATGAGACCAGCAGCAAGAGAAAAGATATGAACACCTAAAGGGGAAATAATTCAGTAACCCATTATTCTCACAAGGGCTGCAAGATGATGGGGATCCCATCTTTTATGATTCCCATTTGACCGAACTTCACCTGGGGCAACAGATTCTTCTGCCCATCACCAGAGAAAGCCACCAAGTGATTGAGATCGTCAAGAGGATGAAGGGTCACATAGCAAAGATGGATATGATGATCGAGGTCATCATCAGTGTAGAGGAAGAGATCGACACCAGAGTAGTGGCAAGTCCTCTCCTTCTTCTCCTTCCTCTCACTCTCCTATACCTTCATCTAGCTTAGGCTCTGATCATAACTGGGGTAGAAAGGAGCGAAAGGATGATGGTCAAAAGGATTGAAAGGGACAACATGAGAAAACATGTGACTAATCGCGCAATGCTCACCAACATGAAAGGAGGGGTAGCTAGAATCATCAAAGACATCATGGTCCTTAGTAGGACTATCACTCGGATGAGCCATTCTTAGCTACTCGTAGCATGCTCTAGATCGTCGAGGTAGTTCAGATCCCTAGTAGGCACATGAAGGATAGCTGGATCAAGCACGTTGACATGAACAACATCCCTAGATTTAAAGGGGGATACAACTATGATCCGCAAACTCACCTGCAGGCATTCCATGATGCCTACACCTTGCAGAACATTGACAATGATTGGCAGAAGCTAAAGCTATTCCCTCACACACTCATCAAGGAAGTAGAAAACTGGTATTAGTCCTTGGAACCAGAATCAATTAGAAGATGGAGTACGATGCTTGAGATTTTCAATGACAAGTATCAAACGTACTCCAGAGTGGCGAACCTGAGACATCAAATCCAAGGGTGGAAGCAAGGTAATCATGAACCCTTGGATGCATCCATGAGAAAATACTATTCACTACTACATCAGTGCCCTAGTCATGGCTACTCTTAGTGGGCACAGCTTCACCACATCATTGATGGGCTTCATTTTGAAATGTGAAAGACCCTTGGCTTGTACACCTAGGGATGACTATCAGAGCTAAGGACCCATCAATTGTAGCGCCTCATTGAATAGGTGGACAGGGAGGAAGGAGAACTTAGAAAGAAGGAGAGTGCAGAAGAATTTAATCTGGATCCCTCCATCAGAAAGAGGGAGGTCCAATTTTGTGACAAGGAGGAAGAATCACCACTGGAAGCAGCGGTGAACCAAAAGACCTTTCCTTTACAAAAGTTTGCATCTGAAATATCAGCAAAGGTTGATAAGATGTGGGACTCTTTGAATGAAAAATTCCAAAGTGTTCTAAAAATTGCAGAAGAGTCTAGAGAACAAGGTAATGATCATGATCAGCCTAGGAAGAAGGAAGCTGAATGTGCCCAATATAAGGTTAAGGGCAAAGTTGCTATAGCGGCAGAAGTTGCAAACTCTGACACGGAGGAGGACAATGAATGTGGCATATGCCAATACAAACATCGTAAGGGGTGTTGTCTAGTGGTGTCACATCTCCAAGAGTCTGGGGTGTACGTATTGAATCCTTGCTTGGCAAGGTAGCAAACACCCCGAAGGTTGCCTTACCCACAAGGCAATCCCAGGCAGTTCCACTAACAGCAGCAAGGGTATTATCCAAGTGGAACGCCACCGCATCCCTATGAATACTTCTAGTAGTGGCAGCATCCACAAGAGTGGGGCATGCCACCTCCAAGGCAACATTACCCTTACAAATAGCCAGATCCCTTTGGGTACTACATTCTGCAACCAATCTCTCCACGAGACTCTTCCAGTCATGTGGCCTTTCAAAGTTATTACCACCCTCAGGAATATTTCCGACCACAATCTTCATCACCCAGGGGGGAAAGCCCACATCGCTATTATCCTCCATCACCTTCTCCTACCACTCCCCCACAACATCCCACTTAGCTACCACCTGCTCCACGTATGCATGGAGAAATACTACCACAACCACAACAATGCAATGCTACTAGGGTTGTCAACATAAAACCAACTACTTAGCTGAGTGGACCAGAAGCCAAGCCACAAAAATGTCCCTTCTTTTAGCCCAATCATGTACACACACCCTCGCACCCACCAGTGGCTGGTGCTTCTGAACCTCAAACTGCCTCTACTATTCCACTGCTCGAGCAGCCTTCAAGCCCACCACACTCTAACATCCAAATGGTCATGCTCACACATGCCATGACCGATTAGATAAAGGTAGGTCACCTTCCCTAGAAATTGACTGATCTAGGAAGTCCTCTCATCCATATTCAAGTGGTAGGAAATGAGCCCTATAAAGTTCTTCTAGATTTGGGGTCAAGGGTCAATTTGATCTCACATGACATGTACAAGAATTAGAACTTTCCCCTATTAAAGAAGAGCAACATTAGGCTCGAACTGGCAGACTAGTCCATCATTCTTTCCTTAGGAGTGGTGGAGGACATGGTGACCACCATTTGTGGGTGGTCCTATCCTGCTAATTTCCTTGTCATCAATGTTGAAAATTACAAAGGAAACTTCCCTATAATAATGGGAAGGGCCTAGTTGAGCACGGTGGATGCAAAACTAGGACTCTGAGATCTTTCCCTTGAAATTTCAAAGGAAAATATTTCTAGAAAGATCAAGAAGAAGCATGTTCCATGCATCACATATAGTGACTCAGGGTACTACTATGTGCAGCAGTTATGGTATGCTAAGTAGACATCCATTCAAGCATGCGGTCGATGTACTGAAGAATCACCAGTTCAACAGTGCCTATACGTAGCAGCCACAAAATAAGAGGGTACCTAGTCGCTAACAGTTGATCCTGCTAGTAGCACATTGTGCATGGAACCACCTGAGGGGCTTGTA